>JAQQSK010004548.1:0-241245 GCA_028658325.1 Potorous gilbertii
CCAAATGATAGCCAATAAAATTCATGAGACATGCAAACTGGTTAAATTAGTTTTGTAATATTTAAACTTTTTTTTAAAAAGTCCTATAATTGCCCAAGTTTGTGGTGATTTGCCTGTCTACTTTCTCCTGGCCCTCCCCCACTCTTCCTGAGAGAATTGGAGATGCAGGCAGGGAAGGGTCCCGCCTGAGGGGCATCAGGAAAGAAAGAAACCTGCAAGCTTGATATCCATCAGGGAGCAGGAATGAGGGTGTGGGGGAGAGGAGGATTTAGCCTGTTCAATAATTCTGCTCTTCCTAATAGCCAGACACTAAAAGAAAGGACTCAGAGCATGGTCCAAGCTCTGCCTGAGGGTGAGGAGGAGTCCATTTATGGCAAAGGTGCCAAAGAGGAAGTTTGGAGTAATATTCTACCCAGAATAAACCTCTTTTCCATCCCTTTCCCCAACCTCATTCTCTTCCCTGCTTCTTCCTCTCACTCCTATACCCATTCTTCTACCTTTCTCTCATCTTAATTTCTTTTCTTTTTTTTCTCTCCTCTCTTCCTCAGGACTGCCAATGGTACACGTGACTGATGTAGGAACCAATATAAGCAATGATCTATCTAGCAGTTTCTTACCTCTTGGTCCTGAGAGCACTGGGCAAAGGGAGCTTGGGAGGATAAATGGTTTGGAGCCCTTGGGTTTTTAAAACACTGGGGTCTATAGCTCTGGTTCAAAGAAATCTCCCTGACAGGTCAAAAGTGAGGTGAATACCTGTCTCATGAGTTCCTCCTGGCGCATTCGGATTCTTTCTCTTTCCATCTGGATCCGCTGGAGACGTAGTTTCTGCTGCTGTTGTTGCTGAGTGGTCAGGGCATTGGGTAAACTCATCAAGCCTGCCTGCGGGTTTGGGGCTGGGTGGTTCTGCTGGGACAGAGTGGTGTTGGATGCCATCTGTTGCTGGTGCTGGTGGTTCATCACTGAAGGGGAGGAAATGGGAAAATGATTAAGGCCAAGAGCCCAAAGTACCTTAAAAGAAATGAGAAAGTTATAAGCTTAGAAGGAGTGAGTCAGATTCTTGAAATTTTTATGGAGGATTTTTTTCTTTCTCTTTTATTAAAAATTATAATAAAAATAGCAGCTATCATTCATAGAGTGCCTAAAGATTTACAAAGTGCTTTACAAATATTATCTCATAGAGATAGATGTATTACTCTCACCCCCATTTGACAGATAAATCAAGGCAAATAGAGGTTAAATGATTGATTCAGAGTCATCCAGTTAGCATGTAACTAAGGCTAGAAGTGAACTCTGTTCTTGCAGACAAGACCAGAGCCCTACCCACTGTATCACCTGGCTATGCAGTAATAGCATGGAGAGAACAAGGAAGATATACCCTCAGTTCATATTCCTTTGGGGGAGACAAAGAATTCTTTCTATCACAGATACTTTAGTAAATGTTTACTATGGGTGGTACTGAAGACAATTAGAATTCCAAGTTAATTTATGTATAGAAATTACATTTTACAAATGAATATTTTAGTGAGCAGTTAAATAAGGATTATATTTTTTAAACCACTGTATTGTGGCTGTCTTAATTAACCTCTAGGGAGATGATAAAAAACAGTATGTCTTTCCATCCCTTTGCTTCTGAGAAAGAAGCAGTGCCAATGAAAACGTGGCATTATTTGACCAGCACACACCATCCCTAGCCATTAATGAAAAAGAAAATCAGATGTTTGTTCTTCATATAGATTTCTCAAATATTATAATATTTATAATATTATATCATCTGGAAGCGTAACAAAAAGGTCTCTGACTCTAAAAATCAAAGGAACAGCAAAATCAAATCATATCTTTAGAACTTCCTGCTTGCATGTGTGACCTTGTGCATGAAGTCCCTGAGCCTCAGTTTCCTTATCTGTAGGGTTAAATAGGATCATAGATTTATGGGACCTCAGAGACCACTGAATCATATGATAGCAGACAAAGAAATAGAAGGAGACTCAAAGGTGATTAAGAATGACCCATCACTTTTTAATTTGGGGAAACTGAGTTCCTAAGAAGTTAAGTAATTTGTCCATTGCCACATAGCTAATATATATCAGGGGTGAGATTTGAACCCAGGACCTCCTACCTCTATGTCAGTCATTCTATCTTATTTCAAAAGGCAATTCACTATGTGGAGACCAGAATTACATAAAGTTACTGAAAGGAACCTTGTTTCCACATGTTGTCAGATTAGTGAGAGTCTCCACTTATAACAAATAAGCAAAATTCCCAATTAGCACAGTGTTTTATATACAGTAGGTGCTTAATGAGTGCTTACTGAATTGAGTTGAAAAGTTAACAGTCTGATCAATTACTCTAGAGATGGAAGGGACCTTGGAGTCCAACCTTCCCACTGAACTGATGAGGAAAGTAATACCCAAAGAAATTCTGTGACTGGACCATGGCAATAAGCACCAGTGACAGGATTTGAACCCAGAACCTCTGACTCCAGAGCCAAAGCTTTTCTGTTTCATAACTCCAGATATCCAGAGTTCACTTTAATTCATGTAAGAATCAGGGGGAATAACTAAAATTAATGACTACCCATCTTCCTTCCATTTGGGGGACATCTATTTAAATAGGAACAAAGGATCCTCACTGTTTTCCCCAGGGAACTTGCAGAATGGTGTTGCCAAAAGAAAAAAAAAGTACACCTTCATGCCTCAATGAGATGACTTTGTGTGGCCAGCACCAATTTGGTATCTTCCACAGAAATTCAGCTGTTTGCTTCATAAGGAATCTCTGACCAAGAGGAAAAGAACTTTGTAGACTTCTAGGTTAAGAATAAAGTGTGATTTTACTGCACATATGCTTTTCAGCAAAGGAAGAGATGGCCTCTTGTTAAGTCCTTTACTGAAGGAGATCTGGGAGTCGTCCCTAGGAATCATTCCAGTTCCATAGTCTGGGTGTAAACCTGCTTTACACACACCAAGAATGCGTCCTGTTATTCAACCTTCAGAGGCAACCAGATCCTCCTCAGCAGATTTTATTAATGTCTGAAACCTTATCTGGGGGAGTCTCAAACTGGGAAGAAAAGTCTTCAAGGACCACACCCTTGCTGGAACATTCAAAGCACTCAGTTCCAAAGGGAGCTCTCTGGGGAAGGAGGGAGGGTGGATTGAGGGAATAGGCTTTTTCCAATTAAATTTAGATTCAACCCACTCAAAGCTCAGTATGTCTGTTGGCCAACGGAAATAGAGGTCAAAAGATAGCAGTGCTTGAACAATGAGATTGTTTTTCAAAAGCAGTGGTGGCATTTTTTTGTAGGAGCAAGGAACTAGAGACAAAGTAAATGCTTATCCACTAGGAAATGGCTCAACAAGTTGTACATGAATGAAGTAGAGTATAACTACACTGTAACAAACAGAAAAGCATATGAAGACTTGTGTGAACTGATGTAAAGTAAAATAGGTGGAACGAGGACAACAATATTCATGGTAATTATCACAATGTAAATGAAAAAATATATTCATATCTAAGCAGTTAGGTGGCACAGTGGATATAGCAGGTGACTCAGAAACACCTGAGTTCAAATACTGCCTGAGACACTTTTCTTTGTGACCTTGGGCACAGACCTCTGTTTGCCTCAGTTTCCTCATCTAAAAAGTGAACATAAAGATAATGACCTACCTGTCAGGGTTGTTGTGGGGATAGAATGAGAAAGTATTTGCAAGGTACTTTTCAAACTACCTCCATCCCCAAACTACCTGGGTGTTTCACAAACCAGACGCTTCATCTCTCAGCTCCAGGTATCTTCTCTCATTTTCTCCCATGTCTGGAATATGCCCTCATTACTGACCTCCCTGACTTCCTTTATGTCCCAGTTAAGATCCCACCTTCTATAGTTTGTCATTCCTAATTATTAAAACCAATCCAGTGGCTTCTCTCAATTATTTCCTATAATTCCTGTACATAGCTTGCTTTGTTTATATTCCTGTGTTATATCTCCCATTAGATTGTAAGATCATTGAGGGTAGGGACTTTCTTTTGTCTCTGTTTGTAACCCTGGTTTTTAAGCACAGTGCCTGGTTTATTGAACTGAAATGCTAACTACTATGATTATTAAACTGAATTCTAGGAAATTATTGTTACCCAGATTGACCATGAAGAAGAAATGAGAAAATGTAATTCCCTTTCTCCTTTTCAGAGAAGGAGAACTATGGATTCATTTCATATATAAACAGGCTGAGATAATGACTCCAAGGCAAACACAGGTCAAGTGACTTGCCCAGGGTCACACAACTAGTATCTGAGGCCACATTTGAACTCAAAGACTGACTCTCTGCTATTTAAAGACAGATTACAGGAAAGTAACAGTCATCCATAAGTTTCCCTGGACTAAGAAATGGTAAGGGCCATAGAGATCATTTAGAACTACTTTTTTGTTTTAACAGATGAGGAAATTAGGGCCAAGGAAGAAGAAATGCCAGCACATTGATAATGAACAGAATACTATGGGTTCTGCATGTGATAATCCTGCCCCTTATGAGGGTAGAGCATAAAATATGTATATTCAGAGAGTTATTCCAAACGTACTATCTGAAGCTAGACTGGATTATGGGCAGACTGCCGTAAACCTCCTGAGAAAAACTAATGACATCCTCTACACTGTTTCTTTGCCAGTCTCGGCAGAAAGAAATAACTCAAACAGAAACTGCTCCATCCAAGCAAAAATGCATCAGATCTCCAACAGGGAAGTCTTTCACTTTTCTTTCCAAGAGCATAAGAACTGACATCTCACATTTATCTTTCTTTCATTGTTGCTTTCATCAGAAGGAAAGTTGGAAGACCTCAAAATAAATAGGTTTCTTGATGATTATTTTTGGAAAGGGATGAATTCATGCAACATAGATATTTGACCCCTACTTCACTTCCCAGGAAAACAGAAAACAGAGGAGATGGAATTCAATTCAGCAAACACTTATTAATATAATCTACTATGAATAAAGCATTGTATTGATAAATCCAAAGATGGGGATGATTGTGACTGATCCCAACAGTCTAGGAGGAGAGGGAAACCATTATTTATCATCATCATCATCATCATCATTGTCAACATCCATCACAGAGAGGGGACAATAACCAAAGGTAGAACGTCAGCTTTGGAGACACAGATTGGCTGTGGGACCCTCGGCAAGTCTCTCAATGACTCAATGCCCCTATTCATCTACGATTATGAACTGAAGAAAATTACTGACCTGTGTTGGCAGACAGATTTATGCCAATGAAGTCATGGGTCCAGATTAAAAAAAAAGAGGGAGAGAAGTACAGAGTATGAAGTAGATTATCTGACTTTCTTTGAATGAACAAAAGATACTTCTTCAGAGAACTGGGTTGTAATGGAAACAAGACTACATTTGAAGCTAGGAGACCACAGTTGACATCCTAACCTGTGAAACTTTGGGCAAGTCAGTTAATCTCACAGTGCATCAGTTTCCTCATTGAATCATATGACTTTTAAGGTCCCTTCTAGCTCGACATCCTATTAATAACAATGATGACCCAAAAATAAACCTTTTTTGCACTAAAATGTGTAAATTGCCCTAAATAATTTAAATTGGGTCAAGTGCTTTAATCTTGTTTTGATTTTTGTTCTGATATCATTATCTGATTCCAAGCAATTTAGCAGTATTTTATTATAGGTATAATTAAATAAATAAAAATAAGCTGTATACAAAGCATTTACCCCAAGGGTACCATGAGTTCCTTGCTCATGTATTTTAGACCTTATACCCTTGCAACATGTATTTTTACAAAGAGATTCAATACTTACAAGGTCTAGTCTGCTAGCCATTTCACAAACATATTGATCAACCAATTAACAAGAACTTATTTATTGTACCTGGCAGGCCCTGATCACAAGGAGACCAAGCCGGAAAAGTGACTGGATCAATATGAACTCATCATCACACCTGGAAAAACAACTGGGAACTCAAACTCTAAAAATCTTGGGTCAGCACCATATTCCTATGGGCATTAATAGAGGGTCATGTTGGCAGAAGGAGAGTGAATTGAGTCAGGGTAGGTTGGTGACACATAAAATAGCCATGCTAATTGACAATGTTGATGTTATAGTAAAGTCATCCTTATTCCTATAAAATATTAAAGGGTTCACTGGTATCAGATATGCAAATGGGGGAAGAGAAGTACAGTAAACACGTGAGTGATTGCATGACCACATATACAGCTTCAAGCTGGAAGCTTGAAGAGTCCAATCTCTTCAGTTTACAAATAAGGAAATTGAGTCTCAGGAATTAAGTGACTTGCCCACAATCAAAGAAATAGCATTTGCCAGAGTTAAAGATTTGGAGCTAGGTCCTTCTGTTCCAGGTCTATAACTCACTGGCTCATAATTAACATGAACACCAGAAAATACT
Source organism: Potorous gilbertii (assembly GCA_028658325.1). Taxonomy (NCBI): domain Eukaryota; kingdom Metazoa; phylum Chordata; class Mammalia; order Diprotodontia; family Potoroidae; genus Potorous; species Potorous gilbertii. The sequence continues at coordinate 6,408 of JAQQSK010004548.1, forward strand.
TGCTTTGGATATGAAGTGCTTTTGGATATGAAAAAATCTCTTCTTGTTCTGTCTTTCTAGACTGGTTTGGACAAGTAAATTGAGCTCATAAAATCAAGGAAATGAAAGTTCTTTAAGGGTGGAATTTTCTTGGGGAAGGAGGGGTCTTTGCATGCCAAGCATAGTAGATGGCACACAGTAAATGTTTAAATCATGCTTATTGAATAAATGAATAAGCTCATAAGTCTGTTTGACTCACAGAGCTCAATAGGACTTTAGCAATCACCAAGTTCAAAGCCCTCATCTTAAAGATGAAGAGTGTATGGCTAAATAATTTGACAAAAGTCAAACAGGAGAAGTTAGAACTTAGGAACCCAGGCCTCCCAATTCTTGGTCCCAATTTCTTCCATAGTACTTCAAAACCAGAAGGAAGATGAATTGCCCTTTCCTTTGCCCCCTTCCCTTTCCCACCTCCACAAACACATATGTTGAATAATGAACAAAGCGAGACATTCACACTAAAGTTGAAATTGTCTAGTTGTTGATCTGCACCTATAATTGTAGCAAGGTTGATAAACTTTTTTTCCCATTCTGGGAAATACAGCAACTTCTATTGCACAGCTCTATTATTAAATGTGTTGTAATTAGAATTTAAAGGTCAGTATGTGGATTCTAGCTCTGCTATGTACTGGTTGTCTGACCATGGACAAATCATATAAGGGAGATTAATCTCAAGGACCTTTACTCTAAGAGCTAGGATCTTTAACTAAGGTCTAAAAAGACTATATCAGAGTTAAGTTTAGTTTTTCCAAATACAAGATTATTTGTAAAATGTAGATTAAAACACCTGTAAGATACCACCCCACACCTATCAGATTAGCTAATATGACAGAAAAGGAAAATGACAAACATTGGCGGGGATATAGGAAAATTGGGACCCTAATGCATTGTTGGTGGAGTTGTGAACTGATCTAACCATTCTGGCATACAATTTGGAATAAGCTGAAGGACTTTAAACCATACATAACCTTTGACCCAATATTACCACTACTAGATCTGTATCCCAAAGAGATCTTTTTTAAAAGGAAAAAAGAAAAAGACCTATATGTACAAAAATATTTATAGCAACTCTTTCTGTGGTGGCAAAAAATTGGAAATTGAGAGAATATCCATCAAATAGGGAATGACTGAACAAGTTGTGGTATGTGATTGTAATGGAATGCTACTGTACTGTAAGAAATGACAGGATGCTTTCTGAAAACAACTGCAAAGATTTACATGAACTGATGCAAACTGAAGTAAGCAGAAACAGGAGAACATTGTAGACAGTAATAGCAATATTGGAAGATAATCAACTGTGAATGACTTAGCTATTCTCAGCATTACAATGATCTGGGACAATTCTGAAGAACTCATGATGAAAAATGCTATCCACCTCCAGAGAAAGAACTGATGGAATCTAAATGCAGATCAAAGCATACTTTTTAAACTTTATTTTTCTTGTCTGTTTTTTCCTTCATATGACTAATATGGAAATGTGTGGCATAACTGCACATATATAACCTATATAAAATTGCTTGCCTTCTCAATGAGGGAGGAAGGAAGGAGAGAATTTGAAACTCAAAATTAAAAAAAAAATGAATGTTAAAAATTTTTATATGTAATTAGGGAAAAAATAAAATACAAAAATACAAAAAGAAGAAAATGGAAAGGATTTTCTGTATAAACTTGGGCTCTTTGCAAGATAAAGGGGAATAGCAGAAAGAGGGCAGAGAAATCCTTCTAGAGCCAGAAGCTTCAGACTGTGAAGAAGCTAAGTGAATCAGAGGCTGCCCCAGCTGCTTTCCTGGAATGTTTGACAAATGTCCTCTTGGCCTGGAAGAGGTATAATGACTTCCTTTCCTATGTCCTGGATCTCTCTCCCTCTCGATCTCTCTCTCTCTCTCTCCCCCTCTCTCTCTCTCCCTCTCTCTCTGTCTCTCTCCAACTCTTTCTCCCTCTCTCTCTCTCCCTCCTTCCCTCCTTCTCTCTCTTTCTCTCTCTCTCTCTCTCCCTCTCCTTCTCCCTCCCTCCGTCCCTCCCTCTCCCTTCCCCTCTCCTTCTCTCCCTCCTTTTCCCTCTCCCTCTCCCTCTCCTTCTCCCTCTCTCCCCACCCTTCCTTTCCTCTGTGATTCTGCCTCGCTCTCAAATAGCCTTTGTTCAGAAAAAGCAAGCCAAATGAAGAACACAAAACCATATGGTTAGGCTTAAGAATAAAAACCAGAATAGGCACCAAACTATGAGGTGTTTTATCCAAGACTCCCAGTGCTGGGCTCACCGGCAGCCACCAACATTCTGACATCAGGGCCTTCCTCCTCTGAACCAGCCGACTAAGAGCTTACCTTGCCTCTCTCCTCCAAATGCTCTTCCCCCAAAGGGATGGTTCATGTGGGGAGTCAAGACAGAATCACCAGCATGAGGTACATGGGTAGATGACACTTCTCCATTCCCAGCCCTTGAAAAAGGGACTCTGAGCCAGGCCCTCCAATATCTTTTCTCAGCCAATGTGACAATCAGTAAACTTGGGGGGGTGAGGAGAGAAAGGCATAAGGTCTAATGTCAGAGGTGGAAAAGCTGCAGCCTCAAAGCCACATTTGACCCTCTAGGTCCTCAAGTGCAGCCCTTTGACTGAATCCAAACATCCAAATCCAAAGAAAAACTTGTTCTGTGGAGTTTGGATTCAACTAAAGGGCCATGCTTGAGGATTTAGAGAGCCACACATGGCCTCAAGGCCATAGATTCCCCACCCCTGGAGTTCAATGAATTCTGGAATGAGAATGTTTTTCATTTCTAATCTCCATTTTCCCCCCTGCTAAGCACTGGGTCTATTTCCATGTCTAGTAAAATAAGTGAAGTTTTTAAAAAAAAAAAATTTTTATTCTCAACAAACCCAAATAACATTAGTATTTTCATATGTATACTTCAACAGAAGAGGATTTTAATACAGATCTCATGAACAGTTTACTTTTCTATTAAATAATAAATAGTAATATATTAAATATAGTAAATTTAATGTGTAACTTTCAAAGTTGTCTTGTGCTTCTTTCAAGCCTTCCTACTGTTCTTCTCTACATATTTAAATATGTTGTATATATATATGTATATATATATATACATATATATATACGCCTCACTGATTCTTTTCTCTTTTTCTTTGTCCTGTTCTATTTCTATATTCCCTTTCCTTCCCATCCCTCCCAAAAAGAGTTTACAAAGGTAAGCTTTGTACCCCAATTAGGTGCTTCAGAAATATGTGGACTTGCTGGCATGGGTGCTTCTTCCACTAATATAAAACATTCCAATAACTTAGGAAAGGGTGGCCAGAGATGACACGCCTAAAAATATCATCATCCTCTGGATGGCCTGTTGATGAACACTCTAAACTGAGGTAGGCTTAGATCATAGACATCAAACTCATTCTGTACCTATTCCTATAACCTTTACAAAGGGTTTGTGCCTCAGGTGAACCAGTCTTCAAGAGCCTAGTAGAGTGGAGAGAGTACAGGACCTGAGTCAAGGAGACCTAGGTTTAAATATCCCTTAGACATTTATTAGCTGTGTCCTAATGAGCAAGTCACTAGATCTCCCTAAAGCTCCATTTCCCCATCTGTTTAATGAGGGGGCTGATCGGATGATCTCTGTCATCCCTTCCAGTTTTAAATCCATGATCCATAATGAGGCCTCAGCTAGGACTGAAGCTGGAAGGGCTCAGGTAGCACTTTACTCTCACTGTTTTACTCTGAGAAGCAAATGTCTTAAGAAAAGATTCATGTGACAATGCTAAATCTGTCAAGCCTTATCATCACAGACTCTTTCTCCAGCAAATACAACACTCATGTCTCCCATCCAAGATACTTCCACAATGCATAAATAAGCAAAACTGGGAAGGGTTCCCTGGAGACCCTCATTCTCTAAGGACACACACCAGCAAGACTACACGTCTGTGCTTTCGATCCATGGACACAGTGCTTGAGAAGACAGAGCATGAACACAAGATTTAACTTCAAAAAACCACAACATAAAGGTGGTTTGTTATAAGTGGCATAAGAAAGATGCAAACAAAAGACTATTGGAATTCTAACTTGAAACATATTTTCACAGTAAAGAATTAATTAAAAAAATAGCTAAGTTCCCAGGCAGGGCCAGACCACAAAAGTCGATTTAAGAGATCAAAAGGGAGAAAGAAGGACAGCAAACATTTTGTCAAGTCACTTGAATTCAAGTATGTACAAAGCACCTGCTGTGTGTTAATCACCATAACAACAACCTATTAATAGTTTAATATCTCAGGAGCTAAGCATGATGAAAAGATGGAGAAAAAAAAAGAAATGGAGTAACCTCTTCACAGGCAAGGCAACACAGCGTGGCCAAAAGAGGCCTGGCTCGGGAAAGCCACTAACTGTACGACGTTGGGAAGTCATTTAATCTCCAAGAGTCTCAATTTTGGCAACTTAGTAGAATGGTAGACTTGGAATTAAAGAGATTTGATTTTAAATCCTGTCTTTGATATTTCATTTGATGTGTTACAACGGACAAGTCACCGAGTCAATCTGAGTCTCAGTTTCCTCATTTGAAAGTGAGCTGGAGAAGAAAATGGCCAGCCCCTTCAGTATTTTGCCAAGAAAACTCTAGATGGGGTCACAAGGAGTTGGCCATGATGAACAACACCATTATTATTTCTGATGAAGAAACTGACGTGCAGAACATTTAAAGCCTTGAAATAAAGCTAAGACTAGAACTCAGATCATCTGATTTTGCATCAAGTTCTCTTTCACTCCTACCTTTTAAAAATAACCTTTAAAAAAAGCCTGGGATAAATGCCCCATTCTTCCCACTTCACCCTGGAGAGACAGATCAGTGTATTGGAAAAAGAGTAGGCTTAGAGCCAGAAAGATCTACCTCTAACACATATAGCCTTCGTGATCAGAGGCAATTGAGTCCATTTCTCAGTATCCAAGGTGAGTTTCTAAAACTAGGTAAGTAGAGTATGTTTTATTACTAAGAGTTCTTCCATGAATGGAAGAAGTCACCCCAGTTCTGCCACCAAACACCCCCTTGACTTGGCTATTTTAAACCCATCTCCAAACAAATTAACAAATAAACTTTTAGATAAACATTTATAAATTAAAAACTGTTCTTTGAGATACACACACACATACACACACACACACACACACACACACACACAATGAGGCTAATGAAATAGTCAGAATAATTAGCAAATTTGTTGACTAGACTTCTAATTACACTTCCAAGAATGGTCTTTAAAAAAAAAGACATTCTGCTTTGATTAAGATCTTGTTGGTCCTAAGTAAAAGAAAAGCTGCGTGAACATTACAATTGTTTAACTGTCATGATCTGACCACATCACTCTCTTGCTCAATAAACTCCAATGGCTCTTTATTTTTAACCTCCGGGAGCAAATAAAAACTCCTTTCTTTGACATTTAGATTCTTTACAATATGACATCAAATCCACTTGCAGCCATATTACCCATCATTCCCCTTCAAACACTCTAGGAGCCAACCCAGCTCCATTCCCTATATATGATATTCCAATGGTTGTCTCCCATACCTGGAATGTATTCTCTCCCCGCCCCTGGCTCATAGAATTGCTGGCTTCTTCAAGACACAATTAAGCATCATCTTTTACATCTTGACTTGACCCAGAAGATGCAGAAGCCTTTCCTACTTCCACCCTTCCCCCAACCCAGAATACTAGTGCCCTCTATCCCAGATCACCTTGAATTTAATTATTATTTATTTATTCTCTTTATGTTTATTTTACATAGACTTACATATGCACTTATTGTCTCACCAGTTGGTATGTAAGTTTCGAGAGTTATTTCTTTATATTTAAATCCCCACAGTGCCAGGCATAAAGTAAATACTTAATAAATGTCTGCTGATAAGACCCCTGATTGCTACTGCTTTATCCTCAAAATTATCTTGTATTTCTCTTGTATATAAACCTACCAAATATTCTTGGGAGGAAGGCTAATATAGGTTCACCAATCCTAACCAATGAGCATTTACCAAGCAGCTATTAATACACAGAGCTCTGTAGATACAATAAAAAACTGATCTCAGTCATCAAAGAGATCATACCCAAACAGAAGAGCTTGCATTTGACAGGAAGGTAGTGAGAGACAGTCACAAGAGCACAGGAACACACAGACACAGACACAGAAAAGACACTCCTAGGTCTACTATACTGAGCCACCCCATGAAGCAGGATCCTTGAAGCCAGGAGCTGGTACTTTTCATACTTATGTCTTTAATGGTTATTACAGGCTCTTGCAGTTGTTTTTTTGGTGGTGTAGGGCTGGGAGTGTTGGGGTCCAGACCTGTGATTTCATTGCTACTAATGAAGACTGGCAAATAAGTGTTCTACAGCTCACCTTGAGTATATCACAGGCACTTTTGAATGTTTATTGATATGAGTCAACACCCTTTGAATGAGAGAGGAGAGAAGGTCCCTAGAATGCCAAAGCCCTAAGGGTTTGAGTCCTAAAGGGAAAGGTTTCAGAAAGATGCTTAGACTGGAAAGCTACCCTCCCCAATGTACACACATATGTGTATGTATGTATATATGCATGTATGTATGTATGTGCACACATTTATATGTATATATTTGTACATATACATGTGTGTATACATATAGATACATGTGTAGAATATATTCCACCACTACCTCAAACAGTAGAATTTCTACTTTAAAAAAAAATCACACAATCAATAAACATGTAGTAAGCACCTACTATGTGCCAAGTACAGTGCTAAGTGATAGGGATATAGAAAAAGGCAAAAGACAACCCCTGCCCTCCAGGAGCTCCCAATCAAATTGGGAGAGCAAGATGCAAACAAATACACACAAAGCAAGCTGTATAGAAGATAAACAAGAAATAAAGAACAAAGGGAAGGTAGGACACGGGCACTCTCAATTGTGAAGGAGTGAAGTGGAGGCATTTGCTGTCCTGTCCTAAGTGCCCATCCAGTCTGCTTCCATTACAAGCAGTCCTGCTCCTGGTGGGGCTAAATGCCTGTGATTCCACACATAGCATTTAATTCATTTAATGCTCAGGAAGATCACCCTCCACCCCCAGGATAACCCTGAACTAGGAAATCACTTACCACTCTGTAGACTGCATAGCATCATTCCCTACAGGAATTCAGTTAATTTTCCAGTAAGCTGAACCAGAAAATCAATATACACAATACAATAACAGTGGGAATTTTTTTTAAATGAAGCACCTTAGGCAGCATGATGCCTGGAAAGAATAGTCAATAGCTCTGCAATGGAGGACCTAGCACTAACAGTTTTTGGTACATGACCTTAGGAAAGTCACTTTTCCTCTCTGGGTTTCTATTTCCTCAACAATAAAATGAGAGGACCAGATTAAAATTTTAGTCCCCTCTGGCTCCAAATCTAGGACTCTCTCATAAGAGTGGGAGCTATATAACTGAATCAATCAATCATCTCCATCCAAATTGAAATAACTAAAAAAATGCTGTAGTCCTGATAACATTTTACCAGGGCAGAATACATCTATTTGAGTTATTCAATGAGAGAGATTTCACTAGGCACAGGAAAAAGTCCTTGAACAAGCTGGAATGAGAAAAGATCACTAGATGAAGTGAGGTAATACTACATGGGGGACATTGGGATTAGAAGTGAGCCTACAGAAAAGACAGCTAAGCCTCTGAGAGGAAGTACTTTGGAAAAGTGAGGAAGAAAGGACTATTTCCCCCATCCCCAACAGAAGTTCATATGAATTTCAAACAGGCCAGAAGTTCTGAACTTGTTATAAGCATCCTAGCAACGTCCCAAGAAAAGCAATAACTAGAAAAAGCATCTACACTGGCAGTGAGTGAAGACATAAGATAAAAAAAGAAATTTTAGGACTCTATGAGAAATCCAGCGGAAAGGTATACGTTGGCTAAGCAGAACTTTACAAAGGCCTTATGAAGGAGAGAAAGGGAACCCAAGCAAAAGATTTCCAGAAGCTGTGATGTTCTTCCTTTGCTAAGTATGAGACCACTTTTCCCAATACTCTACATAGACTTATGGGGAAGTGCACTGCCCCAGATTTTGGGGAGATGATCTGTTCATTTTTGTTTATTTGTTTTGTTTTTTTTTTATGTTTCAATCTGTATTCAGAAACCATCAGTTTTTTCTCTGGGGACAGATAACATTTTTCATCAAAGTCCTTCAGAGTTGTATGGATTGTTATATTGCTGAGAACAGCTTACAATATTGCTATTGTACATGGTACATCTCACTTTGCATCAGCCCATGTAAGTCCTTCCAGGTTTTTCTGGGAGCATCCTGCTCATCATGTCTTATAGTATAATAGTATTCCATCACAGTCACATACCACTCCCCAACTGATGGGGATGTCCTCAATTTCCAATGAGATGAACTGTTCTTACCATACTTTAGTAAATCCCACTTTCAACAGGTTGTTACAGTCTGGCTGACACATTGTTATCAAGTGACTATCATTGAAGGCAGTAAGACCAGTGGGGGCTCATGAATTAAAGTCCTAGAAATCACCTCTCAATTCCTCAACATTGTAGTCCTAGAGTCCTGAAGGGAAACAGCAACTGCCTTCTGGCAACCTCATCTACCAGTGGAGTGAGGGTTGAAACAGTAGCTGCAGAGCCTGGGTTAAACTTGGAAACTGAAAGTTATAAAATTATAATGAAAGGATTTGGCATCCCAAAGAGAAATATGAGAATGCCCCTTCATTGAAGAGGAGAGTGAGGGGATGTGGGTGTCAAATGCTGCATGTAATGTCAGATTTGATTGATGTGTTGGTTAGTTGATTGAACATGTGTGTGTGCGTGCATGTGTGTGTGTTTGTGTGTGTGTGTGTGTGTGTGTGTGTGTGTAAATTCTATGGATGGCTCTCTGGGAATTGGCAAGGGAGAACTATATTTGAATAGAAAGGGGATACAAATCAAAAGAAATCTGTAAAAAATTTTAAAGGGCTGATGGAGCCAACTCAGCAGTGGATAAATCAAATAAATCCTCCCTCAGATACATCCCAGCTGTGTGACCCTGGACAACTCACTTGACCTCACTCTATCTCGGTTTCCTCATCTATAAAAGTATCTATAGGTAACAATAGCATCTACTTCACAGGGTTATTATGAGGATCAAGAGAGATGACATATGTAGAGGTCTTTGCCAACCTTAAAGTACTATGTAAATGCTGTCTACTATTATCAACTCACTTCCAATGGGGACCATTGCCATCCCTGCCCAGGTATTGGTTCAGGCATTATAATCTTAAGTCAAATTCAATTTACAATTGTTTTTCATCAACCTTTTCCCTTCAGGCCAGCACCTGGCACAATTATCAAATAATACCCTACTATTCAAAATAAAGGTCAGTCTGTCTAGACTAAGCTTTGATGGGTTCCTCTATGGATTACTAGAAGGGGAGTTATCCTTTTTTCCTATATAGAAAACTAACAATCAGTGAGGCAATTCTTACCTACCCACCAGACTGAATCCTCTTGGAAGTTTAAGGAAATGGGTGTTATTTATACGAAATTGCCCCCAAATGAGGGAGATGGGTGATATCTGAGGTCCAGGAAATCTTTCATTTGGAATATCCAGCTAAGATATAGATATAGATATACACACATATGTATATATACATATACATATGTGTGTATGTGTGTATTATATATTACATATGTATAGCATTATATATATATATATATATATATATATATATATATATATATATATATGTCATTGTGAAAGCTTTCATGACAAATGGAGTTCTCTGTCCCTTCTTCCTGTGATCGAGACTCAATTTTATTTTCCTACTAGATTTATATCCTTCAAACAAAACTTTAGAAGAGATGAAGACTTCCTCTTGCCTTCCCATTCCCAACACAATAGGCTCTTCTTTGAATTTCACTGTGACCAGCAGCTCAATGATAGTTGGACTTTGGGTTGTAATAGGATAGGAGGCATCAGGCAAAAATAAGTTCAAAATAAAAAGATGGAAATTAGCACTGGATGGAACATCAGAAGCCATGGAGTTCAACTCCTGTATTTTACAGATGAGAATTCCAAAGCTCAGGGATGTTGGGATTTCTCTGCTTAATACATAAGTAATAAATGCCAGAGCCAGACTTTGGATTCAGGTCCTTGACTTTAAATCCAAGGATCTTTCCACTTGACCACATTACTCTCCTCTAAGACCCTGTTAGATGAGTTTATGGTATACATAAAAAGTAACAAAATAGACATATTTACAGATATCTATGAGTGAGAAAGGCAGTTGGGTCTGTCCTATAGAAGGAATGAGGGATAAAATGGAGACAGATCATGGGCTACCCTGGGAATGATGAGGAGAGTAAAGCCAATAGCCAGCCAAACAAGACCTTGAGAACAGTGCTTATAGCTGGTGTAGATGATCATTTTTTTAAAAAATATATTTAAAAATAATTCTTTTCCTTCATGAGCCAATGTATCTTATTTTATGTATTTTAAAATATTATTCTGAGAAGGGGTCCATGAGCTTCAGGAGAACCACAAAAAAACTAAGAAACTTTGTTCTCGAGAGAATTTGTGACAGTGTACAGACATGAGTGAAAGAGGCTCAAGGATAGAGGGGTGGATATCTGTGTCAGTGAAGAGAGTACTGACACCAAGGAGATCATGGACTCATCAAATTGTATAATCATACACAAACAAATTCATATGCACCATTATCATTATATAGCTAATATTTACATAATGCTTTAAAGGTTGACAAAGTGCTTCCCAAACATTATCTCATGTGATTCTTACACCAACCCTGTGAGGTACATGCTATAACCATCCCCACTTTATAGTTGAGGAAGCTGAGGCAAACAGAGGTTGAGTGACTTGCCCAAGGTCACACAGCTAGTAAATTTCTGAAGCTACATTTGAACCCCAGTCTTTTTTGACTATGAGTCCAAAAGAATCCCTTATTGTAGAGTTATGGAATGATACCACCCCAGCACCTTTTATTGACATAGCCTTTAGATCAGGAGTTAACTTAGGATCTGTGAACTTTAATATTTTATTTTTCCCAATTACATGTAAGAACAATTTTAACATTCTCTTTTCAAATTTTGAGTTCCAAATTCTCTGCCTCTATCAACTCCTCCTTTCACTGAGAAGGCAAACAATTTGATATAGGTTATATATGAGTAGTCATGCAAAATATATTTCTATGTAAGCATGAACTTTTAAATATACTTTATAACTGAATGTCACTATCATGGGGTTTCTTTGTCATCTTAGGCAGTTATGTATTTTAAACATTCTAGAAAGGGACACTCCCCTCTTAGGTTTCACCAGACTTGCCAAAGGGGTCCATTGCACAAAAACATTGGGAACCCCTGCCTTGGCCAATCTTTTAGTCCAACTGTCTCATTTTATAGGTATGGAAACTGAGGTCCAGAGACAGAATACTGCTTTTCCATAGCCATACCAAGTTTTAGCGTCATACTAAAACTAGACTCCAGGTCTCCATATTCTAAGGCCAATACTCTTCAATCAGTCAATCAATGAGCATTCATTATATTCTTCAGGGTGCCAGACTCAGGGCCAGGTACTTGGGATGTGACAGTCCCCAGGAATCCCTGCTTTCTTCCCTGCACCACCCTCAAAGTAATGTTGTTTTCCCTCAGACTTAATAGGAAATAGAATAGGCTCAATGCTTTTGCTCCCTTAAAATAGAAACTCTCTTAGACATTCTACTTTATAACTAACTCAGCAAGGTCTAAAGGAGGAAGGGGCAGCACCTGGCATATGGTCTTTCTGGGCCTTCTGGCTAAGATATCTTTCTAGGTAGAATGATTTGCAAGTGGAAGGCCAAAATATACAGGTGTAAATTGTTCCTGACATGTGTGCTGCTCCAAGCTCCTCAAACTTTTATGATTCCAATGTCAGAGGTGCAGCTGTGCCTTTTCCCCTCTGCTTATGGGCAGCCCGTGGCTTAATTCATGCAAACTGGCCAGCATCAGGTGTCACACAGCCCAGTCTGATGTAAAACACATGTCAGTCGAGGTAGAAAGAAAAATCCAGCCATATTATGGTCTTGTCTCAGTCACGACATCATGAAGGAAAAAAAGACTCAAGCTCAGGCTCTCTCCCGCCTTCTGTCTCTCTTTGCTCCTGCCAACAAAAGGCTGCTTGTTTCTCCTATTTCCCAGAAACAGTCTTAGCCTTCCAACAAGGTCAGCAAAAAATGCAGTTTTTTTAGTTCAGGGTGCAGAGAGTTCCAAAAATCTGCAAAGTATTAAACAAAAAAATTGCACCATCCCGACTTCACACTGAGCCCTTTATTCAAGCCTCTGGACTGAGAATCACTAAAGAGAGATTTCTCAACAGTCTCAGCTGATAGGAGAAGGGTTCTGTGTTTTGTACATCCTGCAAGCCTCTCCTTGTCTTTTCTCCTTCCCTCTTGAGCAAGGAATCTCCAGGTACACCAAGGCAAAACTTTGGCCTGACAGGTGGCCGGTACCCTGTCCAGTGGCACAAAGCATTTTTCAGTCTTAGATCTGATGCTCAAGCTGGACCCCTAGCTCATTCACGCACAGTTTTTGGGTGCCAGCATATTTCTGCCAGGAATGGATCTGCCCATTGGAGTACTGTCTATTCACTAATAATTCTTCTGTTCTGCTAATTAATGCACCACATTTATATCTTGCTAAGGAGTAATTCAGTATAAGTGGGGAAAAGGGCAGGAAGTAGAGTCTTCTAGAGTCTTTCTTCTAGGTTTTCCTAATAAAAGTAGCTTCAAAAGTATACATTTGAGAAGGGTGAGGTGGTCCAGTAACAATTTTTTAAAATGAAATGGGCAATTTTTTGCTGTTGTTCAAAACTTGTCATTTCCTTCTGTCACAAACTCCTGCTATGGAAATTACACCATCAATTTCAATACAGAACAGCAACTATCTGTAAATTATAGTTCTAGACAGTTGCCTGGGGCACTGAGAATTTGAATGACTTAATAAGGGAAACAAGCAATCTTTTATTGGCAAAAGCAGGGAGGCTGTGTCAGAGATGGGACTTGAACCCAGGTCTGATTGGCTCTAAGGCTGGTTCATTATCTAGTGTGTCATACCGCTTCTCAGATTTCAGTTAACAACAGCAGCGAGTTCTCTGTCACTAAAGGTCTTCAGAGATAAAGGCAAGGACAACTATTCAACTGAAATATTGTAAAAGGGCTCCATGTGTCAGGGAAGAGTTGGGACATCATTTACTTCCAAGGTCCCTTCCAACTTTCAAAATTCTCCCATCGTATGAGAACGATTCAGATTTATTCTAGCTACATCAGCAGCTCCTTTTCCAGAGCTGGGTAGCAAAAGCTTCATTCCTTGGCTCTCATCAACAGTGTCTTTCAATTCAATTCAACAAATTTTATCAAGGGCCTACCACATGCAAGACTAATTCATCCACTTGAAAAGGATATATTAAATACTTTTTTTGTACCAAGTATCAAGCCAAGTCCTAGGGATACAAAGAAAAGCAAAAGAAAACAAAAACAGTTCCTACCCTCAAAAAGCTTACATTCTGCTGGGAGGAAACAACACATATAAGTAAATAAAAGAATACATACATAGTAAACAGAAAGCTAGGTGGCACAATGGGTAAAGCACTGACTTTGGAATTAGGAAGACATCTTCATGAATTCAAATCCAACCTCAGACATTTACTAGCTGGGTGACCCTGGCCAAGTCACTTAACCTTGTTTGCCTCAGTTTCCTCATCTATAAAATGAGAAGGAAATGGCAAACCACTCCACTTTCTTGGTCAAGAAAACCCTAAAATAGAGATACAAAGAGTGTAAAACAACCAAACAATGGCAAAAAACATAGTAAATACAAAGTAATATGAATTGTGGAGAGAGGCAGGATGATATAGTCATTAAAAAAGCTGGCCAGAGAGTCAGAAAGGCCTGGGTTCAAGTCTTGCCTCTGATATATTCTAACTCTCTGTGACCATGGACAAATCATTTAATCTTGAGCACAGTCACACGCTTGACTATATAGAACACATGCCAGTTAAGGGAGGTTTCTTCTTGGGAATAAACATCATATACTAATGAAATCACAAATCTGGTCTAAAAAAAATGATGGAAAGGTAAACAAGAGGGAGGGGAAATCATGAAAGACCTGGTAGTGGAAGAGGCAAAAGAAGAAAACCTTAAAAGGAGCTATGGATGCTAAAAGAAAAAGTTGAAAAGAGACAGCATTCCGAGAATGGATCTGTCCAAAGTTTTCAGAGATGGCAGATGAGATAGAATACAATGAAACATCAAGCTGTTCCATTCTGAAGGATCTTTGCCTGGTGTCCTAATAATCAGATTTCATAAGGTGGAAAACTCCATCTTGACTTTATCTACTTCTTTCCATCTTGGGTGAACTAATAACCCAAAGTCACCTGAAGAATATGACAGAGATCTCCCCTACAAGATTATAAACTCCTTGAGGGTAGCAAGTTTTATCTTCTATCTTCCCCACTTACCCTCCTTTGTATCTAGTTGGTGCTTAATAACTACTTGTGTCATGATTGAAGATATAGACAAGCTTAATTGTGTTAACTCCAGATGCCTGGGAAGCCTGGAGGTGACTTACTCTTGCTCCTACATAACAATACTTAGTTTAAGCCCTAGGGTGACTGCCAGTTTATCTCCCCAGTGCTGGTTACCCAAATTTTCATCATCCCCCAGCAACGGGTACCCTTTCATCCCTGCTAGAAGTGGAAATATTACTGTTTTTCAGGATGCATTTATTGTAACTGTACTAGTAAGCTTCCTGAATGACTATGCATATTACAAGGGCTTTGCTTGTCTTTGTGTTTTGTTTTGTTTTCATGATGGTGAGGGTGGAGTGAAAAGGATGGAGAGTAAACAGATTTTGATTGAAAAAATAATTTAATTTTTTTTAAAACACTACTAAGGTGCCAAGGGGCATAATCCCTTCACTAATTGAAATAAGAGAAGGCTAGAATGGTGAAGAGAGCACTGTACTTGGAGTCAGGAAGACCCATGTTCAAATTTACTAACTGTAGGACCCTGGCCAAGCCACTTAACCCCTTTATGCCTCAGTTTCCCCATCTGTAAAAGCAGAGATAGTAATAGCACCTATCTTCCAGGTAAGGCTAAAAATGTTGTAAAGATAAAAAGGAGTTAGTATTTGTAAAGTAAAGTAAACCTATGTAGATGCTAGCTATTATTATTAAATATTAGTAAATGAAATCAATCTGCGCTCTCTCAGGGCAAAAATTACATTAACCTATATGAGTCTTTAATAGTTCTTTAATTTTGCCTTCTTAAAAAGCAACTTTATTTTGTTTTATAGTCATCAAGGCTGAAGGGCCAAGGAAGCTTCATTAATGTGTAGACATTTTCTCTCCCACAATCACCATAAAATATTATTCATGATCTATTTATTATCTCTTTTTGGAAGAGGGATCAATTAAATTCTAAAAGCATTCTGCACCATCTTATATGCATTCCATATTTCTGGTACACGCAGAAGCTAAGGAGATAAATTAAAGTATTTGGTCTTTGCTGGCCATCAATTCTGATGCCCCTTTCGCCCAATATATCTTGCAGTGTTTAATATGAACCTCTTCTTTCCAAGTCATGTTCTAATTTATGAAAAAAAAAAGCTGTTATGTTCACATTATTAACTACAAAACCAGGACTAGGGTGGGGCAACTAGAGCTTTTGCTCAGGGTGCCACAATTTAGGAAGAACACTAAACAGCATCTGCAGTCCCTCAGCATCATAAAAATGACATAGCAAGATGAGTCAGTTGACAAACCTTTATCAAGTGCCCACTATGCGCCAGACACTGTACTAAAACTAGTTAGTTAAAATAGAAAGCTAACAGATGGTGGCTTTCTTGTTCATTCTAATTACAGGCATGAGGCTTCTCATTCAACAAGGTGACCTTGTGATTTCCCTTGTTGTTTGTGACCATCCCCACGCCCACCGCAGCCTGTGATTCTAAGCTTATTTCATGCGAGTGGCCCTAGGTACATTTTGAGCTGCTTGCCTAGAATTCCGTAATGACTAATTATGGTTTTGCTGGGTTCCCTAATAGGATATCAACTTCTTGTGGTGAGGGGTTGTCTTACAGCATCAGTAGAGAGCGATCTCTTACCTGGGTGCTTCCCATCATAATGGAATTATAGGTTCACTCCTTTCCACTAATATTACACACACACACACACACACACACACACACACACACACACACACACTCTCCCAAATTAAAAAGCGTCAAGTTATCATTGAAATATATCTAATTTCTTTTAATTAAAATATAAGGAAGAGTTTTTGATAAGCTGATCTCTAACATTGCTTCTAACATTGATCTCTAACACTGCACTCTACAATGTTAGGATTCTATGAAACCCTCAACAGGGAAGTGCCATCACACTGACTGACTCGAAAGGGGTTCTATTTCTATTCACTAACATAAGAAATACCAGAAATTGCCATGCTGCTTTACGTCACATGTGAAAACTGTCAATTCCTATGTTGATGAGTGACTTGAGTTTGGGGAAAATTATATTGCATATTCCTGGATTTTTATTCAATTCAACTCAAGAAACACTGAATGAGGTCTTATGTACATGTAAGTCTCTGTACTGGGTAGAAAGGAAGGACACAAGATGACTGAAACCTACTCCCTACTTTCAAAAAGCTTGAGGAGAAGATAGATAGATTAGATAGACAGACAGACAGATAGACAGATAGATAGATAGATAAATGTATGGATATAATTACAGACACACACGTAGAATTGAGAAAATCTGAGTGACAAAAGTAAACCATATACAAAGAAATACCAGTGTGGATGGAAGGCTGAATAAAAGAGGTCACTGGAGAATTTCTCCACATGGATGTCTAATCATCGATAATGAAAGTGACGGCCAGTCACAATTATTGACTAGGTTATATCTAAGATATAACTGCTGCACCAAAAGTCGTTTGTTTTGCTTTCATTTCCAGGACATTAAAGGAGCATATCTATAAAATGACTGCACTACTTGTTATGACAAAGCACAAGACACCTTCCCACCAATAATTAAGAAGGATTTGTGGATTGTCCGTCCCTGGTCTGGCTGGGGACATAAAAAGGAAGTAGACGAGCTCTGTATGCATGTATCAGTGGGTATCTGGATCAGTGACTGAGGAAGAAGGAAGGAGGAGGGTATGACTCTGAGTGGGAGGAGGAAAGGATGTCTGAAAGGATGACACTTTAGTCAGAAAGAAACTGGGAACCTGAGGATAAATGATCATAAACCAAACAAGAAATAGAACGATATGGGGAAAAGAGAATGAAGCTAAGCTATCAGAAGAGCCAGGTTCCTTCGCTTTCAACCAGTATCCTCTTTGACAAGTCACTGCCCATCACTGAGCCTCAGTTTCCTTATCTGCAAACTTGATAGCACTGAACTGGGAATGACTAGAAGAGACTCGTCATTGTCCTAAGCCAAGACAAGAACAAAATCAGCAGTGGCAGCGGCAAAGCTAGTGTTTATACTGTCCCTGCTAGGAGCTACACACTGTACTAAGGGATTATGATTATGGTCTCATTTGGTCCTCACAACAACCCTGAGGGGGAGAGACTATGATATTCACTTTACAGATGGGGAAACTGAGGCACAAATGGTTAAGTGACCTGCCCAGAGTTACACAGTAGTAAGCGTCTGAGGCCAGTTTTGAACGCAGGTCTTCCTGATTCCAGGCCCATTGCTCTACCCACTGTGCCAGCTAACTGCTATTCTCTTTGGCATGTAGCCATACCCTAAGATCTCCTTGTACTTTAATACATAAAATATGACCTTTACGTTGAGGGGGAAGAACCACCAGAGAAATAAAAGGGGGAAAGTTGTGAATGTTAGAGCTGAGGTCTTTGGAGGAGAAATCCCAACCCTAGAAACCTAAAGTGGTAGCAAAAGAAAGTTATCCAATCAAGAGGAGATGAGAATAAGAGAGAAGGAAGGAAAGAGGGGCAAAACAAGGAAGAGGGGGAGGGGAGAAAGAGGGGCAAGAGAGAAAAGAAGGGAAGAGAATGAAGAGGGGGAAGGGAGGGAAGAGAAATAAGAGGGGGAAAGGAGGGTCTTCTTTTGGGAAATGTCTCTGGGAACCAGTTATGTCACAGGAGGACAATTCATTTCCTTCTTTGGAAAAGTTATGCTTTCCATTTTAATTAATTCAAGCAAATTGGGAGGTTGATGGGGCAGAGACGGGAGGAAATGACTGTAAAAGTGTGGGCTAGACTTTACGTAAATTAAATTCTCATGGAGTTTGAATTAAAGCTCATCACGTTAAGATACATCACTTTTTTTCTAGCTCTGCAAATAACTAACTGGGCAAAATTTGAAACTATTCTTCCCCTTTCTCTTTCTACCTCATTGTCTGACTAAGAAATATAAGTCTATAGACTAGAAAATAAAAAATAATATGGAATGAAATGCACAGTATATCATGGCTGTCCATCATTTCAGGCATATCTGACTCTTTAGGACCCTACTTGGGGTTTCCTTGGCAAAGATAACGGAGTGTTTGACATTTCCTTCTCCAGGTCATTTTACAGATGAGGAAACTGAAGTAAATAGAGTATATGGCATATACTGCAAAACACATGTGAATCTTTCCCTTATACACAGTTGCTGTTGTTTTTGCTTTGATAACAAACAACAGAGCAATGAAAAATGTGAACAGGGCAATGGAAAATCAGTTGGGTGCTCATATTAGTATATTGGAAAGGGCAGTATCTGATTCAAAACATGCCCATTCGTGACTGTTCTTGACCTTTAGGAAAGATTCTCCCAAGTACTCCTTCCTCTTTGGCCCCCACCTCCACCCTAACGTCCATCTTAAAACACCCCCAAAGGGATTCCACTTCCCTTGGGCTTCAATGT
The DNA here is from genome assembly GCA_028658325.1 of Potorous gilbertii. Taxonomy (NCBI): domain Eukaryota; kingdom Metazoa; phylum Chordata; class Mammalia; order Diprotodontia; family Potoroidae; genus Potorous; species Potorous gilbertii. The sequence goes on from JAQQSK010004548.1 coordinate 25,371, forward strand.
TGTTAAATGCGCTCTAGCCCATGTCCTGTATCTTGCTCCCCTACTCTCTCCCCTTTTTTTGTTTTTGTGTTGGGGAGGGGGGCTTAATCGAGAATGATTTCTCATGGAGCATTCATTACCAAAGACAAGCTACCAAAGTGTTTGTTTCCCAGACTATTTCTCCAGTAGTGGGAATCATGGTGAGTTCATCCCTCGGAATTACTCAGAGAGCTGCATGACGGAACAGCTGTTACTGACCACCAGCAACTGCAAAAGACACTGGGAATAAATTTAGGACTGCAGGAGAGGAAGCAGAAATGAATCTTCCAGTTTATAAAGGGAGAGGGTGGGAAAATGGGGGTGGGAATGAAGATCCCACCCAGCCCGGAGACCACAGGACCTGGAGCCTTCAAAGAAGGAAGGCAAAAGAATTAGACAAATGTCACTGGGAGGTTATGGGTTTGATCCAAGTGCTGGAGGACAGATCATCCCAAATTCACCTTGCTTGGAGAGGGCACTACACTGTAACTGGATGACTGGCTGTCCCAACAGCAAGAAAGTAGCTGGTAGCAGAAGAAGGATCTGAGGCAACAGACATTCTTTAAGCGGACAAAACTATTTTTAACACACTTGACAATTGTGATTGATAAAAACGGGTTCAATCTTTTTGTAGGAGGAAGGGAGGAAAACAGACAAAAGTTTTGGGGTTTTTTAAGTTCCATGTCCCAGACTTCACCTCTTACATGTAGCTGTTAGAGCTAAGTTGCTTGTAATGAAATCCATTAAGGAATGATAGAAGCGTAAACCTCATCCAAAATAATTATAAAATGCAAATCATTTCTGGGAGTCATTCTATCTGGGAGTCATTCTACCAATGCACACTAACAACCTCCATAAATACAATTACAAAATTCTCCTTAAAGAAATAATGAATAATTTAGATAACTGGAAGGATATTTGTTATTCAAGATCAGATGAAACCAATAATACTTTAAAGCAGTCATCATTCAAGCTATTTGGTTACTGGTCCTGGCTAAAAAAACATTTTTTTAAAGTAGATCATTGGAAAAGGGCAGATACATCAGAAACAATTGAACTAAATGACCCACCTAATGTTCAATATACCTAAGAATAGAAATTACTTGGTAACTCCTTCACTTAGATGATGTGCTGGGAAAACTGGAAAGCAATCTAGGAGCAACTGTGGAGACTAACATCTTATAGCATATACACATGAACACAATATGTTCAAAGTAGATTTGTAGAATATTCAAGATTATAACATAAAAATAAAGAACCAGATTAGGTACCCCTCCACATTATTGTTGGGGGAGAGGGTCTGGTAGAGAATTCTTAGTCATGTAGAAAAGAACAATTACTACAAAGAATTTTTAAGCCATATTTTAAACCATTTAATGACATGAAATCAAAAACTCAAATAGGATAAGATAAATGGTTAAAGGATAAGAACCAGCTGGTCTCAAAAGATTATAGATTATTAACAACTCCTTGAAAAAATGTTCCAACTTACTAGTCATAAGAGAATTACAAATCAAACCATTTTCTGAGATTTTACTCCACAAAACATGGGGATAGTCAATGCTGGGGGGGGCGCGAGGTTATTGTGGAAAGGCAGATTCACACACATTGTTTAGAGAACTACAAACTGGTCTCATTACTCGGACAAATTACTTAGATTTATGCTAAAAATGATGACTACAATATCCAGTGACAAAAACAAGGGGCACCATGTGTACCAAAATGTTGATGCTAGCATTTTTGTAGAAGTAAAAATAAAGAAATAAAGTAGATATTCATTGATAGGAAAATGGTTAAACAAGGCAGTACAATGTGGTGAATTGGAAACATTGGAAGACTTCTATTAACTGTTGCAAAGTTCAGTAAACAAAACAGAGAAACATCTTGACTGTAACAATGTAAAGGAAAAGACCAACTATACAATTAAAAGAGAATTCCATGACTGTTTGGCCATGTGAGAGAAATAGGGGAGGAAACAAACCCCCTTTTCTTTCTTTGCAGAGGGAATGATGACCAGTCAAGATCTCTGCATATAATGGTAGACTTGGTTGATGCGTTGTTTAGTGTTACTGAACATTTTTTTTCCTTTTTCAATTCTTATATACAAGGGATAGCTTTCCAAGAAGCAGATGATGTATATACTAGGAAATGTAGGTGATGCTAAAACCAAAAATATTCTTTATGTGGACTATTATTTTTGTTCACGCAGTCCTGGAACTTTAGTTAGGTGTATGCTAGCCAAATAAGAGTGCAGGAACACGTAATTATCCAGTGAATTATGGCAATGGAGACCATTCAACAATCTGGATAATTCAGATCTCTCCATCCCTTCTTGATATTTCCCCCCATTAGCAAGTGTTTCATGTAATTGACAGGTCAAAGGTCTAAGTTATCAGGATAACTGTCACAGCTCCCTGCTTCACTTGGAATTATTTCCAAATCAATCAAACAACAAGTAGTTACTAAGCAGCTACTCTGTGCCGGGTGCTGAGGGGGAAGATGATGAAATTTACTACTATTGCTGCTGCTGCTGCTACCAAACACTTGTATAGTGATTTAAGTTTTGGAAAGCACTTTATATATATGGACTCATTAGATCCTCACAGTAATCCTATGAAGTAAGTGCTCTCTCTATTTTACAGATGAAGACATTGAGTCACAGAGAGGTGAAGTGTGATGACCAAGGTCACCCAGCTTCGAGGGAGATGCTATTATCACTAGTTTACAGATGAGGGAACTGAGGTACTGATAGGTTAGGAGACTCCTTCAGGGACACACAGTTGACAAGTGTCAGAGATTGGATTTGAGTTTAGGTCTTCCTGACTCTAAGTCCCCAAGCTTTGTCCCACGTGGCTGGCAGCTTCCTTCAAAGGATAAAACAATTCCTGCTTGTAAGAGACACGTAGCTTAAGGGGAGTCAAGTACATATACAAATATAAGAACATAAAAAGGAAGTGAATGAACACAAACACATCCAAAGTCATTAAATCTGAGATAGTTTAGGAGGCAGGGACATACTACCAATGTGCTTTGCTTCCCCATGACAGGAAGCCTTCCATTGGGCTTGGCAGGGTCTTCTTGCCTATTAACTCATGTCCTTATCTCCACCTACCAACTGAATCAGAACTCAGAGGGATGCTCAATGTAAACAGGTTGTCTTGGGGTCCCCATCAGCATCTCCTCAGCTCTAGTGACAGCTGAGCCACTGTATCTGCAGAATTTCACAGGTGCCCTGCTCTCTTCTTCCTTCCCTTTAACAAAATATAATCAAGTATATTCTTTTGAAAGACCTTACTTTTCCTTCCCCAGGGTTCTATGTACCAACAACTACCACCAGAACTTCTCAGAGGAGCAAAGAAAGAGAAAAATGTAAAAAAAAGACATAATTTTAACAATCACCACAGAGAGAGAGACAGAGACAGAGAGACAGAGACAAAGAGAGAGACAGAGAGAGAGAGGAAGAGACAAAGACAGAAACAGAGAGAAAGAGAAAGACAGACAGACAGAGGAAACATGGGTCCAAATCCTGGCTCTGAAAACTGCCTCCCTTGTAACCTTGGACAAGTTACATAAGCCCTCTGGGTCCCAACTTCATCCTTTATAAAATAAGGATGAAATAAATGCACTCAAAATTCCCTTTCAGTTTTAAAATCCATGAAATTAACTAGGTGATGGAAAAATAAGAACAAGCAAATCACACTAGATTTTAGTATTGAGTTCTTTTTAATAGAGTATAATCTTATACTGACAGATTTTTTAAAGTGAAAAAAAAATGTACTGGGAGACCCCAATAGTGCAAATACAGCCTCCTAGAACCTACAAGAACTCTTTAAATTTCATTCTCTAAGACACCAAGATGCACTGGGATTTAGCTATGTCTTTTAATTAATCAGAAACACTAGTTAATGTTAATATTATAAAATGACCAGTGAAAACAATTACATATCAGAATTCTTTACAGCCTTGCATAACTGGGGAGGAGATGTCTTCTACATAAAATCAGAAGTGGAAGTGGGAGTGAGAGGAATACAAAATGAAGAGTGGAAGCTTTATTTTCCTTTATTTTCTGCAACAAATTAGGGAAAATCGTAGTAACTCTACATCTGTCTTCTTATATGAAGAAATCACAAACCAATTAGTCTATTTATTCACATGGGCCATTTTGGTGCCAAAGCCCAGCTGGCTGATCTGGCTGTATGAGCTGGTACAGATGGTGAAGACCAGTGACTGGAAAATTGTTAAGATCTGAAATGATCTGTTCCACCATGCTACAGTCAGATTGACTTATCTCAAGTGTACACAGACCAAGCTTCCCTTCTTATGGAGGTGTTTACAATGCATAGACATAATTATACAGATGCAGCTGTGGGGGAGAGGAGAAGAGAGGAGGTGAAGGGGAGAATGTCAGTAAAAGAGAGGATCCATTGTCAGTTCTTTTAAACCATTTTTTTAACAGAGACCAACAATTTCATAAAATCCCTAGCTTCCTTCAAATTCAGTCCAAGTGCCACCAGGCATGTAGACCTTCTTAATCCTGGTCCTCATGCCTAGCCAAAATTGCTATAGATATAGACAAAGACACAGATGTAGCTACTGACACAAAAGATAAAAATATAAATAAATATTTACTAAGTACTTACTGTGTGTCAGGAACAGTGCTAAGTCTTAGGGATACAAAAAGAGGCAAAAAATGGTCCCTGTCCTCAAGGACCTTACAATCTAATGGCAGATGACAGCATGCAAACAATTACGTACAAAACAAGCTATACACGATAAAAAGGAAATAATTAATAGAGAGAAGGCACTACAATTAAATGGGTTGGAGAAGGCATCCTGTAGAAGGTGAGATTTTTAACTGGGCTTTAAAGAAAGCCAGGGAGGTCAGGAGTTGAATGGAAGACGAAGAATGTTCCAGACATGGGGGAGAGCAGATGAAAATGCTGAGCAATGTTTTGTCTTGTTCATGGAATGGCCTGGAGGCCAGTATGTGTTGGGGAATAAAGGTAAAAGAAGACTGGAAAACTGAGAGAAAGCTAAGTTATGAAGGGCTTTGAAACCAAATGGAGCATTTTGTATCTGGTCCAAGAGGCAATAAGGAACCACATAGATTTTTATATGATTTTCTATGTATGTCTTTGTTTACCCACAATAGAATATTAGCACTTTATGGGAAAGAACTGTCCCATGCAGCCAATGGACAGAGCACTCAACCTGGGCTAACCTAGGATGACCTGAGTTCAAATGTGGCCTCAGACTTGTATTAGCTGTGTGACCCTAAGCAGATCACTAGATCTCTGTTTGCCTTAGCTTCCTCAACTATAATATGGCAATAATACCTACTTTTGTTGTGAGGATGAAACGAGACAATATTTGTAAAGCCCTTAGCATAGTGCCTGGTACATAGAAGACACTTAACAAATATTGGTTTTCCTTTCCCTTCCTTTCAATTCCCATTGGGCAACACAGCATCTGGAACACAGTGGATACTTAATAAATGGCCAATGGCTTGAGGAGATATTACATTTTTAAACTAAATTTATTGTTTCAAGAAATACAACTGGGGAGAAGGAATGGGGAGATCCAAAGAATGTAAGATTTTATCTTCTTCATTTCCACTCTAGTAAGCTTCTTTCAATTGGCACTTCATGATATTTGTGACTATAGGAACTCACTGAGTCTGGGGAGACTCAAGAAATGTGGCTAACCAACTGACTTTAATTTGACCGAGAACAATCAAATCCTCCAAACTCTCCACGAAGAAATCGTTAGCAATTCTTCCCCATACTTAGACATCTCTTCCTGCCAAATGCTCTTTTTAATCACTGAAGCTCAAGACCTGCCATTCCCCTGGAAACCCCATCTCCTCTAGGGGTTCAGAGCAGGGAGTGAGGGAAGGGAGACACGTATTCCTTGCTTTGGGTAAGTTGCAGGAACCACAGCATTTAAAAAAAAAAAAGATAGTGAGAAAACCAGAGCTGGAAAGAATGGCAAGTAAGCCAGATGTGTCTGCCATAAACTCTAGTTTGAAAAACAACTGCAGAGGGGAGCAGACAGCCCAGAGCAGGAGTCCAAATTGCAATGAACTTCTATTGCTTCTGCTCTTATATGCTCTAAGCCTCACTAGTCTGTGGTCTGATTTAGCTATTTTCTCTGCTTTTGATAAAAAAAGGTTTTAAGTGTTTTTGTACACTTCCCTTCAAACATAGCTCGAGGGAGGTTAGGAGACAGGCCAGTCAGCTAAACAACATAGTTGATTTTCCATCTCGTCTCCAAAGGCAGAGCTAGACACACACATGTGTTTGCAATTTCAAGTACAGATCAGGGCACAGACCTGGAATACTTTGGCCCTTTGGTGGTACATCTTCAAGAAAAAAAGAGGGAGAGGGAAAATATATACATACAAATATATGTATATATATATATATATATATATATATAATCCCTACAGCACCTAAAAATATACTACAGACAGAAGTGGAAACTGAACTTTGCCAGAAAGATCTCTAACAGTCTCTGGCCAAAAGAGATTGAACTTGTTACCCAGTTTTTATTTCTCCTGTGATGTCTGGCAGGTTGCTGGCACAATAAGGCTTGCTGAGACACCAGCACCCCATTCCCAAAAACTTCTTGGTTCAATGTCTGACATGAGCCAGACCAACCAAGATTTGTGATCCTTGGGATTATTGCAGAAGGGTAAAATAACACATTACTTTCTTTTGCCAAAGCATTTTAATACATCGGGATATTTTAAATTGCCATATTCAGTGAAGTTCTCCAAAGAGAAAGACAGACAGATAAAAGACAAAGGGGAGAAAGACAGAGACAAAGAAAGGAAAGATAGGGAAGAGGGAGGGAGGGGGCAAAGAGGCTGGGGGGAAAGGAAGAGGGGAGAAGGGAACAGAGAGAAATAGGGGGAGAGGAGAGGAGAGGAAAACAGAAGAGAGGAGATAGGGAAGAGAGAGAGAGAGAGAGAGAGAGAGAGAGAGAGAGAGAGAGAGAGACCTTATACCTTCCAGTGCATCTAGTTTGGGAGAGTGAGAAATCCTCTTAAGCTTCAAGGGATATTTGGTGTGGCTGCTTTTAGGTGACCCCTTTCTTACTAACCTATATTGAAAGAGTTAATAACAGTATGGATCATCACTGTCACCACCATGATTTTCACAATCATGGATGTTGACATAACAATGTTTGATGGCTGGATCATAATTGACATTTAATAACCCAAGGGCTGTCTCTACCTCATCTCATGTGTCATTCATCTCCCATGTCATTTTCTTTCTAAAGTTATTTCCCTTTTAATTAACCCTCCCCAAAAAAACCCCTTCAATAACAAAGAAAAGTATTTCAGCAAACCCAAAAGACATGGCCATGACCCCTCTCGGTGTATACTGCTTTCTGTACCCACAAGCCCCAGCCCCTCCTTGTCCACATACACACACCTGTGTTCCACCATCAGTTCTTCCAGACCTAGACTAGACATTCCAATTAATTTTCCTGTTGACTCTATGTCCATACAGTCTATTGTTCTTCCAGCCCTGCTCACTCTCTCTATTAGTGCATGTGAAGTTTCCCCATTTCTCTGAACTCTCCCTTCACCCTTGTCGTCTGTTGCGGCATAACAGAATTTTATTGCATTCCAACCTCACAATTTGTTCAGTGGTTCCCTTGTCTATGAGCACTCACTTAAAAAAAAACCCACTGGTTTTGTTGTCACAAAAAGTGCTATGAACAATTCGGAGCTGTGGGACCTCTTTTTGCCTCTTACCTGCTCAAGCAAACATTCCTTTCGAGGCTGTGAGTCTCCACAGGACTTTGTCTGCCATTCCACAGAAACCTCACTTCACTAATGGATTACTCCAGTTGGAAGTACCCTCAGCCCTTAGGGTCTCTCCTGCTTGACTGCTTACTCCCAGAACTACCATTTAAGGAGTAGGTTCGGGCCAACAAGGATGGACGACTGACTTATTTCCAAGGGACTCTGTCAACTATCCTCCACCCATCACCTTCCAGATACCTTCATCTCCTAGACTCACCGCCTTCCTTTTCCGTATGACATCTTCCCCCATTAGAATAGAGTCTCTCTGAGGTCAAGGATAGTCTTTCTTATTGATCTTCTCCATTTCACACATGCAATGCCTTTGGCTTAATAAATACTTCCTGACTCAATTTCATTTTTCATCCTTCTAATGGGGCAGCTAAGTAGTCCATAGATAGAACACTAGATCTGAATGAAGTCAGAAAGAGCCGAGTTCAAACCCCACCTCTGATACTTATTAACTGTGTGACTCTAGGCAAGTTACTTAACTTCTCAGGCTCAGTTTCCTCACCTGCAAAATGTGAATAATAATAGCACCTACCTTACAAGGTTGTCATGAGGATAAAATGAGGTCTTTGGAAAAAGGAAGAGAATGAGAAAGCATGTTAACTATGAATTAGCAAGTTTCTCAACAAGGCACTTGAGAACCTTGGGAGGCAAGCTTTCCTTTTCCTTTTTGAAGGACACAGGAAATGAGGCAAGAACTAGTCAGTCACCAATTAAGTGAAGCCCTACTGAGTATGTAAAATGTTTGTACTAGAAATACTGGATTGGAGAATGATGGTGCTGGAAGAGACCTTGGTGGTTATCCCTTCTACATCTAAATCAATCTAAATCAATCACAGCGTCATAATTCTTTATCTGGAAGGGACTTTGGAGGTCACCCAACCCAACTGGCTCATTTTACAAATCATGCAACTGGTGCCCAGTGATTTACCCAGGGTCCTACTCAAAGTTTGCGGCAGAGACACAATTCAAACGCAGCTCTTCTAGCCTCAGATCTAGTGGACTCTTTCATCCACATCACTATCACCTCCTATATTTTTGACAATGCTTATTTTTTTCTTTTTCTGTTAGACAGCTTGGCATAGTGGGAAAAGTCTAGGACTAAGGTCCCAAGACCTAGGTTTGAGACTACATTGCCATTATTTGGCAGGAAAGATGTAGATGTGTTTGTCCTCCATTCTCGAAGAAAACCATGACATCAAAGTAAGGACATGACTTGTAGCTGACTTTGATCTGAGTGAAGGAGGGCTATCTCCCCTTCTTCTCCAGAGCCACCTAGGTCCAGTGGCCTGATATTCATCAGGACTACTGGAGATGAACATGAAGACTGAGGTAAAGATGAACTGTTAGAATCAGAGGGGGCTTTAGCCATTATCTTGTCCACAATTCCCATTTTCAAAATAAGCAAATAGAGACTGAGATTACGGAACATACCTATGACTATAAAGATAGGAAGATAGCTGTAACTAGAATTGAAGTTACTTCTTGTTGTGTTCGTCCTTCATTGCCAAAGAAGACCATGCCATCAGACAAATGATGACATGACTTGCCTTGCACTTGACTTTGATTTGAGTGAGGGAGGGCTGTGCAGGTCACCAGCTTCACTTCTGCTCCAGAGCATCTGAATCCAGTGATCAGATATTCACCAGGATGAGGACAGATGACCCAGGATGAATTAGGAGACCTTGGCCCCTTCAGGCCAGGGTCTATTCAGGAATTTACTTAGGGGGAGGTAATACCCATTCAGTGAGTAGATCTGTTTAAGAAGTAGTCAGGGGATGGCCCCTTTAATGAGGCAAAGAAAAATAACTACTTCAGGCTGGGAGGGAAGCAGCAATAGTTACCACTGATAATCACTCTGAAGCCCGGAGGGTCTAGAAAACAGCCCTTAAATGTAGCTTGAGCAGGGACCTAGTGTTGTGTAATCTATGGGCTTCAGAGGGCAGTAAGGTTTACTTAGCTCTTGGGTCAATACACTTTCTCCTTCATTTTAGAAAATAATTTACCTTATTGCTCCTTTCAGTACCATCTCCCATCTTGCATTTGAAAAGAAATCGATTTGCAGCAAATTTTCAGGGACAGTAGCAAAGGAATGTCAAAACAATTTTACCTCTATTAACACAATTGTGTTTCTTAACATCTCCACCAGAGGGCACTATTTCCAATCAAAGTAATGAGTAGAAATAGAAATATTTCTGCCTAAATGGAAATCCACTCAATTTTGGAAACCCCTGCTGTAAATAAAAATTATTATTTTGGAAGCAAACTGTTCCAGTAATATCAAATAAAACATTCCTGAGACCCATATAATGAGTGATAATTGAAAATTAATGCAACATGGTGGCAGCATAGTATAATGGTTCTGCCATCAAAGGTCCTAGGTTCAAATCCCAGCTCTGGAAAGTCAGTTGAGGCATGTAGTTGTGTACATAGCTCAGCACAATGAAAAGAGTGTTTTGAATTTAGAATCAAAAGGACCTGGCTTTGTCAATTCTGCAAAGAGTTGGTTTAATGGCCTTTATAAGACCCTTTCCAGCTCTAAAGCCATGATCTTAAGGATGAGGGCCACACTGAAAGACCAAAGTCATGTAATTAGCCTTTGCCACCAGTGTCTTCCTAAGTATGTGCAAGCTACAAATGTCAGATGAATCTGTTGCCATGACGACAGCTAATACAATTCATCCAGGCAGTCCCTGTCTGGCTCCCATGCCCTGGTTTCATCATTATCTGTTCCCCACCCCAGTGCAATCCGTGTGTAAATGCCCAATAGCAGCACAAGAGCAATCCGTGTGTATATGCCCCATAGCAGCACAAGAGCAATCCGTGTGTAAATGCCCCATAGCAGCACAAGACATGATCTGGAACAACCATGATTGATGCCTATGAATCACCTCCCCATGAGGTATGAGGGTGGTCAAGGCACTGCAGGTCTCCTAGACCCCCAATCTCACTCCTCTGACTCCTACTCAACTCCTTGTCTTCAAGTAACACCTTCTCCACTCTTCCACTCTCCACCTCTAATACAAGCTGCTGTCCATTCAACACAACTTATCCACAAGCCCCCAGTCTATCCCTGGCTGCTCCTCAACTTCCCCAAGGCTTTGCAAGACTAATCCATCAATCCCCTTGTTAGTTGATGAACAAAGAAGAGGAAAGAGAGGTGTGAAAAGCACTACTAATCTAGTAATCTCCCTGGATAGAGTCGGCACTAGACTTAGAGTCAGAAAGTCCTGAGTTCAAATCCCACATCAGATTTTTATTAACTGTGTGACCCAGAGAAAGTCACTTAAGATGTCTGAACTTCAGCTTCTTCATCCGCAAAATGGGAATTATAACAAAGCAACATATGGAAAGTCCTACATAAAGGATGAATATTCTAACTATGATTACCTGCCTCTCCACCCGCTGCCATGTTATCCTATCCTCCCATAGCACTGTCAAGAAAGGATTCCTTGACATTCTGAAATCACTTGGAGGTGTGCGTACTTTCCAAATAAGGGCTATCTATTACCCACACGCTTCATGGGGATGGGATTGCAGTCTACCTTCTTTTTAAAAACACATTTTACTAATACCTTTTTCTTGACATTGCAGTCATTTCAACCCTTCCCCTTTTCCATCAACAGCTGAAATCCCAAAATGAACTTGAAAAATGATCTGATCTTTTTTACCTTTATATCTATATTTTAAGACTGATATAAAAAGAGAGTGAGCCACAGGCAGCTGTAGTTTGAAACGATATGCTCTGAGAGAAGCGATGGATATTCCCTTATTGTGACTCACTAAATTATTCCCCAGCCTTTGCAGTGTACTCAGGTTTCTTCTTCAGATGTCCATTCTTAGAGCACATCTGCTCCTCTCCCCCGGCTGGTGGAACAGCCCACGCCATTAAGGCCAAGTAAATATCCCAGCAGTGAACCTTGCTAGGAAAACCCAAAGTACAAAGAACTACAGAGCAAAATGAGGAGAGCGTCAAACTTGGTGTGAGGAAACCTGCCTCAGACACTAGATGTGTGACCCTGGGCAAACTAATTATCTACTCTTTGCTTCAGTTTCCTCATCTGTAAAATGGAGATGATAATAGACCCAGATCCCAGGGTCAATGCAAGGATCAAATGTATTAACATACGTAAAGCACTTTGGAAGTCCTAAAGTGCCATATAAATGTTATTGTGATGAAGATGATGAAACATGAACTGTCTCTCTTTGGTACCCATCCCAAGGCATGTAGGGTGTTTTGTACCTTGCATAACAAGATATATCTAGGTAAAAGCAATGGATAGAGGGTGACATCAAGAAAAGCTGAGTTCAAAATATGCCTAAGTTACTTATTAATGATGTGACCTTGACTGGGCAAGTCACTTGATCTCTTCGTGCCTCAGTTTACCCAACTTTAAAACGAGTATGACAGGCTTGAGTTTCCAGTTCCTTCCAGCTCTAAATTTCTAATCTTATCATTCTACACAATAAACTAGTTTCAGAACTCTTCTTTTGCAACCTTGTTGATGAGAGAGAAAGAGAGAAGTCAATGCATGTTAAGTTGGTTCAAATTGAAGTCTCCTTTGTGCTTTAAGTATAAAAAGTGAAGGTAGGAAAAGCAGCAGGTAGTGGTGAGCCCTAGCAAACAGAGTGCCTGATGTCAGAGTCACAAGGTGTAGGTTCAGACTCTATTTCTGACCCTAGCCAAATCACTTAGCCCCTCTGTGGCTCAGTTTCCTTCTGTACAGCCACATAGGGAAACAATGAGGACCCAATGAGTCAATCTCCATCAAGTGTTGTGCTTTCCTAAAAATATTATTTACATGTCTGCTTTTATTTTTTTAAAATCAAGGTAAAAACTCCCTCTCTTCCAACTTAAAAGAAAGCTCACCACTATGCACTAGCCAACATGGGATGCCAGTACCAGCATCTGGTTTCTGTACAATGCTGGCTGTATTGGAGGCATGTGACTAAAGGAAAATTTGGACTCCTCGATGCAGGTATAATCATTAGTTATTATTTTTCCTTGATCTCCCCTCTAGATAAGGACTCAGTGTGGGCTGCTTTCTTAGCCTTTTATTTTTTGGCTATATTTTGTGTCTGCAACCTTCAAAATTACAACTCCAGACTTCCTGGAAGAATGAGCCCAATTTTCACCGTAGGCTAATTTGGGTTCTATTTCAGTTTATATTCCCTTTGGCTACATTGCAGAAATGGGGAATGGATCCAGAAATAACTTGTCCATTTTTATTCTTTCATTCCTGAAAATCCAATGTGAGATTTTGGAAAAATGGCTTGCTGAGATTAAATGAAACTATGGTCTGAAATTTGTACATTTGTAGATGAAAAGCCTTTTCTGGTTTTTAACCATTAGAAAGGACAACCAAAGAAGGCTGGTTCTATTTAAATATTGATTTTATTTAAAATTCCATTGGTGGTGGTGATGACAAAGGCATATTTTTACTGTCTTTGAAAGAAGGATTATTGGCAGAAAATATTTTCTGTTCTCAGCCACCAATTCTATAGCTGTGATTAAGCCATCTATTCAAAATAAAAACTTAATGCAAGTATAGTGGAGGGGGAGGGAAGATGAAAAGAGGAATGCAGCAGGATGGAGGAGGTGAAACACCTGCTCCAGAAAAAGTAAAGTGGTCTGGGGCCTCACTTGTAGAATTTGGCTACTTTCACTGATTAAATTTCCAGGCAGCGTCTCAGCTCCCCCTTTCCCTCAGTCTACGTGAACTCAGCCAGACACTAATTTTTCTCACAGGCCCAGTAAAACCAAGTATATAGCATGATGTCAGCACAATCAGTGCTGAAAGTGACAGGTCCCTAGACCCAGGGCTGTAGAGAACGGAAGAAGAAAGAAGAGGGAGAAACAGAAAAGCAGAACTGCACAATTCCTGGCCCCCAGAGGCCACTCAGTAACCTAGAGTTTGGGGCTGCACAGGAACTCTCACTCTACCCATTCCCAAGTCGAAGGGCAAAGGTCAGATACTCACCAAGGTTGGGCTGAGACATCGCCATTGATCTCTGGGGCATTGGCGTCGAAGTCGTGGCAGGATGGAGGGCCATGTGGTTTAAAGGCTGAGTCATCGTCTTCCGAGGGTCTTGCCATGTGGTAATTTTTTCTATGTGACTAAAATAGGAGAAATAATTAGTTTCTAGATCATTAGTATCACAGTCATCTGCATCAGCAGCAGTAGTGAGAGCAGTTGCTAAGATTAAATGGCAGCCAGTTATTAATTTAGAATGTGCATGCAAGTGGGAAGATTCTTCTATTTGCTTTCATTAAGAGACCTATTGGGTTTCTAGCAAGTGTACACCAAGCTTCCTAAACAAGGAAATGTTTATTGGGGTCTGTTGGATGCCCAACCCTAGTCAAGAACGTAGGCTCTATCAAGGGGTAGCATCTAAGTCTACAAGTGACTGTCTTCTTTTGCCTACCGATAAGTTCCCTGGATACCAAAACAAGGTTCAAACTCATTAAGTCAGCATTTGTTGGCAATAGGTCAGAACACAAATAAATAACTTCCTTGACCAGGGCCTCTTATCCCCATTTCACCCTTACTCCATTTGCACCAACTACCTCCCTTCAACTGAACACTTGACCCTTTCATTACATACAGAGTGAGAAGCATGCTAGAGGTGAAAAGGACCTCAGAGGTCATGTAGTTCAACTCATGCACGACCACTCACCACACACACACACACGCACACACATGCACATGCACATACATGCATACACATGCATGCACATGCATGCGCACATACATGCATACACACTGTGTTGTAACTGTGGGCAATCTTCCTAATGCTTTCAGTATATCTGCTCGATACAATTAATAAGATTCTGCCCCTCCTCCTTTTCTTCCTCTTTTTTTCCTTCTCCCCAACAATTTCATTAGCACGCAGGTTGTGCTCCCAGCCTACCAAACCACCTTAGCAATCCTCTCAGATGACTCAATCCTAGGGCCAAATTGCCAACTTCCTCTTCCACTTCCCTCCAGTACTAACTTTTGTGGGAGTTTGTTAGCTTCTGCCCTTTGAAGATCAGCCTGATTTCTCTGGTGCCTCCACCTGAAATACTGACATACTTTGCTTTTCTGGACCTGCACAGGGACCAATCTGACTCCCCAAGAGACGGCAGACGTTCCATGTGTTTGACAGCTGCCCCTCGGAATGATGGGCTATCTCATAGATGGGCACGCCTCCTTCTCCCTTCTCCCCAGCCTGTCTTCCAACGTCCACTTCACTCCTATTCGTTTTCTTCTGGATACATGAAAATGACTGTGATTTCACTTCCTGCTGCACTTTTTCTCAGATCCTAGGGGCAATGACTTCTTCTTGGTCTTTAAGTGGGGAAGCTACTGTCTTTATCTTTTAACATCATTACTGGGTCTGGAAGTTTTTAACCCCAATTCATAATTTTGTGGCAATTTGACTCCCTTCTTTTTTTTTAATTAAATTTATTTATTTATTTTTGGTTTTCAACATGCACTTTTATACAATTTTCAGCTCTAAATTATTTCCCTCCTCCCTCCCTAAGACAGCATGCAATCTGATATAGCCTATACATGTACAATCATATTAAACCTATTTCCACATTAGTCATGTTGTGAAAGAAGAATCAGAACCAAAGGGAAAAACCACAAGAAACAAACATACAAAAAACAACACAGAAGGTAAAATAGTACACGTCAATCTACGTTCACACTCCGTATTTTTTCTCTGGATATGCTGACTCCCTTTAAAAGCAGTCTTTAACTGATGCACTAAGCATGGCACAAAATTAAGCCACTAAATATTTAGGAGAAAGCTGTGATTTAAGAATGCGAAGCAGTTACATATTCCGAGTAGAGTGTTGGACCTGAGTTCAAATTCTGACCCAGATACTTCATAACTGGGTGACCCTGCTAGGAAAGTAACTAAACCTCTCTTAGCCTACATGCCTTCATCTGTAAAATGGAGATGATGACCACAGTGGCACTCACCTCACAAAACTGCTAAAATGCTTGCTAATGGAACTTTAGTATTGCCAACTAACTCACAGGCATGACAGGTTTGCAGCCAGAAAGAATCTGAGAGGCTACCATGTCCAGCTAATCGATTTCACAAATGAAAAACAGGCCCTGAGGTCAGACAGATTGCAAGTGAAATTCCAGGCACAGGATTCGAATCCAGATCCTCTGGATCCTTGCTAATACTCTCTCAACTGTATCATGCTGCCTCTCTCATACTCTTGGATAATATTCAAATTGGTAAGAGGATATAAAAGAAACTGAAGAGAAGAAAAATCAGTACCAGAGTATAGTAAAAATATAAAAAAAAAAACTTGTTATATAAACTTATAAACTCAACCAAAGCGAGGGAGAGCAGCACCAGCAAACATCAAGATTCAAATGACACAAGAATCTTCAGTACACCTTTACCTCAATTATCCACTTCCTTTTACAGCCTTCTCCACTAAAGTACATGAAGAACACCACAGCATACCTCCCAGGGTCCAGTACATTAAGGATGAAGACAGAGTAAATACTCCATAAACAGCTGATAATGCCATAAGCCCTATTTAGGGTTAAACAAACTCCCTTCCAGTGTATTAAGCCTCCTTTTACCTAGGCCTCTAGGCTTTGTATTGTAAAAATAAACAGTTGTGCATGAATGCTAGATGTATAATCTATGAGACAGTGACAGCCTACCTAGAATTAGGGCCATCTATCACCATCTACCACCAACACACCCAAGTACCTCCTTTCCATTAATTTCCCCTTAAGTACAGTAGCATTGACCAGGACGCACAGCTGCATTTCACAAAAGCAGAAATGGATCCACTTCTTTAAAAAATCCTTTTTCTGATATACTTTGTTTTCAGGAACTTTATTATAAAAGGTAGAACTAATATAAGAGATCTAAGGATGGCTTCTCACAGGTCATAGATCTCTGTACCCCCAACAAAAGAGAGTACTTCTTCTGTTTTCCCTCTTTCTTCCTTTCTAACGAGGCTAGTTATGGCTCTCCAGTCCTCCCTGTCTGCATGGAGTAAGAAGTACACAAGGCTTCCACATACATGGAATGATACCACATTTCATCATGAAAATGTCACACAGTCACAGTTTGGGGACCTAACTATTCAAATCCTGGGACTAGGACCTCCTTTCAGCTACCACCATGGCCACCTAACCCAGAAGCTTCTCCCAACCTCTGCCCCCAGAACAACTTTGTTCCAAGGTTCCTAGTTTCCCAGGAAGATTTTTATTGAGCCATCACTGTATCTCCCAAATCATCTCCCAAGCAGTATAAAACGTTGTCAGAATAAAAGGGCAGATCTGGAGATGTTTGAGTGAAAATCAACAAGGAATGGATAATGGATTTAGTCATGGAACCTGAGATGACATCCTTGTGACCTGGATGACTCTGGGCAAGCCACTCACCTCTCACTAAGAGGGATGGATTAGATGCTCCTGGCTCTAACCCCATGACGCTGAGCCACACCAGCAGTACTATATGAGACGCAGTACAGGAGTCAGTCCCTCATCTCAGCAAATTAATCTGTCCTAAAACCACACCTCTCACTGTTGACCTTAAGCGACTGTCTAAGCCATCTATAGACTACAGAGAAATATGTCATCGTTAAGTCACTTAACAAAGGCTCCTTGTCTACATGTGAAAACTTCCTTTACCCAGAAGAGGCAGTTCAGTAAACAGCAAATCATTTTATTTACAAAATGAATTGTCCTCCTGCCCAAAGCTCTTTCTTGCCTAGGCTCACTGCCCCACCTCCCCACCCCCCAGCTGAAATCTGGGTTTCATTTCTTTACTCTTTCATTCAGCATGTCTCCACTCCCTCCTCAGAGGTACTGAGTCACTTCCTTTCTCGACAACTTGTAATAAAAACTTTCAATTGGCCACAAGATTGGATTTACAATCATGTCACTTGAGGAAGGACTCCCACCTGTTACACTCCCTTGTTGACATTAATTTAAAATCATTTGGTCTCCTGATGTTTTTCATTCCCATAAAGTCTCCTTTATACTGATATCAAATCTTCATTCACCACTTATTACCAGTGTGACTTGAGGAAAGTTATTTCACCTCCCCAGGCCTTTCTCTTCATCTTCAAAATGATGGGGTTGGACTGGATGGTCTCCAAGGCACCATCTAATTTCCACATGATGGTCTAATTATCTGTTTGTTCAGCAGACAAGAATAAGGAGTTGCAGATAACATAGGACACATGCAAGTGGCTTTGAAAATGCAAACTTTCACCAATAATGTTGAAAAATAAATAAATTTCAAATAAAGAATCAGAGAAACTTGCATCTCGGATTCCCAGGGCCTTTAGCAATAGGGCAAGAAAATGTGAAGTACATATGAACGGTAACTATGTATCATTTCTAGAAAAAGTGGCTCGAAAGGAATTATCATTCAATGTGATTTTTTTGTTTGTTTGTTTTCCTGCCAGACAGTGTTCTCATGAAAGGAATTCTTTTGTTACACTATACAAGCTCACTATATGTGAGCACTTTTTAGGAGTATGCTGTAAGCAGTTTTTGTTGTTTAGTTGTATCAATCTTGTCCGGCTCTTCATGACCCCATTTTGGGTTTTTTTTGACAAAGATACAGGAGTATCTTTTTTTAATACATTTCCTTCTCCAACTCATTTTACAGAAGAGGAAACTGAGGCAAACAGGGTTAAGTGACTTGCCGAAGGGGACACAGTTAGTGTCTGCTGTCAGATTTGAACTCAGGAAAATGAGTCTTCCTGTCTTAGTATATTTCATTGATATCAAATTCAAATATTGAAAAGGTCCACTAACCCATACACAATGATATGCAAAGGCTACAATTTGACTTAGAAAATCACATATTAATATTATCTGTGTTTTGTTGTATTTTCATTTTTCTTTAACATTTTTATTTTTGACATTTGCCTTTTATTTTCATTATTTAAAAAAAAAACTTCCCAATTACATTTTAATCTAGTTCTTTATGCACTTGTGGACTGTATGTGACCTGTGTGTGTGACACCTCTGATATAGTTGATAAGGAATTGATCTTAGAGTCAGGAAAACATGAATTCAAACCCCACTTCAGATATGCAATAGTTATGCCATTTGTCAAGTTATTTAAGTTCTCTAGCCTCTGTTTACTTATCTGTAAAATGGGAGGGTTGGACTGGATACTTTGAGCACTTTTAACACTAAACCTATGATCCTCTGCTCTGGGACATAATGGAAAGGGCACTAGATTTTTGAGGCAGATGTCCTGAGTTCAAACCTTTAATCTAATGCCATCGGGTGATAGAGCAGCTAGGTGATGTGGTAGATAAGAATGCCAGGTCCGGAGTCAGGAAGGCCTGAGTCCAAATCCAGTTCAGATATCTGGGCAAGTCACTTTTACCCTGCCTGCCTCAGTTCTGCATCTATAAAATGAGCCGGATAAGAAAATGGCAACCCACTTTCTCCAAGAGGAGAAAAACAAAACTGAAAAACAATGTTGGGCAAATTCACCATGAAATGTTCCTGGGCTCAGTATAGTGCCTGACCCAAAGGAGGCGTTTAATAAGAGCTTACTGACTGGCTGTATCAGTAAGCTTAACTAATGGAAGGGTGCAGCTGGAATGGTTCATAGAATCAGTAGTTCAGAAGGGCATTTAGACCAGAATGCAGTTCCTAACACTCCTGAGTGTGTGAACCAGATTAAAATGTGATTTTCTAAGTCAGTATGGGGCCAGCAGGGATCCTTATGTATAGTTTCATCACTGATCTATACTAATATCCTCATCTGAGAGCTGAAGAAACCCAGACCAGAGAGATTAATTGACATAGACTAAAGGTATACTGGGAGTAAACACTGAAGACAGATCCAACTTGAACCTAGGTCCTCTGATTCCAGAGAGAAGATAAGCAGGAGAGACCTGCCCTTGAAGCAAAGGAGGAAGAGCCAATACCAGGTGTAAGAGCCTGGCTAAAGTCCAAAGTGTGTTCGTCCTTCATTGCCAAAGAAGACCATGCCATCAGAGAAATAATGACATGACTTGCACTTGACTTTGTTTTGAGTGAGGGAGGGCTGTGTAGGTCACCAACCTCACTTCTCCTCCAGAGTAATCTGCATCCAGTGACCAGATATTCATCAGGATGACTGGAGATGACCCAGGGTGAGGCAATTAGGGTTAAGTGACTTGCCCAAGGTCACACAGCTAGTGAGTGTCAGATATCTGAGATGAGATTTGAACTCAGATCCTCCTGATTCCTGCACTGGTACTCTATCTGCTGTACCACCTAGCGCTGCCAAAGTACTAACATCTCAGAAAGTCCATCATGTCTATGAGGAAGAAACTGGGCTAAAAAATTAGTTTATTGAAACTTTCCATCTATTAGTTTTTTCTAATTCTTCCTCAAAACATCTTAAACTATTTTCAACCGAGGCACAAAATTAGAAAATTTGTTTGTGTACTTGATCAGGGAATTCATATAGATTAAAATATCCATGAAGTCAACTACATTAAAAAAAAAACCACTAAAACTTGCGATTTCTGTTCTTAAATCATTTACTCTTTCTTATATTCCCACTTCTATTACTAGCACCAGTACTTCATGCTCCAAACCCTGGAGCCATGTTAGATTTGAGGCTCTTTTTCATCTCCTGTTACTGTACGGTCAATCCCTCCCTCCTTCTCCATGCTTTTTGTGAGCAGTCAGGGATAGACTCCCATTGCTCCATTCATTCACTCAATGATTGTCTATGCTAGGCATTGTACTGGGTGCTGAGGGAAAAAAAGACAAATATGAGATGGTCCCTGTCCTCATGGAGCTTCGTTTCTATTACAGGAATACAAGTACACACATAAAGTACAAAATACGTACACACTTAATAAAAAGTAATTTACATGGAGATAAAATTAACAAGTAGGACATCAGGCTAGGCTTCTTGTAGGAACTGAATTACCTCTAAATTAGCTGGACACTTTACTGGACTCTCTTCCACCAGGCTCTCCCACTTCCAGTCCATTTAAGAGTCACCTCAAATGCTATTTTCTCCATATTCTGGTCATGACATAAGGGACTGTGAGAGAATTACTTCAAATATTGATGTACTTGTCTTACCACCCCTACTAGATTATGAGATCCTAGAAGGCAGCATCTTACAATCTGCTTATCTTCCTATAATCTAGCAAAGGACCTTGCACAAAACAGTCTCCCAATAAGCATTTCCTGAACAAAATAATGAATGGACCTATAGAGACATAACTAGAATTGAGTGGCTGGAACTTTGACTCAGAGCAATAAAAGTTAGTCAGCGTTAACAATCACTGCCATTTTTCAAAGTGTGGTCTGGATATCCTGGAAAATCCTCAAAACTCTTCAAGGGGAACTGCATAGTGAAAAAAACTATTTTTCATAATATTAATAATATGACCTTTTACTTCAAATACAGTATCAAGATATGACCCACAAAGCAAAAGCTCTTTAGGGAGGAGTTCTCAAAACTGTAAAGTTGCTACTAAGGGATCCTGAAACCAAAAAGTTTGAGAACTACTGCTTTAGTAGTTCAAAAACAAATGAACTTAGCACCTATTAAATAAGAAAAAAATTTTTTTAATAGGTAGCAACCAGTAATCAAATGGTGTCCCCTTCTCAACTCAGGAAAGTGACAGCTATAGTGAGCTCCTCCCCATCCATCTGGACCCAAGGGTCTCAGAATCTGTCTCAAAAAGTTGATTTGAAGGTACAATTTTCTGCTTCTTGCTGGTTACAATTCTCTCTGAGTATATTGAACAGTTCCTAACCCTAAATGAAAACAAGGAAAGCCAGGGGACAGAATAAGGCCTAAATTTTCAGTTATAGCCAAGATAGAGACTTATTTTGCTTATCTACTTCTTGTATGGGGGAAAGCTTTCTTCAGATCTGGGATCGGGGAGTCTTATGGGAAACAAAGTAAGTACTGCTGGTGATGCACAAAAAAAACCCACCCAATACAACTTAATATACATAATAGAGGAGAAGGAAGTTCAGAAAGAGACATAGACAAGCAAAGCAACATTACTGCAATGCTAGATTTAACCTACACTTTAAAAAATCATTGTAATAGAGGGCCACAGTTTCACAAACAAACCTCTACTCTTTGTAGATGAAAATGTTCAGGTTGATTGATGTTGACTTCATGGTATATAATGTACTTTACATATATTATCTCCCTTGATTCTCACAAATGAGGATCCTGGATTGCTAGGTGCAGTTACTATGCCTATTTTACAAATGAGGAAAACGAGGCAGACAGAGGTGAAGTGACTTGCCCTGAGTCACACAGCTGGATGCATATCTCAGGTGAGATTTGAACACATCTTCCTGAGCTCAAGTCCACAGGTGTACCTACTATAATACCTCACCACTGGAACCAGATGTCTCCAGAGGAGAAAGTGAGGTTGGTGACTTTGCACAGCCTTCCCTCACTTAAATCCAAATCACTTGCATGTGATGGCATCATCTTCTTGATGTCACGGTCCTCTTTGGGAATGAAGGGCAAACAGCAATCTCCCTACAAGTTTATGTATATGACATAATGTTATGTCATTTACTAAGTTATTTCTTTTTTCTTTTTTACTAAATTATTTCATAATTTTTCTTTGTGCAGTTTCTGTGCTAGTTGCTCATGTCCTAAATATTTCTTGACTACATCCACATGCATAAAATAATGTAATCATTCCTTCCTCATTTCAGCAATTATCTTCTTAGTCCTAGAGAAATCAATCTCTATAAATAATAGTTGGAATTAGCCTAATTTGCCAATTTTATTTCTCACCGGCAGTGAATGGTCAAGAACAGGATAGGAGAATTCCCTACAGGAGGAAACATTCCCCTCTTGATGACATCACAAGGCAACTTAAGAAGTATGATCTTGCAACGTACCTTGTACTTTGCGCCTCTAAGCAAAGCATTTTATGCCTGTCTCTGATCTTGTGCAAGATAGCCAAAGGTCACACGCTATCCTTGCACAAGACAACATGAGCCTGAAAATTTCCTAGGTGAGATTGAAAAGCAAAACACACAAAAATGAACTTTTATTTGTTTGGATGAAAGAGATGGAAGGGGTAGGAGTGAGGAGGGAGCATTTTCCTCTAAACCTCAAACTATTTCTCAAAATTGACAATGTATAACAATTAATATTTGGTTATTTTAAATTAAAAAGTGAGGAATTGAACCCTGCAAAAAGTATACCTCTATAACATAACCCCCTCTAAAGAGAAAGTTTGTGCAACAACTATGAAATGATATCTGATAATTGTAACAAAAAATTACAACAAAGTGCATTTGAAATGTATTGGCATTGCACAAGGGAAGGAGCATGGACATTGGAATCAGAAGTCCTAGCTCCCACTTTGAGGCTTTCTACCTACGTGACTTGGAGCAAATCACATGACCTCCCTGGGTCTCACTTTCCTCATCTCTAAAATGAGAAGGTTGGACTGGTTGACCTTTCCAGTCCTTTCCACTTCTAGAAAGAGGCAAACCTTCTGCTATTATTCTACTTGAAGAATAAAACTGTGTGACTGGGACCCCATTGCTGAGGGCACACCGACACGAACATCCTCTTTGCTCATACCATTCTGATCCCTCCCTATCATTATTTTTCCTCAATATTTTGCATAGAGTTGGGACTAAATATTTCCACACTTGTTTTTACTCACTGACATGGGGTCCTTGAAGGCAACATCAGACTTATGGATCCTCAGAGTCGGGAGGGACCCATAATTACACAAAGTTCATGTCTACAGTGTGCTCAACAAAGTGTTTTTCCTAAGACAAAAATCTGACTATGTAAGGCCAATATTCAATAAATCTCAGTATCTCTCTTTCTTTCTAGAATCAAATGTAAAATGTTATGTTTGATTGAAACATAAATTGAGAAAAGCCTTTCACAACCTTGCCCATTACTACCTTTCCAGTCTCCTAATATCTTACACCCTCCGACACATATTCTATGTTCCAGCCACAATGGTCTCTTTGCTGTTGTTTAAATAAGACACTCCATCTCCTAGCACTATGCATTTGCATTGGTTATCCTCCATGCCTGGAATGGTCTCGCTCCTTACTTTGACCCCTTGGCTTTCTTGGATTCCTTTAAGCTAAAATCCTACCTTCTTCAGAAGTCTTTCCAGATGGGTCTATTCCATTGCTAGTGCCTTCTCTCAATGATTATCTTCAATTTATGTCAGAGACAGAGAGAAAGGGGGGTGGGGGAGAAGGCAGGAGGGAAAGAAGGAGGGAGGGAAGGAAAGAGGGAAGGAGGGAGGAAGAGAAAGAGAGAGAGAGAGAAGGAAACTGAAAGGCAGAGATGTTAAGGCACTTGCCTGAGGTCACACAATTAAGTAACCATCAAACATGGGATTTAAACTCAGGTCTTCTGACTTCTGACTAGGGCTGTTAAGTGGCCAAGTAGATAGGGGGCTGGACCTGGAGTCAGGAAGACTCATCTACCTGAGTTCTAATCTGGCCTCAAACACTTACCAGCTGTGTGACCCTGAGCAAGTCACTTAACCTTGTTTGCCTCAGTTTACTCATCTGTAAAATGAGCCTGAAAAGAAAATGGCAAAACCATATCTTTGTCAAGAAAATCTCAAATGAGGTAATGATGAGTCTAACAAAACTGAAATGATGTATCAACAACTTCTGACTTCAGAGCTAATGTTCTTTCCACTGTGCCACTGAGCTTCCCATAATGCCTTAGATGATAAGCTCCTTGAAAGTAAGGCCTGCCTTTTGCCTCTTCTTTCTATCACAGTGTCTGGCCCACTGTAAGCATTTAATAAATGTTTATTGATTGACTGATTAGCTCCCCTCCACCCCCAAGTCAAGCCTTTTCCTCCTCTCTAGGCTAAAACCCAAGGCTTACAGCATTTCCTTCAGTAGCCCCCACCTAACCTAGTCCAACAGTAAACACTCAAGAAATGTCCATGACATCAATGAGAGAATGAGCAAACGAATAAATAAACCCAAACCCTTTTCTGTCTGTTCCCCCTTGGTGTTGTTATGACCTTACTGTCGGTATTATGACTTGACTTGCTTCAAAAACGCATATAGAGCAATGCAATCCAGCACATACTGGTGGCTGCACTTCCTTATTAGGTAAGCTGGTAGAAGCTTTTCACTGGGTCTACACTAAGGTGGTGGGAGGGGAAGCTGGACTGATAGAGCACACTCCAGAGTGCAATGTGTACAAAAATTCCTCCCTAGGGACAAGAAAAGCAGTGGTAGGGGCTTGTGGCAGCAGGAGCATGGACCTCACTGAAGAGTCGGAATTTTACACCATGAGAGAGAACATAAGCTTCATTTATTCTTCCAATTTAAATCCAATCTCAGCTCCTTTCTCCTTCCCATGTTTTGGAAACTGGAATCTATAAAACCTCATGGCTTTATAGAAATGAAAACTATTAAATTAATTTTAAAACTACCTTACCGACTGGGTTGCATTCAAAATTTCAGGTTATTGTGTCTAGGGAAAGAAAGGGGAGGATTGTTACAGATAAGAGATTGGTTGAAGTTAAGTTTACTTGAATTAATGATATTCTCTCATTTCTGCCCAGAAACCATCACTTGCCAGTAGCTACTTTTATGTACCATAAATATAATTTATTCACCTCCTCAAAGGCTCTGTACCAGTCTACCCATGACTGTATTATTTTTCTCCTAAAAGGACAGTAGAACAGTCCACCTGAGGGAGGGAAAGATAACCCTTATTATGAATCATAAACATTCATTACAAAGCTCATCCCCATAACACCCTCTTCCTCCAATCACAGTAATCAAAATGTAGAGCTTAGAAAACCACAGCATTTTAGATCTAGAAAGGATGCCTTTTATAAGTGGGGAAACTGAGTCCCAGAAAAGCTAAAATACTTGCCCAGGGTCACACTGGGTGATGAAGCTGGCCTTAAAATCTAGGTCTTCTACCCCCTAATCCATTACTCTTTCCAGTGTTCTAAATTACATCTTTCTAGAAGATGTTTATGATATAAAGAACCCTTGAATAATTACCTAATTATCAATTCTTACTTGAGTACTTAGTATTTTGGACCAAGAATGAAAGACTTCAAGATAAAGTTAGATCTAGAAAACATCAAAGCAATTCGGTTTTGTTTGGGCTCTCTCTTTTTTCCCCTTGTTTTTATTTAATCTGGACGTAAGATTTCATGTGTGAGGAATCTTCCAGTGTGGAAATTCTCTTTGATTATGGACACTGACATGCAGGGGACACAGTCCCCTGTAACTCATGATGTTAGAGAGTTCTCTAGGGCACTAAGTCAATTGACCTGTTCAAGTTCACATAATTAATATGTATCAGAGATTGGACCTGAAGTCAGATCTTCCTAACTCACTTCAAGGCCAACCTTCTATTAATAACACCACCTTATCTCCCTTTTCCCAGTTTACATTAGACTCTAAGTTCCTTGAGGGCAAGGACTATATTTTTTTGCATTTCTTTGTATATCTGTATCTTAGAATACAGCAGGCACTTAATAAATGCTAATAAATACTGACTGACTGATTCACAGGACTCATCAAAATCTACACCTTAACAATCAGCCTGAAAGAGAGAACCACAAGAGTCCCATGAATGTGTTCAGTGTGGTTGTGGTAGGACAGGCAACCATGTCAAGTCAAATGTCTACACACCATTTTCATCATTTCAACATAGCAGAATAACATGCTAATGGCATAATGGTCTCATCCCAAACTCTATTATAAGAATAACATAAAGTTATCTTTCTTCCCCCAAAAGACATCTGACAGATGAATGCACAATAATAACACATCAAAAATATAACAGACCTTCCCAAAGAAGAAGGAATTTGAGCTAAGTCTTGAAGAAGGCTTAAACCTATTGAGCCAAAACTATGGGGAAGAGGAGGATGCTGGGACATGTCCTACAGCTCACAAGATAGTAAGAGGATGTTTTTCACAAGGTTGACTGTATATGGTTTAATGTCTGTCTTAGTTCTAAAAATATCAATCCCCAAATTATAACGCTCCCGACTGCTACTACCATCATTTACTATCCTTAGGCTGAAAATAGCCTTTAAAAACAGGGATGAAGCCTAACCACCCTTTCCTTCAGCCCCAAGAATGATCTACTCTCCATGTTCTCCATCAGCATTTTTAGGATAAAATTCAAACTCCCCAACCTGGCATTTAAAGCCTTTAGCAGTCCAGATAGAGTCTACCTTTTCAGACATTTCATATTATGCCCCTTCTCTTTCTACTGTCGAGGGAGTGCTGTATCTACCTCCGTAATATCTCTAACCTACATACATACATACATCTATGTGTATACACACCCTTATGAATATGTGTGTCTGTGTATGTAATGAATGTATGTATATCTCCATCTTTCCATTGATTAGGCAGCTAGGTGATGCAGTGGATAGAGTGCTGTTCATAAAATCAGGAAGACTCCTCTTACTAGCTGTGTGACCCTGGGCAAGTCATTTAACCCCATTTGCCTCAGTTTCCTCATCTGTAAAATGAGCTGGAGAAGAAAATAGTGAAACTGCTCTAGTACCTTTGCTAAAAACCCCAAATGGGATCACGAAAAGTCAGATATGACTGAACCAACTGAACAAAAACAACAAATTCTTCACATAGTCACCATTTTAATGCAGGCCTTTCATCACCTTATCCCTGGCAATGCCTTCTGGTTGGTTTCCCTATGTCAAGCCTCTACCCACTCCAATCAACCCCCATTTAGCTGTCAAGGTGATTTCCCTAAAGAACATGTGAAGTCCCTTAGTCAATAGGCTTTGGGAGGTTCCTAAGATCTCCAAGATCCAACATATCATCTTTTGTTGGGGATTTAAAGCCCTTTACAACTTGCTCCCTTCTAAGCCTGTGAACCTTCTCATGTAGTACTCCTCCCCATCTGCTCTGTCGCTACGTGACTCTGTTCTATTTGCTCTTCTACAAACATAATACTTCATCTCTTGGTCCTTGGTCTTTCACTGGTTCTCCCTCACGCCAGCAATGCTCTCCTCTACTTCCATCCCCTAGTTTCATTGTCTTTCTTTGTGACTCAAATCTCACCTTCTGCAGAAGGTCACTTTGGGTCTGTCCCCTACAACGTTTTCTCTGAAATTGCCTTCCATTTACCCCTTACCCAGCTTGGACATGCAAAGTTATTTGCATATTGTTTCCACCATTAGAATGTGAGTCCTTGAGGGCCCTACCTCAACTCCCATGCCTGCAAGGTTCCTTTCAAGGCCCAGTTCATATACCAGCTCCTTAGTAATTAGGGCTCTCTCCCTCTCCCCTCCTTTCTTTGTCCTTACCACCGCCCTGTGGTGTGTGTGTGTGTGTGTGTGTGTGTGTGTGTGTGTGTGTGTGTGTGTGTGTATTTATATGTTGTATCCCCCCAGGAAAATATAAGCTCATTGGTGGCATGGATAATTTGAGTTTTGACAACTGAATTCACTGTAGTCTTCCGATGGCCAGGCTATAAACCTATGTCTGTAGCAGCAATCTATTGGCTAAACAAATTACACTAATCAGGGTTTAAACCTCTAACCTGTAAAACTTACTCTGACCATCAAGGGCCGAAAAATCAACTTCTAAAGTCACCAAGAAATAAAAGTAAGATGGTTCAGTTTATTTCTTCCACTTGGACAGTCCACTAGAGCTCTAGATATCTTCACTGACCTCAAAGAAAAAAGGAGTGATAATTCAAAGAGACGTTTTTTAAAAGCCTTTGGAAGCACCCCATCGTAGGTGACTGTGGCCCAGAGGGTTATCTTGGTGGCGAGATCCTGAGTTCTCTTCCCATTCATGTCCAAATTTAAAAACATTTCCGAGTCCTCTGGCATTTTACATGAATGGCAGAGATTGTATTTGTAACTAGCAGGCAGGCTCTAATCCTAAACTTCCTTAGCAGCCCTGCCAAGAAGCCTCCATTATTCCAAATTAGCAGCAGCCGAATAAGCAGCAGCTGAGAAGCTGCATCAGCCTCCAGCCTCCGCCAGCTGTGATGACGTCACCACCTTGTGTATTTCATGGGCACCAATGGTGGTATCTTTACAGCCTGGATTTGAACTTGATCCTAGTGGGGCAAAAATGAAATCAAGTACAACAGCTGTTGGACACAGACCCTATGGGTGGGATGCTGATTTTCATGTTTCTGCTGGCTTCAAGGTGGGACTTTTTCAGGGTTCTGCCCTAGGGGCAACCCCATGACTGGGCCACTTTTCAAAGTCAACCTGTTTTAGGGTAAATGGGAAATGGGTGACTCATGTAGGCGTGCGCCCCTGAAATCTGACTCAGCAGGTGACCACTCACACTGTGTGAGTGAGGGCACCGAATCATTCCCTGCCATCATTAAATGTGGGTAAGCCTGTTCCCAACTCTGGAAACCCAGCCAAACCCTGCCTTTGCCTTTTTTTCCTGTTCCCTGAAAAGGAGAGACTTCTCTGGAGGCTCAGAGATCCAATTAAAGGACCTTAGCTTTCCGTTCAAGCAGAGAAATGGTTCATTTCATTACAACAACTGAACCCCCGGATTTAGCCTTGTGGTCTCCCAGGAGATAATGACCTCAACTCCCTGGATGAAGATTTGGGGGTGAAACTGGAAGGAAATCCAAACCACAAACGACTCCAATAATTTAGACAAAATAAGCAGGCAGCAGAGGTCTGTTACATTAGTTCAACTGGACAGGAACTCAATACAAAGGACATTCAGACCTTTATTTTAAACTCACTAGTAGAGAACGTAGTACAGTCCAAGTTCCCTCTCTGCTCAGTTTCTCCCCATGTCACAAACATAATCTGCAAGGATCATTTATTTTTCCTACCTCCCCAGATGTTGCTCGTCAGGGCAGATAATCCATCTAATTCAAATAAAATCAATTCAGCATTGATTACCATACATTTAAATTATTTTTCCCTGCTTCACTGAAAAAAAACTGTCATTGTAAGGAAGAAATGGTACATTCTACATAACGGAAGGACACAGCTAGTATGTGTCAGAGAAAAGAAAAATCTTCCTCTAAGCACCATCTCTTTATACACTATCCCAGAGCTTCTAACCACTAAGGGACCCATGGAAAGAATTTCAGGAGGGCATCCATAAACTTGGATGGAGGAAAAAAAAATTACATCTTTACTTTTACTAATCACTAACTGAAAATGAGGGCCCACATTTTGGTGGTAAAAATTAAGGTTGCCTAAGGAAGATAAAGACAACTAACGGAGAGACTTGAAAGCTAAGTGACTGGATTTCATTTTAAAAATGGAAGTTTGAGCTTCACAAATTGGAGAGTCACAAGTTGAAGACCCATCTCTTGCCAAAGGCTAATGGGGTGACTGCTAATGATCCCTGGTTGTTCAAACGTCTTGTATTAAATCCAAAGATCTGTGGCCAATGGCTTAGACAGCTGCAAAACTCTCCCAACCCTACAGTTTTATAAGAAGCTCATTTTGGAGACCCTTGAGTGACTAAATCTGCAAAGCTTTTGAAATTGCTTTCTCAGATTCTCAGAAGTCATGTCCATTTCTCCACCTGTCATTTTTCCAGTCAATCTTGAAAGGACTTTTATTACTGCTTTTTCCAGATACTCCAGATATTTTTGGAAAATATCCCAAATTATAACTGATTTTCTTCTTTTTCCTTTTAAGTGGCCAGACAGAATTGCCTGCTAAGCACAAAATGAAGGGAAAGGCCTATTTGTATTCAAAAAGCCATTTTTCTTAAGTCTTGGTTAATCCCTTCTCCCATTTTCACATGAAACACAAATGGGAAAACCTGAAATCCTTCAGTTCAATTTCATGTAAACAATTCTTTAATCAAATGTTGAACTGTGGAGGTGAAAATCTGGACTTTGAATTCTGAGGTTTCCATCATCCTGACCATTTGAGAGAAATGAAATGACTGAAATATAGAATGAATGATATACACATCACACCCAATCTACTCTTCATTATAAAAACTCTACCAAAGGGAAGGGATGGATGCCTTCGTCTAAACAGGGAGTTTTAACCTGAGGTCTGTGAATGTGTATTTATTTTCATTTTTTTAACATTTTGATAACTATATTGTAATATATTTGATTTCCTTTGGAATCCTAAGTATTTTATTTCATACACTTTAAAACATTATTTTTAGAAGGAATGCAGTCATCACCAGACCTCCCAAGGGTCCCATGACACAAAAAAGGTTAAGAACTCCTGTTCTACACACTTGTACCTGGAGAAATCAGGAGAGGCCTTATATGGAGGATTACACTTGAACTAGGTCTTAAAGGAAAGGAATAAAAGATGTGTGTAGTATCTACCAGGTGGCAGATCCTTTACAAATATCATCTCATTTCAACTTCACAACAACCTTTCTAGGTAGGTGGCATTATTCTCCCCATTTTACAGTCAAGGAAACTAAGGCCGACAGAAGTTAAATGACTTGTGCAGCTAGGAAGTGTCTAAGGTCACATTCGAACTCATGTCTTCGTGACTCCAAGGCTAGAGCTCTATCTACTGTGCCTCCTAGCTGCCTACATGACTAAGAATTTTAAGAGGCAGAGGTACAGAGGAAGTTCATTCCATTTATGGTGGACTAGCCAGTGCAACGCCAGCAAAAGAAGCATCATGGGGAAAAATAAATGGAAGCCAGGCTTGGATACACTGATTTCAAGTCAGCTGACTTGTCTAATGTGTCTAATGTCTAAAGTGACCCTCAGTAAATCATTTAACCTCTCAGGATAGAAAATATTATATAATTAAGCAATGCTTCTTAGTAGCTACTAAAGCAACCCTCTAAGATAATGGGTTATTGAAAAGCTACCAGGTTGCTTTGGTGGAAGGAATGAAACCTTAACCAGATTAAAACAAGTAGGAAATGCTTAATAAAATAAATAACAATGCAATAAGACATATAGATAATGTTCTTTTGAGGTCTTCTAAGTCTGAGTTTAATACCACTGGGCAACATTTAGATGAAATCACAGGACCAGATCAAGTTAAGACATACGAGTTCTTCGGTTAAAAATTCACATTTATATAGCATTTTGAGATCTACATAGCGATTTGCAAATATTACTTCATTCAATAGGTAGGTGCTACTATTATGACCCTTTTATAGATGAGAAAGCTCAGATATACAGAGGTTAAATGGCTTGTCCAAGATCACAAAGCTAGCAAGTGACTGAAGCAGGATTCAGACTCAAGTCATAGAACAGTCAAAGAAGTATGGTTGTCACTCTACTGTGATTAGAAACATTTCATCCCTAGGTCAAATACTACTCAGTAAATCTGACGGTGGGAAATTAATGTCACCTTCAATATATTCAATAAATACAGTATCTAATGTCATTTTCCTCTAAGGACTGCCTTGATTGGGTTCAGCAATCTGTAACTGTATGAATACTCAGTACTATTACTCTTTTGGCTGATTAGACCTGGGCAGATGATCGTAGGTTACAATTTCTACAGCTTTACAATGTTCAGCTTTATTGTAGAAGTACTGAATTTTTTAACAAACCCCAAAACACTCTGCACGTTGACTCCCATTTCATAGTTTCTTTTAATGGCACTGCCCTGGTCTCTCAACTGTGAGGAAAGTATTGGAGTTGGAGTCCAAGGTTCTGGATTCAAATTCAGCTCTACTCCTTACTTCCTCTGTGTGATCAAGTCACCTGTAAAACGAGGGGGTTGGACTACCTTTAAGGTCCCTTTGCAGTTTAAATCTATGCTCTTTCATGACTTGAACAGGCTTCTGAGTTAGAAAAATACCACATAAATTCATCCCCATCCGTGGTAGAGATTCAATTCAATAAAGGTCCTGTGTGTAAAGTACCAATCGTCTACTTTTCTCAGTATCTTCTGGCTACATTGTCATCTTATCTTCCCCTCACTTCTCATCTGGCTGCACTTAGTACCCTAAGACTTCTCCACCCTGTCCCAGGAAGCCCATGATAGGGAAAACCTCATGACCCAGCAAGATCCCATCAGCCTCTGGTCTCATCATCTCCCACAGGCTCCTGCTTTTCAGTTTGCTTTTGTATGTTGTCTTTGCCCATTAGATTACAGGTTCCTAGAAGGCAGAAACTATCTTTTCTCTAAATCAAGAAAACCCATAAAACAATAAATTAAGCCAGAAATCATCACTTAACAAAGTTTTAGCTTAATTTGAAAGGTGGTTGTATTTTTTTAAAGCTATTTACAAGGATTAGCTAATGAAAACAAAGTGAACTGTTTTACAGTATTTGCTTTAAGAGAAATTACACGTCCAAGAAAACACCTCTAAAGTAATTCTGTTCATGAACTTCATTTAGGTGAAAAGCAAAGTTTTAGTCTGAAAAAAAAAAAAGGAAAAAAAAATTAATGCCATTTTTTATTCCGGTGGTTTATGCAAGACCTATGCAAGCCCTAAGGAGATAAACTTTCTCTTTGTAAAAGACAAGCACGGACTCCTTCTGGCTTCAAGTGTAAGAAAATTGTCTATTGTTCAGTTGGTACAGCCGAGCCTGACTCTTTATGACCCTTTCCCCCCACCTTCCTACCTTGGGGTTTTCCTGGCAAAGATGCTGAAGTAGTTTGCCATTTTCTTTTCCAGTTCATTTGACAGATAAGGAAAGGGAGGCAAACAAGGTTAAATGACCTGCCTAGCTAGTCATTATCAAGCATCTGCAGCCAAATTTGAACTCTCAAGTCTTCCTGACTGACCCAGTGCTTATTCACTATGCCACCTAGTTTCCCAAACAGAATGATCAAAAGTCCTTCAGATTGGAATACGTATTAGTGTTATAATAAGAAGGGGTAGACAAGCTCAGATTCAAATACTATCTTGAAAGTTCCCAAATTACTGATTTCTTTTTTCCCTATGACTTATTTATTAGTGTTATAATTAGAAGGGGCAGACAAGTTCCGTGTCTTACCCAGAATTGTGTTTATTAGACAGAAAAAAAGAACAAGAAATAAAAGCTCTTATTTTTGCCCTAGCTGGCACTAGCTGGCCCCACTCACTATTGTCTTATGACTCATTCTTAGTCCCATTCAGAACCCTAGGTATATGAGCAGACTGGGTGGAATGGTGGAAAGGTCACTTGTTATTATAAAGAGCTGAGTTTGAATCCCAGACCTCAGCTGAGTGACCCTGGAGCAGATCACTTCTCCTTTGAAGGCCAAATTTTCTTTGTCCCTTAGACGTCATTATTTCTCAATCTGAAGTCTACCGTAACAGCTCTATAACAATAAACCAGGATTTGGGTGTATACACACATTCAAAATTCCCTAGGGACTTGGAGGGATAAACTTTGATTGCTTTCTTTTCCAAACCTAAGACCTTAAGGAAAGTTAATCAACACACGAGAAAAGAAAGTCATTAAGAAGATGAAAAACATAGCAATAAATTAGGAAAAGTCATCTGGATGACATGATGCTTCTGAAGAATATGCAATGTTCAACAGATAACTGGCTGGTACCATTTAAGGACCATGAGAAAAAATAACAGATTGTTACCCAAACCTGTCCAGCTCTGCCAAGGTTTCATTTCACTATAATGAGATATAAATTTAAACATTTCTCACAAAATCCCTTTACTTCTTTGGGAGGAAAGCTTTGTTTTCGTCAGCAAAGACTTTATTTTAAAAGACAGCAGAAAGGAACATGAAGGAATCAAATATTTTACATTACACTTTTCATTTATTCAGTTTTCTTATTGTTATTAGCTGAAACCACCCCCCATCCCCTGCAAAAGAATCTTCTAGGAGCAGTTCTAATGTGATTAACAAGTATATTCCTTAGCAAAATGCACTTTAGAAACTGAATGACTGCATTAAAAAGGAAAAAAAACCCAAATCTGTTTGCTTTCATTTTGATCAGGAAGCAAATTTTCTGGCCCAGTCTCTAGGCAGTGGAGAGCAAAAATCAAAACAGCTTCACTGAGGACCTTTAAGATAGACTTGGTATCCTTTGACCCTGTGACATCACTCCTTAGTACCAGAAGGTTAAAGATAGGAAGATCTAAGATACACCAAAATATTTACTAAAGTACTTATTATGGGGGCAAAGAATTAGAAGTAGAGTAGATGCCCCTTGACTGGGCACTGCATAAAGAAGCTATGGGAAATGAATGCCTTGGACTTTATTTGTGCCAATGATTATGAAAAATAAAGAGAAGGAAAGCAAGACATAGGAAAGTAAAAAAAGAAGTAAGTAGAACAAGGAAAACAAGGGACTCAATGGTCACAATGTAAACGTAAACAATGATATTAAAGAGAAAAAACCCTCAATGCCACATAATTATAACAGCCAAGCTTAGCCCAGTCAGTCAATATGCATTTATTAAGCACCTATTATGTGCCATGAGCTCTGGAGATATACAGAAAGACAAAAGTCAATCTCTTCTCTCAAGGAGCTCACAGTCTGATGAGGAAGACAACATATAAGCAACTTTATTCAACAGAAGGAAGAGATGGGAAAATGTACCTTCCTTCTGTCCTTGCAGAGGTAGGGGACTATGGATGTGGAATACTGCATACACTGTCAAGATATAGTAAATGTGTTAGTTTAGCTCAAGAGGTTTTTTTTTTAATTCTTTAAAAAATTGTTTGTAATAACGTATGGCTTTCTGGGTCAGTGATGGTGATATATTTAAAAATAAGGTAATGTCAAAAAAAGACATCAATAAAAAGGTTTTCAAAGAAATGAATATGGAGACTTCCAACTCATATGAACTGATCTGGAGCAGGTACACACACACACACACACGTACATACATATATTTAAACACACATATGTATATATCTCAGAATAATTTATGTGTGACTACAAAAATGCAAAGAAAAAAGCAATATTGAGACTTCAAAATGATGACCAAGTATGACTTCACAGGACCAAGGGCCAAGCATGTCTCCCTCTACTTAGTAGAGAATCAGTGGGTCACAGGTAGGAAATAAGGTATACACTGACAAAAAATGCCAGGTATGTTCATTTGTTTCACTTCCTATTACCATTTTGTTTTAAAGGAACAGTCTTCAAGATTGGGGGATTAGAGGGAAGGGAAAGCTAGGAAGGAACAGTGATATTTTAAAAATATTTGCCAAATGAGGTATTTGTAAAATGTTTAGCATAGTTCCTAGAACAGAGAAGGCACAGCTTTCCTTCCATTCCCCTAAAAGAAAATGGATGAATAGGAAGAATTTGTGGTCAACACACCAAAATACATCCCCCCAAGATGTTGAAAAAATGTCACATTCCAGAAGGGAACCCATTGACTAAAACTGGTAATTACCATCTCTGAACAATCTCATCCGAGAAGAGGCGTTCCGGGTTGAAGGCCTTCCCTGGGGAGGGCAGGAGAGAGCGGCACCATCTAAAGCTGGCTGCTCCAAATGCTTCGCCAGAAGGCTCTCCATTGGAACAAGGGAGGGGCCCCCAAAAAAGAGGGTAAAGAAAGGGATCACGGGGATCAAAGAAAATTCTATAATTAAGCAATATTTCCTAGCTGCCTCGGGCAGCTGTTGGAAGGAGCAGGCGAGGCAGAGAGAGCCTGGGACTGCCACCAGCAGCCACCCTCATGGCGGGCAGATCAAGCCGAGCCTATCCTTCCTGGGCCCTGTCAATACATCACAGGCAGCCAGGGCCAGCTCAGATCCCCACCTGTCAGCTCTGGAGACTCCAGGCTGCCCTTCTGTTATTGCTGTCATCCCCCTAATCCAGAAGAGGAGAGGCATTTATTGTTTAGGGGAGAAAGATTAGGCTGGAAATATCTCTGATGGATGCCATGAAAGAGAGCCCGTGCCCACGCCTGTTTGTGTTTGTTTGCATCTCTCTCCTCCCTCCCTTTCTTTTTTTCATTAAAGGAAATCACAAGGAAGACCCTACCCTTGCAGCTGTATTTTCCTTCTTTTTTAAAAAGAACCCGTCGTGTTAATTATATCTTTACTACAAATAAGGGTTTAAATTTAGTTTCACGACCGACCATATTTGCTCCCTTTCATAAGATGAGGCACATCCTGCCTCCAAACCCTGTACACAATTCCCATTGACATAAAGGGGAACTCTGTAAGAAATGAAACAGGATATGCTCTGTAATAATTGCCAGAGGAAACAGAATTTTCTTACAGGATTCATTCAGGGCATTTTTTTTGAGATTTTTCTTTTATGTTGTTGAAGTTGGCCTTGACATTAAGTCATTCAACCATGTGAAATGTCTCAAACCTGCTCTGTGGTCGTCACACCTGGGGTCTGGGGGGAGTCCGGCTATCTGGGTCTTTTTGTGACCAGTAGATTTGGACAAGTCACTCGGAGTGTCCCTAAGGCTCTGTGACATGAAACCACTTCAAGGAACCTAGAAATCTTTTGGAGAGCTCTGACCTTTGATTCCCATATTCTCCTTAATCAATTTTGTGTTTGGGATTGGTGATTTCCTTGCAATAGTCAATCCTCGGTGAGAAAACTCCCTTTCCCAACACAGATGGGCACCTGTTATCGGATGTAAAGAGACCTAGGCAGCTTTCCCAGCCAACACAGGAAACTGGCCTGGTCAGGGCTACACAGGACCCAGGGATCCTCTGAGCTGAAATTCAAATCTGCCTTTTATTAATGTTCTTAATATAAAAGGAGGAGATACATAACACAGGTGGAAGTTATTATTGTAATAAAACAATTTAAATACTGAAGCTCTCCACCGATTATTTCTAATTAATCCTGTCTTGTTAACTAATGAATTAATATGAACTATGTCCGTACCTATCTGTTTACATGTTTCTGCCTTCCTTGGATGGTGAGTTCCTTGAAAGCAGGGTCCATCTTTGGCCTTTCTTTGTAGCCGGGTGATTGGCACAGTGCTTGACACATAGTAGGTGCTTTTTAAGTATTTACTAACTGATAGGAAATGGAGAGTCAAGTCAGTATTTGATTTTTGTCCTGACCTGGCTGTCTCAGTCACACTGAATCACAAAATACCAGGGTGAGAAAGTACCTCAGAAGTCACAAATTCC
This sequence comes from Potorous gilbertii, assembly GCA_028658325.1. Taxonomy (NCBI): domain Eukaryota; kingdom Metazoa; phylum Chordata; class Mammalia; order Diprotodontia; family Potoroidae; genus Potorous; species Potorous gilbertii. The sequence continues at coordinate 63,169 of JAQQSK010004548.1, forward strand.
ATTACATACTTCCATAAAAATTCCCTCCACAGCACAGTCAGTAGGCATCCAGCATCCGCATGAGGACCTCTCATGAGTCCAAGGAGTTGATTGCATCTTTGCAAGAATCCAAGTTATTTCCCAAAGCCATCTCAAATGTGCTTCTCTGCAGCCTCCACTTTACTACTTCTTTTCTTCAGAAACAAGCAGGAAAAAACCTAATGGTGGCCCCCCCAGTTACCTAAAGACAGTTAATATGTCCCTCTTTCTCCAAACGAGGTAGCAGAATAGATAAGCACTAGCCATTTGGGGATGAGAAAGAACTAAATATGAATTCTATTTTTGACACTCAGTTCTCAACTGTAAATTAGAGGTAATAGTACACACCTCCCAGAACTGTTGTGAGAACCAAATGAAACAGTTTGCAAGAGTTAAAGCATTACACAAACGGTTATTATGACAAGAAGCCTAATCCAACCTCAGACACATACTGACCTTGGGCAAGTCATTTTCATCTCTATTTGCCTCAGTTTCCCCAAATGTAAAATGGGATGATAATCCTAACATCTCCTTTCCAGGGTGATTGTGAGGACCAAACAAGATAATATCTATGCACAGAGTCTGGTACAAATGCTCCTAAGTCCTTCCTTCCTTCTTCCTTCCCTCTCTCCCTTCCTTCCCAATCCTAGTTGAGTTCCTTTGGGCCCTCTCCAGCTTATCTATGTCCTCCTTACATGTGGCCTTCGAAACAAAACACAGTACTCCAGATATATTCTTAACCGGAGCAATCACTTCCCTAGTCCTGGACACTATTGCCTCTTGATTTCTAAGCAACCTTTTCCCACATACTCCTTCTTGAACCATACTGAACTTGTGGTCCACTAACACACTCAGATCTTCTTCAGACAAACTGATGTCCAGCCAGGCATCTTTCATCTTATACCCAAAAAGTTACTTTGCTGATGACACGGAGCATAAGATTTTATATTTGTACTTATTAATTTCATTTCATTAGGCTTGACTCAGTCATTACCTGAATCCATTAATAATGTCACTGACTGTCAAAGCAGTCCTCTCCCAGGCTTCTACCTCTGGAAATTTGATAAGCCTTTATTGATGACATTAGTAACATGTTAAATAGCACACAGCCAGCCCAGATCCCCAGTAGGGTAGAGATTCTTCCAAACTAACAATTAAACATTGATGGTTAATCTCTAGCCTGTAATCCCACCTAACTGTACAGGCACCTGGCCCTCATCTCCCCATCTTTTCTATAAGAATACGAGATTTCCTCAAATGCTTTGTTAAAATCTAGGTCTTTAAGGTTAGTCTGGTATGACCTAAAATAAATCTATTGGCCAATCTTTTTCTTCTTTGACTTCAACAGAACTGAGCAGAGACTTCCCCTTGCCCCATTGAGTCATCCATTGCATGGACTTACCGGCAAAGTCAACCTTTGAAAAGTGTTCCCTCTCCACCCCTGCCTTGATGCTAGCCGCAAAGTCAATTAAAACTGGAAATGACTCTGAGGCAAAAACAAACGGCATCAGTAAAAACTTTTTTTAAAGTCAATCCTCTGGGAAAACCAAAACCCTTTCCTACAGAGACAGATCTCCACTTGAGTCACAGTTACAGCATTGTTTATCCTTATTTTTTATTAGGGATGATTACGCAGACCAATATTTGCTTAGAGTTTGGCCCCCTCTCCTCATCCTGCTTCTTCTGGTTGCAATTTGTTTTCAACATTTAGCATTCACTGTTTAGGACAAAAATTCCACTTTTTCTAAAAAGAAGTGGACAAAAGTTCTACAAAGAAATTTCAAAAAGAAATTAACCCCAAAGAAAAGCAACTGAAACTGAAATCAAATAACAAGGTTAGAGCGGAGAGAAAACTATAAAAAATTAGGAGCAGGACCACACCGTAAGACAGACTTCCAGAAGTTACTTGTTGGCCATTGGTAACCCTTGATGAAGTCATTCTATCCTAGACAGAAGAGGGAGCTATTTATTTCCCTGAGCTCCTCTCTAGAAACTGTAGGCAGGTGCCATGGCAGAAGGTAGATCCAAAGCCATCTTAAACACATTTAAAGATTGGTGAAATACAAGAGACATCTCAAAGCCATAGATATCATAATATTATAGAAAGAGGCAGAATTTTAATCTCAAATTTTAATCTTAAATACAATTCACACCCAATCACGACATCACCTCATGATGTCATTGGAGCTCCTTGAAAATGAAGAAACAACAATAAAAACAATTTTTAAGAAGGATCTGTGTACATTCTGGGCACCAGTTCTCTCCATTGCATTAGATGTTCTCCATTGCATTAGAGTCCTCACCAACTTCCAATCCAATTATTAGAGGATCTTACCAGTAGCAATTATTATGTTAATCTAACAGATACAAAGAAGTAAGGGAGGAGAAAGAGGTGGGGGGGAGAAGAAAAAGGAGGAGGAGGAGGAAAAGAAGAAGATGGTGATGATGATGATGATGATAGCATTTATATGGTGCTTTATAAGACTAGGAGACAAAGGCGGATTTCTAATCCCCATAATATAATGATATCACGTGAGTATTTGTTGAGGAGAGATAATGTTAATCCACTTTCTTCATCCAGATTTTAAAGATTGTGTTAACAAAAGGACCCTTAGCCATGACCTTAATGAATTTAGTTGATTTACTGGAAACATCTAAAAATACATTATTAAATATCCCCACCCACCCAAGGCAGGAATAAATTAGTGATATCTTGTGCTCCTCTATTAAAATATTTTTAGAAATATAGTAAAAAGTTCCCATTTATTTCCTCAAAGAGATAAATGGTCCTGTAGTGGATAGAAGGTTGAGCATAAGTATCAAGAAGACCTGAGTTCAAATTCTGCCTTAGACATTTTTAGCGGGGCAAATCACTTGACCTCTCTCCAGTAAAATGAGGGTCACAATAGCAGTTACCTCACGTTATTTTTGAAAGGATCAAGTAAGATATGGAAAGTGCTTTACAAATATCTAAACACTCTGCAAATACTAGCTGTTATTATTAATAATAAAACAATCCCAGGATTAATTTGAAGTCCCTTGTATTCTGGCATCTGACTACCCTAAAGCGAAGGGTCTATACTGTCCCCAAGATGGCGAATAATGAATTCACACATAAATCCCTTCCTAAGATGTTTTCCACCATCTTCCAACAGATGATTGTTTGTGTTTGTCAAGCCCTCTTTCATGGGTAAAATTAAGTCCTTTCAGCATACAAGAAATATCTTGTATTCGTATTGTTTTAAATGTTTTCATTTACGCTTAAGTATTCTAATCTTAAACTCCAAGCAAGCATCTAGGACAAGGAGGTCATCTACCTCTGGTCACCGCCCTAAACAGACTTCAGCATTTTCATTGTGACCAGCATAATTTGACGGAGAAAATAAGGAAGTTGGAGGAACAAAAGGAAAATTGAATTAACTAATTAATTGATTTTAAGGTTGTATTTAGGTGTTAGGAGATCGGTAACTTTGCTAAAAAAAAACAAAAAACCTCTAGTAATAAGCTAATCTACAAGTCACTCCTAAAAAATATAAATCACACCTGGACAACTGAGGCTAGCTAAAGAAGACATGGAATTAATAATGAAGTTTAGAACAAATAGTCTGGAACAACCAAAGGGATCTTTGCAACTCTTAGAACAACTCTGTGAGGTACATTTTACAGATTTTACATTTTACAGATAAGAAAACTGAAGCCAAAAGGGATTATGTGACTTGCCTAAGGTCACATAACCACAATGTGTCTGAAGTCCCTCTTTATCCACTACTCCACAACGCCTCTCATTTGATCATTTATTCATTTTTTGCTTGCTAAAAAGTGTCTGAGGCCAGATTTGAACTAGGGAAGAGTTCCAACTGTGCTACTGAGCTTCCTCCACCCACTCAAAAAAAGTTTGGCACATAGTAGGTACCACCTAGCTGTCCGCATTTCGCATACATTTTCTTATTTTATCTTCACAACACACCACTAAAGAGGGTACAGACCAATGTGTGTCATGGACTTGTTTTGACAGAAAAGAAAACCGAAGCTAGAGAGGAGCGACAGAACTAAAAAGGATGAGGCTGGAATGAAATCCAACATTGCTAGCTGCATAAACCTAGAACATGTCTCTTATCTTCTTGGTTATTATGTTTCCATCCGTGAAAGGAAGGAATCAGACGTAAGGATCTTGAGGGTCCCTTCCAGTATTTGCATGCTACAAACCTACATGTTATAAAGACCGTGCTAATATACTCATACTTGTTATATGTATATTTACTTCAGCGGACCATGGATTTCCTTGGTCCTTTCACTGACCAAACAGGAATGCCTCTACCCCTTGGTAGATGATCTCGAATATCTGAGGTTAAGTTGTAGATAAGGCCTGATATGCTCAAATGACAAACACTAGGTCACCGCTCCAAAGCTTTGGCAGAACCTGCTAGATCTTGCCTTCCTTGACCTAAGGTCTCCCAACACTATGATGAGGCAAGTTAAAAATGATTCTCTTTTCTCTAAGTAGAATTTTAAATATATATATTTTTTAAGTTACACTAATGATACAAGAGTACATTTTGTAAAATGAATAACCCATGTTCATGTTAAATCTTGATCTTTCATCTCTCATTATTTCTGTAAGAGTTTCAATCACACTGAAAGCACATACTGGTGATTATCTACAAGCTGAATTCTTATGCCCTCCGAATTTCAGATTTTACAAGATTTTAGAAAGTTGCTTCTTAAAGGAATATTTTTTTAAATGAATTTGACACATTTAAGTACTTCTCTCATTAGGCCTATCATGGCTCAGTGCCAATTCTATTGACTCTAACAGTTTAAGCTTTTTCTCAATGTAAAATAGCTTAACTCTGCATGGTACTTTGGAGAAGAAGTCTTAAAATAAAAGCTATACTCCATTTTCTGTGGACAACATTTTTATTATGTGGGAGCTTTTTTTGAAGGTGTCTGTTGTGTCAAAACAAAATGAAAAAAAAATTTTGATGTTAAAGAATGAATGGGAAAGAAATAGAATTCAACTTCCCTATTTCCATCTCTTAAATGCTCTCTACACTCTACCATTTCTAGGTAAAAGTTGCATTTTTGTCCTGAATGCATTAAAAACAAAAAGACACACGACTTAGAAGGGAAAGCACTTTGAGGGCAGGTAGGTGACACAGCAGACAGAGTACTAGCCCTGAAGTCAAGAGACTCCGAGACCCCAGCCTCAGACCCTTACTGTGTGATCCTGGGCAAGTCACTAATAATAAGGCCTCAAAAAAAAAAAATTAAAGTAGTTTTAAAAGTATCAAGTCTCACAGGAAAGCAACACCTTATAATTATGGATCTTAATTTTCTATATATAATTTTCCTCTTATAGAACTTTTATTTATAATTATATATATTCTCCATTAACATTATTATAAGCATCAGTCAAAAATATATTCAGAAGCTCAAATGAGTTGGGGAAGAGAATTTGGTTGACCTTATTTTATCAGGCAGGAATGCCAACACTACTGGGCAAGTAAATCAGCTGCCATTGATTGTGATTAGTGGGTAGGCATGGTTGAAAATGACAAGACTAATTGACAAGGAACACAAGAAGCGATTCCAGTTAAAAACTTTTGTTATCCACCTCAAGCCTAACACTATATCATAGTAAAGGACTCGTGAAGGCTTCCTGTGGTTTGAGGCACTAGAGGAAATCCAAAGAAGGCAGCTACTTTTAGAAAAGGCAGCCAAAAGAGAAAGACTTGTAACGTGTTGCAGCCCTCCAAGCCATGGAGGAAGCCAGGTCCTAACATTTGTCTGATCTCCAGAGCCTACAAACCTAGAGAATGAAGAGAGAGGACCTCCCCTGGGCAAGATCATTTTCCCTCTGAGTTTGAAGGGAGATCTTATCTTACTGCCAGCTGAAGAGCTCTTTTACTCTGATTTTCCAAATATACTTTAATCTATAGAAGGTCTCCAGTTTGTTGGTGTTTTTATTGCTTGGACAAATGGATTTACTCACTATTTGCTATTTGTAAATATCTTTCTTATAATTAGCTGTTTGGTGGAGAGAAGATAAGTTAGTCAATAAAAGGGCTACCCCAGGGATGTTGTTTTTCTTCAGAACCTAGATCTGAAGCCTTCCAGGCCAAAGATATTTGAGGGAAAGAGTACAGTTAGATATAATTCTAGTCTAATGCCCCTTTTGGAAACTGGAGTAAAGATTGTCCATCCTCAGCGGGCATGGTCCTTGCCCATCACTTCCTCTAGGCAGTGCATGAATGATCCTTCTTTTCTCTGCCACATTTCAGATATAGATAGACAGAGAGACAGATAGATAGATGGATAGATAGATGCATATGCATAGATAGATAGATGCCACTCATGAGCTGTGTCTATATATTTAAACAAGTTATGCACAGAGAATTTTACATAAAAAAGTTTCTTGCTATAGAAACTCAGTGCCAATTTGTTCAAATGTACCAAGAGAATTTTTTAGCTGGCAAAAATGTCAGAAATACAACCAAAAATAAGACTGAAATGTAGCTAAACTCTAAATAATTATAAAGACCAATCCTGGTCTCAGAGAAAAAACCTACCTCCCTTAATTTTGGGGGTGAGGGGAACTAAGTTAGGGAATCTTGCATACCCTGTCATTCGCAGACTATAACATTTATCATGGCACAGTGGCTAGAGTGCCAGGCCTAGAATCAGGAAAACCTGAGTTCAAATCCAGCCTTCAATACTTACTAGCTGTGTGACTCTGGGCACGTCGCTTAACCCTGTTTGCCTCTGTTTCTTCACCTGCAAAATGAGCTGGAGAAGGAAATGGCAAACCCCTGCAGTATCTATGCCAAGAAAACCCCAAATGGGGTACAACATCACCAATAGCTATAGCTGTTCCTCTGAATAGTGTGCCTTGCCTGTCTGACAAAACAATGATTCCTCATTTGTCATTTGCCCTAATGATCAAATAAAGACTTTAAAAAACATTCAAATTGACATTTTATATATACACCTAAGTCTTATTTGGGTTTAAACTCTGCAGATATTTTAACTACTTACAAAGGACAAATGTCTATATAGTCAGACATATAGATTAACTCTGATTAAACTGAAACACTGTTGAGAAGGAAATTCTAACATTACAAACAGAAGAGATGATGTAAGGCTACCCATACGCTGACTGTCATTTCTTATTTTGGCCCAAAACATTTCCTCAAATCCTGCTTTTTCTCTCTGTGGAGCTGAGGTTTTGAAGATAAGGTAGTCTAGTCCAACATTTGGGAAGTCTTAGTCTGCAAATAGTCAGTGATGAGTGAAAATAGCTGGAAACAATGGTGGACGCCAAAGAGAGTTGGAGGTGGTAAGGTGAAATCAGTTCCCACAACTCTGTACCTTACTTCATTTCCCTTATCAGAATGCTCCCAAGGCTCCCATGCAGAGTCAGAGAATGTATGCAGACCTAACAGGAGTGATCAACTTTAGTAAGGTCTCCTCCCTTACAGCTATTCTCTCCAGCCTTGAAGAGACATGACCATTAATTAACCTTTTTCTCTGGCTATCTTCCTAAATGCTCTTTGCTCTCTCCTTTACTGGCTCAGCCTTTCTCCAAACCTTTAAGGTACCTTATCCAGCACTTAAAGGGCATATCCTTAGCCTTCAGTTTTGAAGGCACACTTTCCCACCTCCTTTCCTCCCTCTCTTCACAATGTCATTTACCTACAGGTTCAACCAAGACCCCAGTGCAGATGGTCTTACCTAACGTCCACCTCCAGCCCTGACCTCTCTTCTGAGCTGCAGCCTTACATCTCCTGGGGCAGGATGGACATCTCCACCCTGAGGTCACCAGCACCTGAAACCCAACATAGCCCAGACTGAACTCGTCCTTCCTCCTAAATCCCCTTCTCTTTCTACCTTCAGTATTTCTTTCAGTAGCATCATCATTCAGCAGTTATGTGCATAACGTGGGTTCTAAGTGTGCTAAAGGTCCCGTTCTGAGCCTTTCATCCCGAGGGAAAGGAGTGTTTAGGGGTAATGAGGAAAGTGGGGACACTTTACCCAGGGTTACTGAAAGGTAAGAGCCTGAAACTATGGGCAAATAAATGCATAGCAGCTCCCTATGCCCTCAATGTTCTGTCTCTCACTCTTTGCTTCTCCCCTTCATCCTTTCCAATCCCATTCAAAGGTCCCTTCTTCCACTTAACCTCCCTTGATTTCCACCCCCACCCCCTCGGAGTCCACAAAACATTTGTAGCAGGCTTATCTTTACTATAGAGGACAACCTTCAGGGGAGCATTAAGTTAGATTATATCTTGCGAGAAAGTAGCTAACTGGTCACCAGGGCAATCTAGAACATTCTGGATCCTTACAAGATATGGGCAGAAACACATGAGATTTAAAAAAAAAAATTCTGCAATTAGGTTGCCTTATTCCTTGGCGATGGTGGCAGCCACCATCAGCCTTGCCATAGTAAACATAATAATACTACTGTTATTTCCCTTTAAAAAAGAGAGAGAGAGATTTACTACAAACAATATTAGGCATGAATTTGACCGATTTTTTTTTTTAAAGAAAGAACGACCCAATACTTTTCATCCTTTGAGTCCGGGTTACTCTGAATCCTCAGAACCACAGCTAGGGAGAAATGAAGTATAACATAATGAATTATTTTGTATCATACTTATTTGTGTCATAGAATTTTGAATTTCATAAGTATAGGACTCATGTCTTATCTGCTCCTTATTAAGAAGGAGACAGCATGGTACAATGGAAAGACTTGTCGCTTTGGAGTCAAAGGACATGAGTTCAAATCCCAGCTCTGTTACCCAGGGGGGTTATTAATCTTCTTATACCTTAGCAGACCTTTGTGGTCCTACCCAGCTCTAGGGCTATCAGCTTTCTGCAAACTCCCTTGTAGCTCCTGACATACGAGCTTAGCAACCAATGTACTCAATCAGAGTATTTGGATGTCAAATGTATGGCATTTAATTTTTCATTCACTGATGTAGCATGAAACTTTTAGCAAGTTTTAGCAAGGGGTTACAATAGATGTATATTGAACTGATTATATCTCAGGTCAGGTTTTCTTGCTACAAGTTAACTGCTAATAAGTTATTCAAAAGCTGAAGTTTAAAATTTGCAGGACTTTTTTTGGCCAAACTGGCGGCAAATATGGTCTCTGCTTACATAACTAACTTCTCAGGATGAACAAGAAATGAACAAAGAAATGGTGGAGACAGACCCTGAGCAAACTGTACTGTGTGGTATCAGGCGGAATATAAAGAGGGCATAAGTAACAATATTCCCCTGCTTCCAAAGCTTTTTACAAAAACATCCAAGTCCTAGAAAACAAGTCCCTTAAAAAACGTTAAGCTTCCTTATCTCAAAGAAAGAGATTAAATGTTTTCAAAACTGTTTTTCTTACCTAGAAGCTTTTAAACTCCCATAGCTCAGAAATGCAACAACTTGTTTCTATCTATTCTTAGTGTGCTCTCAAAATACTTGGCACTCACAATAAACTTAGCTCCCTTTGGCCCATGTTTACAGCTGTTGCAAAGCACTCTGGGTGGCTCCTCTCGATACCCTTGAAACAACTGGTGTGTATAGAGCACCAGGCAATTAACACAGCTGCTCAATCTGTCTTTCTAACTTTAGTAAGTTCCGGAGTCCCTGTGATCATTCATTCAAAGTGAACATCGGATAGGCGGTGATCAGTGATTTCTCTTCTAAAAACTTTGAAACTGCCCAAGTCAGTGCCTCCTCTAGCTGATACGACAAAACAACAGACAAGAAGGGAGGAGGATCTGGGTGACCTCATTTAAGGAGTTTGTTCCAGGGATCTTCAAAATTCCAGTCCCTTGTGAAATAGCTGGAAAGTCCAAATTGGGACATCTCAAACTTATCCACTCAACTGCTCCATTATCTTGCAACATCCATAGACTGACATCTATACAAAAAGAGGTGGGGGTAGGGGGTGTAAATAGGTGGTACAGTGGATAGAAGGAAAATTCATCTTCTTACATTCAAAGTTGCCTTCAGGACACTTGCTAACTGTGTGACCCTGAACAAGTCACTTAACCTTGTTTACCTCAGTTTTCTCATCTATAATGGTAAACCACTCCAGTAACTCTGCCAAGAAAACCCCAAATGGGGTCATGAAGAGTCAGACACAACTGAAAAACAACTAGCTACAAAGTATCAAAGAAGTAGCTAGGAGGTGCCACAGAGGACAGAGTGTTGGGCAAGATCTGAGTTCAGATTCGGTATTAGATGCTAGCTGTGTGACCACATGCAAGTCTCTTTTTGCTTCAGTTTCCTTAGCTTGAAATAGAAATCATAACAACACCTACCTCCCAGGGTTGTCGTAAGAATCAAATGAGATAATATTTGTAAAGTGCTTAGCCTAGTACCTGGCAGATAGTAAACACTATAAAAATACGAGCTGGATGGTTTGTTTTTTTTAATTGAATTGTTCATTACTACACTTTTCCAGAGGATGAAAATAATACCAGAAAAACCAAACTCCATAACTCCAGAATGAGCTGCCTGTCTCTGATTCCCCTACTAACATGCAAGACACTTGGTTTTTTTTCTTCTTATTCTTAATGTATCATGAAATTTTAACAAGGAGGTTATGGTGTAATTATTTGCATTTAATTGATTACACCCGAGGCCCCATTTTTTCCTCTCTCAAGTTCACTGGTAATTACTTATCCTAAAGTGGAGATGTTTCAGAATTGTTTAGCTATTTATTATACTATGGGACCCACTAATTAAAATAATTTCCCTCGGTGAAAAGAATTGCTCTTTTTTCTTGAATTAGTTTCAACACTGTTCACTGCTGGGAAGAGAACTTTTGAGAATGTCTTGCTAGGCTTCCCTGTAATTGACTGATTCCATTGTCAGTATATGCTATAGACTTAAAAAACATTAAACTAGTGATACAAATGGAAACAAAACACCCTTTGAGTTCTATTGATAATTTAACCTTTAGCGTTTGGATGCAATCCCAATCCTTGAGAAAGGGAGGGGTTGGAGCCATTGAAAGGAAACCATTATATGAAACATTGTTGTGGGAAACTTGTGTGCGTGTGAAAATATATACAGTATATTTCAGTTTTAAAGTATTTGTATGATGGATGAGGTCTCTCCTAATGCTGCTTGAAACATTAAATATAAGAAACATTTTCTTTCTCTACATTTTGCTCATTGTTTTGAGGAAACAATTCAAAGCAGAATTTTATCTAAAAAAGGAAAAATGTGGGTCTGTGGGACAGGGCATCTCTGTGATCATCTCCAAGACTGTCACTTATTTTATTTATTTAAAACATGGTTTAGCTTACTATTCTCCTTTGAAAAAGGAGAAATTTGCTCCTGTGGTGATCAAGCCATCAGTGGAGGAATTTAAATAAGCTTTCCTAGTAATCCTCTCTAATTAAGTTCCATTTTGAATTGGAAAGAATGGGAAAGCTATTCATCCATAGGCTGAACATAGGAAGCCGAGCCAGATCATAGAAGAAGAGATTGAGAGCTGGAAAGAACCTCAGAGGCCAATAATCCAACCCCTTTATTTTATTCATAAGGAAACCTGAGACAGAAAGGGTTAAAATGATTTTCCAAAAGTCACCCAGGCAGTGGATTCAAATCCAGCTCCTTTGGCTTCAACATCGGTTATTTTTCTACACCACCCTGATGTCCCTTTTAGCTCTATGGTTCTATAATTCTTAATAAAATCTATTTTTTAGAAAATAAATCGAAACTCCTTTTCTCTTCCCCCCACTCCCACCCCTAAGCCATACTAGAAAGAATAACTTCAGCAAAGGACAGTGTCCTTGCACAAGCTCTGGAATCTGTTCCTACAAGTGTGCATCACAGTTGTTCGATGGGTTTCCCAATGACAAGCTATCAGTTTCCTGCACTATCCAGACAGCCTTTCCAACTGATAACACAAAGGCCTTAAGGAATTCATCTCTCTGATGGCGTGTTCTTTGACTCTGGAAAAAAAAAATGAGCCTGGGAGTTTCAAATAAGATCTTGGCTAGGTAAGAAATATGTTCTAGGACCACAGTTCTTACAGACAAATCCTTCTCACAACCCCAACTTTACATTCCCTCCATTTGTAACTTACAAAAAAGTAGCAAAAGTGTATTATCTTCAGCTCTCTGTCCTTGAAAAGCAAGGGAATTTAGTTTTTAACACAAATGACAAAAGCAACAGCTTAATAGACCTGCAGTGCTGAACTGGACCCCAAAATGTCTTTTATTTTTTCATCAAAAAAGCCTCCTCCACCACCAATGCACAGTAGACTTTATATTATAGACTAGGACTTATGAGTTGTCTGTGCTTTATTTTTAAATACATTTTTATTGATAACTTTTATTTTTATGTCACCTAAATTGCTTCCAAAGAGCCATTCCTTATAACAAAAAATTGCCAATAGTTTTTATTGGTTTTCCAATATCCTTTCTTAAACTGTTTTTTTTTTAATTATCCCATCTCCTCCCCACTTTGTTGCTGGGGTTGTGGGCTGGAACACCCAATACAGAATACAATGTTAGATTCAGTAGGTGTGTTGGCTGTGCTGCTGTTTTTTCTTTTTTTTTTCTTTGTTATAACATAAGGGACAAGGGAGAGCTAGGGCAAGGGAAATGATTGAAAAACAAAAGACATCCCCAAAGTTTTAGAACTAAGAAAGAACTGTTTTTTAAATCTCAGTAATTCACAAAAGAGATCAAAAGCCTCATACCAGTCAGTTAATAAACACAAGCACCTACTATGTGCCAAGGTTTTAAATTCTAAAATCACAAAAGGAAACCACATACTTGTACATCATAGTAGAAAAAACAAATGGTTTGGAAAAATAGGAATGAGTGTTCATACAGCTCTTGACTCTCAGGTACTCTCAGACCTTCTCCCCAAGACAAGGGTACAACTGAATGGATTTTACTTTTGATCCAGGCTTCCTCTGCAAGAAGAAACTCAAACCATTCTGTGCCTTGGTTTCTCCAACTATAAAAAGAGAGACAATAATCCTCTTCATGAGTATTCGAAGATTTCATTCTCTACATAAATATAGCACTTTCCAAAAATAACGTAAAAAGCCAATTAAGTTGATCAACACAAGACCTTAGTTTGAACATCAGCCCTGCTATTTCTTGTTTATAACCTTATTTAACTGTTGTAGGCTTCAGTTTCTTCATCTGGAGGGTGGGGTGGGAAAAGTTTGGGATAGATTGCCCTTTAGTTACCTCTGAACTTTAAATATATAGTTTGAGGAACATCGGCTAATTTATCTGTTTTATGAAAGCACGTCTTTCATATTAAGCTTTCCACAAAGTAATATATCTCTATGTTTAATTTTAAATGTTTGATGCCTACCACTGCCCAGGTGCAGAAGAAAAAAGAAGTTTGTACGCCATAGTCTTTGATACCGAAACCTGTATTTGCAATAATCACAATAACCCTCGCTCGACTGCTCCCCAGAGCACAGCAGGCCAGCCACCAGGCAAAGCTCTCCAGATAAATATGGATCATTATCTCTGCTTCTCAGCAGCATGTCAGGTCATTTCATCGGAGGAATCCAAGAAGGAAGAAGCAGAGGACTGCACGTTCCAAAGTTATTTTGTGGAAGATAAATCTTCTTTCATTCATTTGCTCTTTTTTGGTGTCACACTGGAAAAGAAATGCTCTGATCCATGAGAGAAGTAAACATTTAAGATTTTCTTTCAGATTACACTTAAATTTCTGTAAGACTTGTCCAAAAGAGAAACACGAAATTCAGGCACTCCCCCTTCCCGCCATGATTTTTAATATGCATAAATTCTGTCCCATTCCCTCCTACCACCCACCCCTAAAGCCATCCCACATTGATCAAGGGTCTGGGCTCTTCATGGATGGCTTGGCAACAGCAAACTACCCAGCCATTCCCATTCTTCTGTCCAATCATAGCTGGGGAGAGGTGGCTGAATTCTGAAAGGCACTCCTATCTCATTCAGTTTCTGAAAGAATGAGATTCAAACCAGGCTTCAGAAAGAGAAGGTGGGAGTTGACAGCCATTCTCGGATCTGAAGTGGGCCTTCACTCCACCGGATAACAACACCTTCTTTTAGCCATGGTCTTCGCTTTCACTGCAAAGGATTGGCCCGCTAAAAGACCCAAATCAAAGCGGCCACGTCCCTCCATTTTTTCTCCTTTACCTCCCGGTTGCAAGACTTCTTCCACTCCCACTCAGAAAAATGAAAACTCAAATAACTGGGAACAATAGTGGGGCTAGATCCTTTTGGTATGGTTCCAGCCTGAGGAAATAGGGAGCAATTTCTTGTCATTTCCTGACAAATGTAGGTCACATTTTGGATGCCAGCCTCTCGGAAGCTATCCTCATGGACAGTTATTTTGGGGCTTCATAAAAGTAAAATCGAACCCATTTGTAATTCTGACATTTTGAGATGACCATAAATTGTTGGATGTTAACACTGGAGCTGGTAATCAGTTCGGTTTGTATTTAATATACCTTTTCTCCTTAGATAGCAGATTTTAAAAAGCCAGTTTCTTTTCCTAGAGGCAGTCAAATATATGGATTTTCTAAGCTCAGCCGGCAGTACTGACACCATTACTGAAAGATGCCATTACAAAGAAATATCAAATGTATACCACTCAGTCCTATATGGTCCCCATTTATTTAGATAATTACAGTCCTGGATTTAGAAGCAGAGGACCAGAGTTCCAATTCCAGCACCGCCAAACTGGACCTCTGCATGGCTTTCTTCAAGTTGCTTAATTTCTCTGGACCTCAGTTTCTCCATATGCAAAGCAAAATAATTAGACTAAATAGCCTTATAAATCTGAGAGGTAACACAGCATGATGGGTAGCAAGCCATCCAGGGTTCAAGGCCTGTCTCTGAGACATACATAATGACTGACTGTGTAAGCCTTTCAACCTCTAGTCAAGACATCACCTTGGGATGTCATGGATTGTCTTCGAAAATAAAGGATGAACAACATTTGTTCTAGGTAACTCTAAGATGACTACAATGATCTTGATAATATAGCCCTACTATGTGCCAAGCACTGTGCCAGGTCCTTTGCAAATACCTCATTTCATACTCACAACAACCCTATGAGATAGAGAATAAGCATAGTGCCTACTATGTGCCAGACCCAGTGCTAAGCACTTTTTAGAAATATTACCTCATTTCATCCTTACAACAACCCTGGGAGGTAAGGAAGAAGCTACGCACTGATATAGAGCCTACTATGTGCCAGACCCTGTACTAAGCCTTTTACAAATATTATCTCATTCTGCCCTCACAACTATTATGAGTATTCCTATTTTAAATTTGAGTAAACTGAGGCCAATAGGTCAAGTGATTTGTCCAACATTACCCAGCTAACGGCTGAGTCTATATCTGAGCTAAGTTCTTCGTCACTGTAGCACTCTAACCATTACACCCCATACAAGCTGACCTGCATTGATAAAGCAAGTTTCCTTGCCCACGAATTCTCTTTATTAATTAAAACTCAGGTCTA
Source organism: Potorous gilbertii (assembly GCA_028658325.1). NCBI lineage: Eukaryota > Metazoa > Chordata > Mammalia > Diprotodontia > Potoroidae > Potorous > Potorous gilbertii. The sequence goes on from JAQQSK010004548.1 coordinate 78,685, forward strand.
GTCCATTATCTGCATACCTCTACCTCTATGAGCAAGGCTAAGAGGCCCAGTGGCAATGGGTCAGTAGTTATGCAAAGGTATAGAAATTTGACAAGTTGCCCCATTTTCAAAATGAAACATCAGGTTATAACATAATGACTTTTTTTTCTCATTTTCAAGAAAATCATTAGAATCATAGAAGCCTTCAATGTGTATATAGCATCTTTATCCTCATATCTTACTCACAACAAGAAATAAGTTTACAAATAAGGAAACTGAGGCCCAGAAAGATCAAGATATTTACCAAAGGTCAGCTAGATAATAAGGAACAGAGCAATAATCTGAACCAAGGCCCGTTGCCTCCACATCTCAGATTCCTTCAACTACTTCATCCTGCTTCCCTTGGGTCTTACACTATTTTCATGCTTCCATCTAGGAAACGGAAATGTATATATAAATAAATAAACCAGAAACATTCTTGGAAACATAAAGAAATTGGAATTTTTTCCTATAGCTGTAGGCTCAGGGTTCACAAATAATAAAAAGGTTAACTCATTTTTTAATACTTGAAAGTGTAATCTTTTCCAATTCAACAAGGGTGTCTCTGAAAGTATCTATTGGCATGAAAAGATTTTTTTTTTCATTGATTACCCCAGGATTTCTTGACACTTTCCTGTGAGTGCCAATTTACAACCCTCTTTGGAGCCTCTAAAGTAATGTCTTTCAAACTTGCAGCTTCCAAGATCAACTCTTTGGAAAAATTCATTAGTGAGACTTTTCATCGTTTTCAGATTTTTATTTTTCATTATGTTATGATGAAGACAGATTTGGTTTCAATTTAGTGGAATCAGTAGATGAAGGAAGAAGGCAACAGTTTCAATTAGCAGACAGGTTATTCTTGGACCCTTTTTCTTTCTCCAAATGATAAGCTGATTAGTTCCCATGGAAGAAAACAACAGCACAAATAACTAGGCTAATCATTGAAGTTCAGAAAGTTGGCCTTAACAATTGGAACTGGCCGTGTATTCAGGAAATCCTGCCAGACAGTCGCTGTTTGCAAATGGCTGGGAAATATGGTCTTTTGCCATCAAAAACAGATGAAAAGCAGGATCTGGTTAAAAGAATGAAGTCTTTGCCCAAGAAAAACCTTTCCAAAATAAAGAAACAGTGTACGCTAGCTGCTAATTGACCTCAGCTGAAAGAGGGTGACAGTTCTGCATTGATGCTCGCTAGACCTAATTCAAGATTTTTTAAATGGGACCAGGAATGAAATGCAACTTAATCAGGGGAAAATATGTGGCCAATTATGACACTGTGCTAATAACCCAATCTAAGATGCAATGAGCTTCAGGAAATTTTTTTTTCCAAGCTAAAAAATGCAATAGGAAGAATTCCATTGTAGGGTAAAAAAATAAAAGAAGAAAAAAAGGAAAACTACAATGATATAAATAAGAGCACTTTAGACCACATTTTCCAAGTCATCCAAAAGACAGACAAGATTTTTCAGAATTCCTTTAGCAGGTTTAAGGCATATAAGAGACAAAGCAAAAGACAAGTAATGGTTGCATTTCAGAAATTTCTAAATGTTAATTAGAGGCAACTCTCATAAAACATGCCTTGCATGTAGTAGGTGCTTAATGTCTGCTGAACTGAATTGACAACAGCCAACCCACAATGGTCTGAGTTATTAGCAACATCATTGAAACCACTTTACCAGCTCAGTCCCAAAAAAGGCTTAGCAGGCTACAGGGAAAATGAGGCTAGTACAGAAAGAGGAATTCAAAACTGACTGCCTGTTTGATGTTAAACTCAGTAAAGTATTTGATGGGTTATGAAATGTCCTATGATCTCCATAAATCATTCATCTCCTCTCAGTATCCTACTTAAGGGAAACTCTCAGGTTCTAGAAAAAAAAGTATTCAGATCATTTTTAAGACATGGAAAGATATATTTAAAAGAAAACATTCTTCCTTTGCTTCAAAGGACAATAAAATCCACCTCTTACAGGATGAATCTATATCAACAGAAAGCTGAAGGTGGAAGGAACCCTTCCTAACCATGTGATCTAACCTCAATTCAACTAAATTGCCCATGCCCACATAGGCAAGGCAAGCTACCAGGTGCTGGGGGAACAAAGACAAAGATGAAAACAGTCCCTGCTCTCAAGTAGCATAGATTCTACTACAGTTTACACATGAGGAAACTGAGGCTCAGAGTAGTCAAATGCTTTGGCCCAAAAGTCAGCTAGAGGCAGATTTCCCAGACCTGTGCTCTCTTCACTACACTATAAAAATCATTCTATCCCCAAATAAGCAATTTTTATGTGTCAACTGTGAGCTATCCTGGAGGATACAATAATGAAGAATTAGAGACTGGGAGGGATACCACATATCCAGATAAGCAAACCAAAGGATATATAATGCAAATGATAAAGGAAATCAGTAATAGATTCTTGAAGTGAATCTTGAGGGGAACTAGGAATTCCAAAATGCGTTTAGGAGGGGGAGCGTATCAGTGATGAGGGGCAGTCTATGAACACACTCAAAAGTAGAAGAGGTAATATAATAAACCATAAGCAACAGACACCTGGAACAGAGGACATGAGGAAGAGTATGTGTAATCAATCTTGAAAGACAAGCCACAGTCAAATTGTGAAGGACTTTACATGCCAAGCATAGTTATCCTAGAGGCAAAAGGGAACCACTGATATTTCTTGAGAAGGGGAGTAACAAGCACGTCAGTAATTTCACTGTTGCACTAGTAAGGAGGAGAATAGAGAGATTTCAGGCAGAGAGTGCCATTAGGAGATTTGCAATAGTCCAGGAGAAAGTTAATCAAGAGCTCAACTAGAGTTATTGTGGTATGAATGAAGTGAAGGGGCTGAAGGAGATGGAATCAACCACATTTGGCAATTAATTGGACAAGACAAGATGGTAAGGGACAGCAAAGAGAGGTTAAGCGATAATTCTGCTTGTAAACTTAGATGACCAGAGAGATGTTAGTACCCTTGACAGAAACTGGCGGGGAGGGGGGACAGGTACAGAAAAGGTCATTTAGGAGAAAAGCTGCTTTCCGTTTGGGGACCTGCTGAGTCTGAGATACCTATGGGAGATGTCCAGTAAGAAGGCATGAAACTCAGAAGATAGAGGAGGGCTGCAAAAAAACAGGGAAGAGATAGATAAATCAATGCAAGCAGATGAAATCACAGGGAGATTAGGGAGAAGAGGGCCTAGGACAGAGCCTTGGGGAAGGGACGGGAGATGGATAATTTTCTAGCCAGGGAGACTTCAAATTAGAACAATGTATTGGATAGAGAGGAAAGAAACCAAAACAGCAGTTGAGAAAACCTAGATGAGAGAGTTTCCCAAAGGAAGGGAGTAGTCCCCAGAATCAAATGCTATAGATTTATCCTGAAGAATATGCATTGAGAGAAGGCTGTTGGATTTCTCAATAAAAAGATGATTGATGACTCTTCAGTTTCATTTGGTAGGAACTGAAGTCAAATTGCAAGGGAATGAGAAACAGGCTTGAAGATGAAATAGCAGTCTGACTTTTCCTTTGAGATTTTGGCTGTGAAAAGAAAAATAGATAGCATGCAATAGCTTGAGAAGCAAGTAAAAGTTCTTTTTAAGGATGGGAGAGATTTGGGTATGTTTGTAGGCAGCAGGGAAGGAGACAGTAGATAAGAAGAAACTGTAAATTAAGAGCAGAGAGGGGATGGTCAAAGGGGCAAGCCACAAGGAGGTAGGAGGGAAGAGAATGAAGGACTTGAGACATAGGGGTCGCCTAAGACAAGGAAAGGGACCACTTCATCCTACAACACATAATCTTTACCACAGCCTAGCCTCCAACCAGTCAACATTAATTCTGCCTCGTCAATTTCTTCAGCTCTAAATTACACTTATTCATTCAATAAGCATTTATTAAAATTAGAGGTTTTAATTAAATAAAATCAAGGCCTCCATCTTTTTGTAGAAAAATGCCTCATACAAAGCAGGGTTTGTTGAAATGAATTATCCACTAATGACTCAGACTATACAAAAAGAGCCACGTGCCTGGGTGACTTGTCCCTTGTCCCCAGAGATTCTTATCGTATCTTTAGTAGGACAAGACCATACCAATCAGCAAATAATTCTAAAAGTGGTAAATATAAGCCAGGCTACAACAGGATGGTAAATAATATGCCCACAAGTAATGAAGGAATTCAAAGCAAAAGGTAGATGATAAAGGGGTACGTGTGTTCACTTTATAGATTCTCTATCCAAATATATTTATGCTGATTATGTTCAAAAGTCTCATTTATTTCCTCCATGAGATAAACTCCTTATAAGCAGGGACAGAAATCTAATCTTATCAATCAATCAATCTAATCAATATCTATCATCACTATGACCAAAACCACATCTCACTCCTACTTTCCCTCATAAATCTCCCAAATAAATCACCTACTAAAAGAAATTTATACTTTTTGGTGCTAAGAACTGATTTTACTGATTTTTGCAACTGCAAGGTCAGCAAAGAAGAAAAGAGGCTTTCCCGTAAGCAACATATATAAGAAGCAAATTATATTTAGGCAATGCTTTGTAAGTCAGAAAAGTGAAATGTGACATGAAATTAATGCATTTGAACACACTGTGGTTCAATATGATCTAATAACCATTAAAAAATGGTTACTCTACTTCATCTAAACTAATGTAAAGAGAGCAGAACAAGGAGAACACCACACAGTGACCACAACCATTTAAAGAGAAATAATGAAATGACATTGGACAAATAGGAGAGATTGAAGGAAAGATGGGAAAATTCGTTAAGTACTGAGTCAGAATGAAATACCAGAAATGGAAGAATACACATGATTATTACAATGGTGGGAATGGACAGAATGCTCAAAAGGGAAACACAGTAGAGAGAGAAGTGATGGCCAATCTTGGGGCAAGACCAAGACAATGAATAGGAGCCCAGATGTCGAGTGTTTTACACACCAACATGTTAACAAATAATACAACCATTTCTTGACCCATTCAGTCTCTCACCCTTAATGATGGTCTCTGATTACCTGTGTCTTCTATGAGAAATAAATGACTCAGCATGGAAAGCATGCTGGACTGACTGGAAAGCAGGAGACCAGGGATGAAATTACTTAACTATCACCTTGGACAAGTCCTTCCCTCTTTGGGACACAGTTCCTCATCTATAAAAATGAAAGGGCCATACTAGATGGCTTCTAAGTAAGGTCCTCTGGCTCTAAATCTACAATGCTCAGAAATAATCAAAGAAAAACCAATTTTACTATAAAAATAAATATTTTCTTGTGTAATTAATAATTATTTTCTGTAAGCACATTCTCATATAGTAGGAACTAATGTATAGAGCATTGGACCTAAAGTCAGGAAGAGACCTGGGTTCAAACCCTTCCTCTGATGTGAATTAATGATATGGCCATGAATAAGTCATAATATCTTTCTGACCCTGAGCCAATTCTTTAAGACTAAATGAGTGTGGGGCAGCTAGGTAGTGCAGTGGATAGACCAACAGCCCTGGAGTCAGGGGGTTCTGAGTTCAAGTTCAGCCTTGGACATTTGTTAGCTATGTGACCCTGGGCAAGTCTTTTAACTCCGATTACTTAAAAAAAATCAAAACTAAATGAGTGGTTTGGACCTAGATGACCACTTAGGTGCCTTTCAGACTTAGGTCATTGATCTGAAGATTTATATCTGAGATCTGAGAGATGAGGAGATTAATGAAATCCTGGTCCTTGACATATCAATGTATATTCTCAGTTGAACCTGAAATCTGGAACATGAAGGACAAGCAAGGCTTAGACTCCAGGATCATTTAAACTACCTAATACAATATTATTTTGTTCTTTTGAAAAGATTTAGAATTTGAACATTCAGCCCTGTTCTTGTTTAAAACAAACAAATAAACAAACATGATAGTTAAACAGGGATTGCAACTTTGTAGACTCCACTGGGGCCACAAATAAAGTATTGTTATTCAGGCATATGTGACTCAATGACTCCACTTGAGGTTTTCTTGGCAAACATACTGGAGTGGTTTGAGGCAGACAGTGGTTAAGTGACTTGCCCAGGGTCACACAGCCAATAATATCTGAGGCTAAATCTGTACTCGGGTCCTCAACTTCAGGACCAAACCTCTATCCATTGTGTCCAGGTTAAACACCATGATGTGCTAGAGAACTCTAGCTTTGGAATCAGAGCAGTTTGAATGACAGCTCCCCTGTTCACCTCAGAGAAGTCATTTCTCAAATCTAAGCCAATAAAACCAATAACTTGAAGGGAAGGGAGGGAGAAGGGGAAGAAAATAAGCATTTATTAAGAGCTTACTATGTGCCTCATACAAAGCAGGGTTTGTTGAAATGAATTGAAATTGAATGTATTAAGTGCTGATCAACCAAAGCTCTGAGCTTCAGTTCTGGAGTCTATGATTCCAGTTCTGATCAGCATGAGTCACTGTCCAAATCGGCCAGTGTAGAACAAAGAGAAATGTCTCCTGGCTACTGCTGAACTGGCAGGGATTTTAGATGTCATCGCATCTGCTTCCCTTCTTTAAAAAGTGAAGTGCTTCATGCAAGGTCCACCTCCCAAAGTTAATGAGATGAAGCATTTCAAAACACATCTGCAGAGCATCTAAGCAGCCCTCCAAATCTAGGGTGCTTTTATCAACTCATCTCAGTTAATCATTGGTAAACTGGTAAAGTCCCAGATTCCAAGTAGTGCATGATTGAAAGACTGTATTCCACACACAGGATGAGATTCTCCACATACACACTTTTTCCCCCACTTAGACTGTTTAAACAGTCCCAATCAAATTTCTCTGGATACTTCCTCTACAATTCCAGGTTGCTGACTTTGAATGTCATCCATGGAGTCACTGACTAAATATTTATTTGGAAGTATCCTCAGTCACTGCCCAATTCTAGGAAGGGTGAGGAGGGTGGGGGAAGGCGGGGAGAATCTAAAGAAGTCAATCACATAGTCACTGCTCTGGGGGAACATCCCCAACACTGCCTACAAGGGCCTCAGACAGAAATGCCTGCTGCTTGATAGTTATAGGTCCATGGTAGAAAACTGATCTTTAAAATGGAAAAAGAAACAAAAGCAACCCCAGCCTTTTCTGACTAGGTAATAAAATTAACTTACCTCCATCTTCATGAACACTTTCAAGTCGCTATAATTTATTTAGATTTTGCTTACTAGATGATTTAACCTAGCTCAGTTAGCCTCAGTTTCCTCATCTGTCACATGAAGATAGTAACAGCGTTTTCCTCTCAGCGTTATCCTGAAGATCAAAGGGATAATTAATAATAAAAATAAAAATTTTGCTGTAACACGTAATATGTGCCAGGCACTTTAAATTATTATGTCATTTGAGTCTCACAATAACCCTAGGAAATAAGTTCTATTATCATCTCCATTTTTTTACAGATGAGGAAACTGAGGCAAACAGTGTCTTGCAAAGGGTCCTCAGCTAGTAAGTGTCTGAGGCTTGCTTTGAACTCCAGTCTTCCTGACTCCAGGTCCAGCACTCTATCCACAATATCACCTAGCTAGCTGCCTCTCAATAACTTTAAAAGTGCTTAGTACATCTTAAAGTATTATATATAAGTGGCACCTGTTATTCTTGAGTCCTTGCCCTCACTTGTGGGTACTGACATCATGATGGTTTTATGGGAAGACATGGGCATGGACAACAGTCACACCAAGTGGAAGGCCATGGACAGATAGGGCTCAGGAGGGTCAGGGAGATCATGGATCCATTGAAAAAGATACATCAATGAAGATTTGCTTTATAATCCTAACAGGAGTTGGAAAATCTCTATATTAATACCATTCGTTGATCATCATTTCTTTCCACCCTCTAGTCGGTGTATACCCCACCCCCACCTTTACCAGCCTTCTGACTCCCCACCAGTCCCTTAATGAAAGAAGAAAGATGGAGCCCAGGGCAAAAATCAAGCTGGTTGGCTGCATAAAGGGCTCTTTGTCAATCAGAGTAGAAGGGAATGCAAATGAAGATAGACTTCATAAGGAATTTTGACATCTTAATGAAGATTTATGATGAATTTTTGGCACACAAAACCTCAAAGACTAGGGGAAAATGAACTCACAAATGACAACATTGGATTTAGAAGGCTGGTGTTTTGTTTTTTTCTTTTACCATTTTTTTTCTCCTTGAAAAAATTCTGAAGGTATTTAACCAGCAATAATCCTATCTGGATTGTGAGGTTGCCTTTTCCCCCTTTTGGTATTATGCTATAGGGGCTCCTAGGATCACCCCCCAGTAAAGCTAGTCAATTTCTTCTTCCTTAAAGGAATCATAAGATGGTATCTGTCCCTCAGTATGTATACGTGCCCCGTAGACTGTGAACTGCGTCACCAATGAAAGCATTCCAGCTCCTTTACCCTACACACAAAGCATTGTGTTACATAGTTTTCTTTGTTCATATCCTTAGTAATGCAGAAAATCAACTGACATTTTCTCCTAATAATGACTGGATTATGAACCACTGTCAGTGAAATAAAACTGGGGCAAAGATTGCCTTCCTGGTGCTACAGAGATATCATACGGGATGTACAAATGTTGGGAAGAAGCAGAAAATTCTCCAAATCCAGGAGAGAGAGCCTCCCCAGTGACCCACTGAGTAGTCCCAGAAATGGCTGCACAGCCCACCACCTATGTACACTGGAGGGTCAGTATTGATTTGGCTGATTGGATTGAGTACCTCAGGAAGGCTTATCCCTTAAACAAGATTTCATTATATCCACTCAACATTACTGATAACAATAGATGGCACTTACATAGTGATTCACATCAGATAATAAGTGAAGTGCTTTGCAGCTATTAAAGCATTATCTTACATGATCCTCACAACCGTTCATCAAAAGCAAATCTTTGTTGTTCAGTCCTGTCCAACACTTCCTTACCCCCTCGACCAATACTGTCCATGGAGTTTTCTTGGCAAAGATACAGTGGTACTGGATCTGTATCCCAAAGATATCATAAAAAGGGGGAAAGGAACCACATGTACAAAAATATTTGGAGCAGCTTTCTGTGGTGGCACAGAATTGGAAACTGGGGGTGGGGATGCCCATCAATTGGGGAATGGCTGAATAAATTGTGGTATATGAATATAATGGAATACCACTGTGCTATAAGAAATGATGAGCAGGCAGACTTCAGAAAAACCTGGAAAGACTTACATGAACTGATGCAATGAAGTGAGCACAACCAGGAGAACCCTGTACATAGTTATGGCAACACTGTGTGATGATCAGCTTTGACAGACTTAGCTTTTCTCAGCAACACAATGATACAAGATGATTCCAAAAGACTCCTGATGGAAAATACTCTCCACATCCAGAGAAAGAACTATGGAATCTGAATGCAGATCAGAGCACACTACTGTTTTGTTTTGTTTTTTATTTTCTTGTGTTTTTTTTCTCTTGTTCTGATTCTTCTTTTACAACATGACTAATATGGAAATATGTTTAATATGATTGTACATATACAGTCTATATCAGATTACTTGCTGTCTTGGGAAGGGGAATAAGAGAGGGAGAAAAAAATGGAACGTAAAATCTTATAAAAGTGAATGCTGAAAACTAACTAAATATATATTTTTAAAAAGATATTGGAGTGATTTGCCATTTTCTTCTCCAGGGGATTAAGGCAAGCCAAGTTAAATGACTTACCCAGGGTCACACAACTAGTAAGTATGGAAGGGCAGATTTGAACTTAGATCTTCCTGACACCAGGTCCAACGTTCTATCCAATGAGCCCTCTCAGTGCCTTAAATAATCTTTTCCTAAATTCAAAACAACCCTTAGTATAACTTACCCCTAGAACTATCTTGATTCTGAAACCTCATCCCTTCACCTTAAGACTGGGATTCACAAGTTTAGGGGAGGTGGGGAGAAAGAAAGAAATAGACTATGCTCTCCTAAAGACACCCTGAAACCTGGGTCACAGTTGCTGCTGCAATAGCCACCTTAATCCTCCTTGATCTGGCCCGGCTCTCTGCTGACCAGGCTGTAAGCTAACCACCTGCTATCAGCTTCTCTTTTGGGGGCAGAAGGGCAGATGTCAAACTAATACAACATCACTCACAGAGTACTCTAACTACTTATATATGTTTGCAAGACAGCTGCAGGCATCAACGATGTCATCCCATCACTGCAGAATCAAGCAAGGCTAGGTAGCCCATACAAAGGCTCCCCCTGCGTCCCTCTGCTTATCAGGACTGTCCTCTAACCAACTGATTCAATAAATCAAGATGTGACAATATATTCAAATAAAAAGCATTTTATTTATTAATATATATCACAACCAAACCATAAATAGGGTTGGGTGACATAGTCTATGTCCAAGAAGACTGAATTTAAAAGGTTGACAGTACTTTTCTAGCTTCTGTAACTAGAAGAAGAAAAAAAAAACCCAGAACTTAACAGCTAATTAGCAAGAATAGTTAGTTAAAAGAGAAAACTAAGAGATATTCTTCCTCTCCATCGTTTTCTTTCATTTATTCATCCACAATCCTGCCTTCACTCTCTCTTCAATTTGCGGTATTTGCTCGTAAGAGGGAACACAAAAATCCCTGATCATGGCTTTGATTGGCACAGTAAATTTCATCCTTCCCCGTTACATAGAGAAGAGATTTTGAATTCCCTCAGGAAGTCTGGTGAAACCTATGGGCTCCTCAGAATAATGGTTTAAATAATAGAAGAAAATGCTATATTTCATTTAGAGGCTAATGAAAATAAAGATGGAATTTTTTCCTCATCCAAGTTCATTGGTTCCCTGAAATCTATCCATGGATTCCTTGGAGGTCCATGGATTTCAGGTTAAGAACCTTTGATATTAAGGGAGAATAAAGACGTGTCCAGGACTTTAACACTGAGAAAGTAAGGAGAAATCTTTCCTCCTCTGCACTGTGAACAAGTTAAATGTGTTCATTCCACCCTGTCAAGTAAAACTGAAGACAGTTATGGGACAGGGAGGACAAGGAGGAAACGTGCATTTATTAAGAACCTGGGCTTAGACCTCAGGGTCTGGTCTGAGATCTTTACAATTTATTATCTCGCTTGATCATCACAATAACCCTGGGAGACATGGGTTATACTATAGGACAACTTAAGGCCAAAACCAGAAAAAGACATCTGGGCATGTTGAAAATTTGACCTCTCTATCCTTCACCCAAGCCTGTCCTATTGAATAGAAACTTTGAGCTTTCCCTGTGATGCAGTGTTGTTCAGTCATTTCAGTCATGTCTGACTCTTCATGACCCCATTTAGGGATTTTTTGGTAGATATTTGCCATTTCCTTTTCCAGTTCATTTTACAGATGAGAAAAGTGAGGCAAGCAGGGTTAAGATGACTTGCCCAAGGTCACACAGCTACAAAGTGTTTGAAGCTGGATCTGAACTCATGACAAGTCTTCCTGACCCTAAGCCCAGCACTCGACCCACTGTATCACTTGGTCATCGAATCTCCAGATATTAAAAACACACTTTTTTTAAAGTCCTTCCTATTACCTTCATCACCTTTTCCTTCACATTTTGTGCTCTAGGAGAAGGACTACCTTGGCCCAGCCCTAGTTCTGCTTCTAAGTAGGATAATGCCAACCCTGCAATCACCATTGCTTATACTCAAACCTCAGTCCATCCAAAGCATACCTAACCTTCAGATCAGTCAAGACAGCTGGTAGTACAGTGGATAGAGCTGTGAGCCTGGAATCAGGAAGATCTGAATTCAAATCAGGCCTCAGATACTTACTAGCTGTGTGATTCCGGGCAAGTCTCTTAACCCACTTGCCTCAGTTTCCTCAACTGTAAAAAACTGATAATAACAGCATTTCCCCAACAAGGTTGTTGTTATGCGGATCAGATGAGATGATAGTTGTAAAAGGCCTAAGCACATAGTAGCTGCTATATAGATGTTTATTCCCTTCTCATCCCTGCTGGACACATACCCAGTGATATCACCCTTCTTTCACAACTACCATGCAAAGAATGCTGTCATACAGACTGCTCAAGTCACGTGGCTGTGTTCCCAACACCCTAGGCTGTGTTTACTAACACCAGCTTCAATTCAACAAATATTCGTTAATTGCCTTCTGCTCAAACTGGGCACTAGGCTAGGGAGAACTAGAGCTGAATTAAGAACAAGGTACTTGTCAAAGGGGCACTTCCATCCAGCGGGATCTCTAGGGGTAAGTTATACTAAGGGTTGTTTTGAATTTAGGAAAAGATTATTTGAGGCACTGAGAGGGCTCCTTGGATAGAATGTTGAACCTGGAGTCAGGAAGATATGAGTTCAAATCTGCCCTTCCATACTTACTAGTTGTGTGACCCTGGGTAAGTCACTTAACTTGGCTTGCCTTAATTCCCTGGAGAAGAAAATGGTAAATTACTCCAGTATCTTTTTAAAAATATACATTTAGTTAGTTTTCATCCATTTTTGTACCACCTGCCCTTCGATCATTTCCTCTCTGGCCTCCACACTGGGACCAGAGATTGGCCCACTAGCTCAGGCCAGACCAGGCAGCCACATGTCTCACTTTACTCCCAGCCCATCACTTCACCTTCCATGTCAACCCCCAGGAGGGCTCTGTGCTCAGCCTTTTTGCAATACTGGACGAAGAATCAAATCAATCTACCATTGCTAAGGAAAAGGGCATGTCAGTGTCCTCTAATATGACTCCATTTACTATTCTGGAACTTCCCAAGACATAATACCATAGCCCTATTAGAAAGTAAGCCCCTTGAGGAACAGAGACTGTTTTTGTATTTGAATCACTACCCTCCCCGCCACACACACACACATTCACACTCACACTCTGGGCTTGGCTCAGAGAATGCTCTTAATAAATGTTTTTTCATTCATTCAGAACTCACTTTTAAAATAAATAGGAACATATTGGAGGAAGATAGTGAGATCTTTGGAGAGACACCAGGGAAGAGGGAAGTCACCAAAATCTTTGTGTTCCACAACACAAAGGATTCAGAAGGATACAAAGCATGTTACAGGAATTATCCAATTAGTTCTTTCAGCATAAACTATCAGAAAGGGAAATGGCAAACATGACCACTCGCCTTTTAGCACTGTAAATGTTGGAGCCAAGAAAGCAGCTCTGCTTCTAAGTCATTTGCTTAAGGAAGTAGAATCAATGACAAGAACTGGAATAAGATAATTCTCTTGAGTCCTTAATCCAAATTTTAATTCAGAGTCTATGCTGTAACTTTCCTGGAAAATTCTTTCATTAGTTTTCCTTAATTCATCACAATCTGAACTCTCCCTGGTATCAGACACCAAATGGGTGTTTCCTCCCTCCACCCATCACCCATCTCATCCTTCTGTGCCTCAGTTTCCTCATCTATAAAATGGGAGGAAGAGGTTGGATTTATGTGATTTCTAAGGTCCCTTTTGCCTCAAAATCTATGATCTAACTAGCTCCAGCCTTCTCATCCACATTGTTTCTTCTTTGATTACTACAAGCCATTGTTTTACCAGTTGCCCAGAAAACAAAGGGGGAAAGTTTCCACAGAGGAAGTCATGATAACCTTACTTTTTCCAAGCACCCAATCTGCCAGCAGTATGAGCACACACATTAACCTCTCATATTATCAACAGGAATCCTTTGTGAGAAGGAGCAAGGGGCTGTGTGTGTCATTTTCCCCAAATGAGTTCAGATGACTCTGGTGGCATGTTTCCACTAGTCAGCCCAGCCATGGAAAAGAAAAAAGTTCTATGCCAACTAACAGTAACAAACAAAAACAAATGTCCAGTTTGGTCTGAAACTTAAACCACCTTCCTGTCTTCCAATGCTCATCTTAAATCACTAAACTCCAAAATGGCAGCCTCTTGATTTTGCGTTCTACACCAATTTAGGGTTTGGGGTTTTGTTTTGTTTTTTAGGGCTTTTTTTGATTGGCCCTGTGGTTTTGCTCTGGATGAACCATTTCCTTGACCTTACCTTCTAGACTAAGGCAGCTGAGCTGACTAGAGCACCAAAAAGTTAAGTCATATAATCCATAGGTATCAGAGGCTGACCTTGAACTCAGGTCTTCCTGACATCAAAGCCAGTCCTCTCCCTACCCACCATTTGTTGTCCTTTAGTTTTTCTGTAGCATCCTACTCTTTGAGATAACTAAAATAGTAATTGTTTCTCTTTTACCCAAGAACCCTGAGGGTCTTCCCCTCCCAGTTTGATTTTTTTTTTTTTTATTAAAGGGGCCATCCCTTGAGTAACTAAAAGAAGCCTATTCATTGAATGGGTGTATCTCACCTAAAGTGAGATTGTGAAAAGATCTCAGCCTGAAAGGGCCAGGGTTTCCCATTGCATCCTGGGCCATCTCCAGTTGTCCTGATGAACATCAGGCCACTGGACCCAGATGGCTCAGGAGAAGAAGGTGAGGCTGGTGACCCTGCACAGCCCTCCCTCACTCATATCAAAGTCAACTGCAAGTCATGTCATCATCTTGATATCCTGGTCCTCTTTGAGAATGCAGGACAACCACAATAACAACAACTCTTTGAGACACCATTTGGGGTTTCCTTGGCAAAGATACTGGAGGGGTTTGCCATTTCCTTCTCCAGCACATTTGACAGATGAGGAAACTGAGGCAAGCAGGATTATAAGTGACTTTCTCAGTGACACATAGATAGTATGTGTCTGAGGTCTGATTTGAACTCACAAAGATGAGTCTTCCTGACGCCAGGCCACATTCTCAGTGCACTATGGCACTACCTAGCTATCTATCATACCAAGCTGTTTATCTCTCTAGAACCTTAAAGTGAAATTGATATTTGTTTCTCAGTGTCCCTTATTATTTAGTTGTTTTTCCTTAAGACCACATGAAAATAAAATAAACTGTGTAAAAGAAGTCAGAGATACTAAGTTCAAATCCAGCCTGAGACACTTAGCACCTGAGCGACCTTGATCACTGCTAGGTCTCAATTTCTCTAAAATGATCAGCATAGACTTTTCCAACTCCAGCTTTATGATCTATATTGTTGTCTATGCTATCTATTAAAGACTCACCTTTAAAACTTCAGTGACTTTCATGTAGAAAAACACTAATAAAAGGCACTAGAATATTTAAAAAGTTATTAAATGAAGTCAAATGATCAAAGAAATGTGTTTGTTTAGCAGTTAGCATCCCCTAAAGACTAAGGCAGTCTTTGCGCATTAAAAACATAAATTGGGAAGATCTCATCTTTTTTCCTTGGAAATCACTTTTAAGTAACTACAGCCACTTCCATCATGAATACAACTGTTCTGTTCAAGTTAGCAAACAGCACTTTGAAGGAATACTAAAATGTTAGCTGCAAATGAGTAAACCACTTCAAATACAGAGTAAGAATTCCATGTTTATGAAATCTACCAAAATCATGACAGGGAAAGAGAGATCAGAGGATATATCAAGACTTTATTTCCAGCTCAAAAATAATATTCTCCTCCCCCTCCTGTAAATCTCCTCTTTGGGCCTGCTACCAGAACACAGCCGAAATGGGACCCCAAAAGAAACCTTTGGTCATCATGTAAGAAACTCAAGAATTGGTAGCACAGTGATTGTTCAAGCCTAGCTTCTGTTAGACCCATGTCCTGAAAACTATTTGGCAATTGTTGGAACATGCCATCCGGCGCTTATCCTGAATTCATGGGTAAGCAGTTCTGGCTAAATGTATTGGGGATACATTGCAAGTTCCAGAAGGCAGAGATCCTGGCTTCTCTAAGGCATATTGCTAGTACCCAATAAAATGTTCTTGATTGGCTTACAGTTGAAAGGATTCAATAAATACCTGGTGATGGTCTGAAAATCAGCCTGACTAGGTTTGGTTTTATTTATTATTTTTTACCATAACGATTTTTTAAAAATTATTTAAAATGTACAACCTGTGTAAACAGAGTACTATCAACCCCTACCCAGAGTCCTAACAAGCAATTTTTGCATTGACAGTAAGCAACACAAAATGGACCCTCAATCTAGTTGGGAGAAGAGGTCAGGAGAGACCTGGAAGACTTGAGGATACTTCTTGGAAGGCCACTGTGGGACAGGAAAGGGAAGAGGAAACCACCATCTGGGAGTTTTCCTACATTAACTATTTACAGTTGCTAAACTCAGCTGTGTTTATGCTGCCAAAGAACTGAAAGTGCTTTCAATGACCCCCTCTCAATTTTGGCTCCTTAAAACAGATCCCTGGCCCTTCCTGCCATAGTTACAGCTCTCGTCATAGGATGAAATTACTTCTTTTTCAAAGACGACGTGTTTAACGTCCCAGATAGGTTGACCTCTAATTCTAACTCATTGCCCTGAATCCTTGATGGCATAAGAGAAGGAAGGAGGACATTGTGATGACTTCTTAGGTTCCTCTCAGCTCTTAAGATTTGGATTCTAAATTCTCACTTTAAAACACAGACTCAACCAAAAACTTCTACTTGGGATCAGAATTTTAAAGTTAGAAGGCACTGTGGAGATCATGTCAAACACATCTCTTTTTTGGCTGGTATGATGGGGGCATATTCAGATTTATGAACTGTTAATTATTAAATAACAAGTAATAATCTTATCGTGACTGACGATACAATAATATCACCAGATTTTTTTTTAACAAAAAAGAAAGATTCTATTTTCTTCTGAACCAATGAAAATGCTTTGGGGTGGGGTGGGGGAACAGAGTGTAGTGCTCATGAATTGGGCACATTTCCTCTAAACCTGATTGGGGCTGGTTAGCTCAGTGAACATTGTTGGAAGGAGGACCAAGTTAGTTGGTGTGATCCTGGTGTGAGCAAGACAGTCATGTGCTCCAAACTGGTTGGATACACGCACGCTGTATGGAGACAGGGTGACTACAGCACAGAATGGCTATAAATCGATCACCAAATCTGAGAAAAACAACTGTAAATGCATGTCATCAGTTCCCTCACCTTTGGATGCCAAGAATAACAGTATTATGAGCTATCAGAGGAAACTAAAACTCAGTCCTAAAGTAAAGGACCCCTGCTAATTCCCCAAAGGCCATTCTGTATACACGTATACAAATATTACTGACCAAAAACCACTAAGGTTTGAGTGACTCCCTTAGAAACCACAATTGCCTGCCAATTGAGTAATACTGCCTTTTCAGGGAAATGCCATAAGAGAGGTTATATCTTAAGTCACTAAATATTTCCTAAGCAGGAAGATATGAGGGACTGAATGTCTCTTTATCAGCAGGATACAAAGTCTGATTGAGAAATTGCCTTTAGGGACCACATGTACAAAATTATTTACAGCAGTTCTTTTTGTTGTAGGAAAAATACTGGAAAGGGTGTCCATCAACTGGGGAAAAGCTAAGCAAATCATGGTATATAAATATAATAAAATATTTTTCACCCCAGGAAAATGACAAAATGGACAGATTATGAGAAATCTGAGAAGACCTATATGAACTGATGCACAGTAAAGTGAGCAGAGCCAGGAAAATATTTTATTCCATAATAATGTTATAGAAGAAAACATTTTGAAAGATGTGAGAACCCAAGTCAATGCAACAGACTAACCCTAATTCCAAAGGATGCTACTGAAGCAGGCTACTACCTCTCTCTTAATAGAGAAGGGATGGGTTATTCAAGATGCAAAATAAGACATACAACTTGGGACACAGCCAATTTGGCAGTTTTTTTTGGTTGACTAATTTTTCCCCAATGGAGTAGAAGGGGGAGGGGGAGAGAGAGAGAGAGAGAGAGAGAGAAGGGGAAGGGAAGGCAAAGGAGGGGAGGAAAGAAGGGAGGAAGGAAGAAAGAAAGAAAGAAAGAAAGAAAGAAAGAAAGAAAGAAAGAAAGAAAGAAAAAAGGAAGGAAGGAAGGAAGAAAAGAAGGAAGGAAGATCATCATTGAGGTATCTCTTTTTAAAATGCAGAGAATGGAGGGAATATTAAAAAAGAAGCAATCAGGAAGGTTAGTTCCAAAAGCTACAGGTTGAACTTATATAGTGAAAAAGTCTACAAAATAAAGATGTATACATAAATGTCCATTCTAATTTATGTTCAAGTTCAGAATTTAGGGGAAAAATCTGGCTTTCAAAAAACCTCTAAAACAAAACAAAAAATAGAAAAAAGAAATTACCTTTGGATTATTAGGAAGGCAATCTTGGATGTGTTATGGAAAGAACTAGCCTGGAGTCAGAAAAAACTAGTTCCTACCTTGAGCTAGAGGGTGTCCTTCAAGAAGTCCCCTAACCCCTCTTCGTTTTAAGATGAATCCATTGGAGCAGATGACAATAACTCCTGGAGATTAATTGACACAGCTTTCTTAGGCTGAAAAGTATTTTCATCACCATACTGTGAGGTGATATTATCTGCATTTTATGAATTAGGAAATTGACACTTAGAGGTTAAGTGACTGATGAAGAAAATCCCACAGGTAGTAAGTGTGGGAAATCAATGCTCAAGCTTAAGGCTTCTTATTCTAAGATCACTACTCTCTCATCCTCAAGTTCCATTCCTAGCTAGGAAATTCTAAGATTAATAGCAGCAATAACGATAAATGTTCAGCATTTACACAGCATTTACTACGGACTTTGCACAATGCTAAATCCTGACAAATATTCTCTCATTTGTTCCTCACCACAATCCCAGGAGATAGGTTCTATTTTTTCCCCATTTTACACTTCAGGAAATTTAGGCACAAAGGGGAGCACCTGAGGCCAGATTTAAGCTCAGGTCTTCCCAACTCCATAGCCAGAGCTCTAGTTAAAAACAATAATTATTCCACCATCTGGAATTCCCAAAGGTTGGAGTTTTCAAGCTATAAACCAGCTTTTACAAATGATTTAACTATGACCACTGAGATTATCTTTCATTAGTCTGTTAAAGGGCTAAGAGCCTCTCCTGAAATTCTTTTCACAAAGAAATGAATGAGTCAAAAAGCATTTAATAAACACTTAACTATGTGCTCAATTCTGGCATTAGCTTTCAAACAGACCTAGCAATCCCACTTCTCACCTCTATGCCTTCACTTGCCACCTTGCTTCCAAAGGAGGGGGTAGAAGGAGTAAGCCAGAAGTCCTGTGGGTAAGTACAGCTGAACTTTCAGATTCCAAAAGAAAGTGACCAGAGGAACAGTCCTACCATCCATTTACCAATGTCTAGCTTTCAGTCTCAGATACCCTCCTGCCATGGTGTCTGGTTCTCCTCCTAGTACTTTGTCTTGCACATAAAAAGAAATATTTTTTAAAATTACTCTGTCACATACTTTAAGTACATAACCTCATTTGCTCTTCAGGACAATCCTGTAAGATAGGCATTAGTAGTAGTAGTAGTAGTAGTACTACTACTACTACTAGTAGTATCATTGTCTTATAGATGCATAAACTGAGCCTTAATTAATTTAGATCAAAATCACACAATCAGTAATAAAAGCAAAAGACAGAACAAGGTCAACAGGAGGAAAGAGGTTGGGAGAGAGCCCCCGAAATAGGTAACCATTCCCAGATCGTGGGACAGGTAGCTTCACACCTGTCCTAAAGAGTTCGCCATCACAAAGCTAGGCATCATACCACCACCTCAGCTATGAAGGAATTGCTCCTAAAGGAGTCAGGTGATCCGCTGAAGGGCAAAGACCTGTAGTTTTAGGGAAAATCACTCTTCCCATCACATGGCAACTTCCAGCCACATGACTCCTTGTCCCAGCGAATGCCTCAGGTGTTTAGATGTCCCTCTACTGCTTTAAACATTGTAAACTTTTAAAGATCATGGAAATCACACAGCCAGACTTTGCTTGACCAACTCCAGAAAAACCAGTTTTTGGAGATAGGTGTAAAACCTGTATATTTCTCAGGTGACTCAGAAAGATCCATAGCACAGTGCCTGCTACATAGTAAGGACTTTTAATAAATGTCTGCTGACTGCTGGGGAAAGGTCAAGATGTGGTTGGAGTGAAGATAGCAGGAAAACGGTTTCATACAACAGGTTTTAGGAGTTAGGACCTTCAGCAGGTATAGGACAAATGCTTTATTCATTTTAGTTTCCAACATGAATTAAGTCACTTTCAGGTGGGCAGTATTTGTGTTGGATTCTTTAAACAAACCATGAATATTCTAAAGTCCGTATCTCCCAGCACTGAAGGAGACCTTTCACCTTCCATTGGGGAACTACAATGCCCTATTCACTTTTAAGTCCCTCTATCTTAAGTAACAGGCACTGAGAGAGGAAGGGAGAAGGATCTTTTATCTCCTACTAAAAATGTTTGTATTTCAAGTTTTTAAGTTAGGGAGAAGGGGCCTAGACTTGGTATTTCGAGGGGATAAAGTACTCCAGGATGCAGAAACTCCCTGTACCCGCAAAGGCACCACCCACCTTCTCTGCCACTGAAGAGAGTTCTCTAGTGTCCAAGAACTTACAGGATTCATCCAAAGTCCCACTGTCCATGTCAGAGAAAGAATTTGAATTCAAGGCTTTTTGGCTCCATAACAGTTTCTTAGCCATTAGCCGTGCTGCCTCTTTTATGTTATATCAGATTCAATTCAATGAGCCTTTTTATAAAGCCCCTACTATGGTTCAGCCACAGTGCTAAGTTCTTTAGACACAAACAGGAAATTCAATGAACTCAATCATTTATTAATCTCCTACTATGCACCAGGTACTATCCTAGGCATGGGGATGGAGAAAGAGTGGGAAACATTCCTAAGACTGGGAAGAAGGGGGAGTTTGGGGAGGTAAGAAAAAAGGAAAAAATGTACATGATAACTTTATTATATATTTAAAAGGAATTGCAAGTTGTGCAGAAGAGTTACAGTTTCATATGCAATCATCTGTTTTTTTACCCTGTTATGGAAATGCTTGTTTTATTCCATAAGTTAAAAATAAAATAAATAAATATGAAAAAAGTGGCAAACATTTTATAAGGAACATTAGGCTATGAGCAGTATAGAGGCATGGAATCAGCCCTAACCTGGGATGCCCCATAATGCCTCCTCTGCCATTTACCTAGAACTTCAAATTCCAGAACCTCCAACTTCAGCTCAATCTAGAGACACAAGGGAGATTTGCCCAAGAGGAAGAACGTTTTAAAAACCATCTATCAAACTACTGCTAATACTCAACATTTTGGATCATTTATATGGTGCATCTGAAGTCTGTTTTACTGATATTATCTTGTCTGAGACTCATAAAAATCCTCTAAGGTAGATCTTCCAGATATTAATCTACAGGTAAGGCTTAGAGAGAGTAAGTGACCCATTCCTGGGCTCACAGCAAGTAAGTACTAGAGTGGGACTGGAAGTCAGGTCTTGTATGTCTACACAGCACCATGCTCAATGCCTCTACTCCATCTGTAAAATGAGGGGAAGGTTGAATTAGGTGACCCTCTAAGGTCCTTCCTATACTCAACCCAAATTATAAAGCACTCAGCAAACAAAACACTACTTTTTACCAAGAATATATCATGCTCTAGGGGCATGAGAAGGGCATCATTTTCTGGGATGTGAAACCTGAACTGCAGAAGATTTGGGTCACTTGGCAACTCCAAAGAATGGCTTCCATCATTTCAAAGAGTTTTCCTTATCAACCATTGACTCATCAGCCACTTCAGAACATGCTAGACCTATCTCTCCTCCCTACAGACTCCATCGTTTGACCAAGAAGCCAGTGAGGATGGTATAAAAGGGTAACCTGTTGACCTCTATCCCTATCCCCATCCCAGCACACACTTTTATATCATCCTGGACTTTCATAAATATTATTGTCTATGAGTAAACTTGTTCCATTGTCATGCTGGGTGCTTTGGAGCATCCTGTTTTTCTAGAAAAATGAATCAGACTTCTCTGTTTATCCAAGATAAAACAGAACTGTGTGAGAACAATATTAGTTTGATAGGAGCCATCCTGGCTGAGAAAGGAAATGTCCATGAGTCACAGTATCCTCCATAAGAGACATCCCTTCAGTGAAACAAACCAGATCTATTCCAAAAACGTTCCAACATCTGTGAAGTGTAGCTGAGAGGGAAACACGGAAGGCCGCTCTCTGTTCGCTCAACTGTATTTTTATTGGCTATGTCTACACAGGCTAATCTCAAGTTGCAAGTGGAGGCAATTAATTATTCAAAGAGTTCTGAGTAAAAAAAAAACCACAATAGAGAAATCAAGGAATTTAGTATCTACCATATATATGTAGTGGAAAGAAGAATGGATTTACAAGTCAGAAAAACTGGGTTCAAATCCCAGCCGCCCTGATGATATGATCTTAAAGGAGGCACTTTTCAATTTCCTCAGTGGAATGTGAACTGAGTCCTGCAGTCAGGTGGAGCTGAGTTCAAATCTTGCCTTAGACATTTACTAGCTATGCGACCCTAGAAAAGTCCCTTGACTTCTGTCTGCCTCAGTTTCCTCAACTTTAAAATGGGGGCCATAATCACCTACCTCACAGGGCTGTTGTGAAGATCAAATGAAGTAATATAATTTAATTAATATAATTTAATTAATTATTAATAATACTATAATGATGAAGTAATATAATTTGTAAAGTGTTCGGTCCAGTGCACATAGTAGGTATCCTACCAATGTTTCTTCCCTTCCTTTTCCTTTTCTCCTATAAAATGATATAGACTAGATCTTAACTGGAATCTGCAAAAAAAAAATTTAAATATATATCTTTAGATAACTATATTTTAGTATTCTAGGCTTCCTTTCTAAGGCTATGTACTTTATTCATTGAAGAACATTTTTCTGAAAAGTGTTCTGTTGGCTTCATCGGGGGAGTCCATTTAAAAACTACTAGACCAGAGAATGGGAAGGAGGAAGGGAAGCACCTACTATGTGCCAGTCCCTGTGCTAATCACCTTTTTTTTAAACAAATGTTATCTCTTTGGATCCTCACAACAACCCTGCAAGATGAATGTGGTTATTATTCCCATGTCAGAGTTAAGGAAAACTGAGGCAAATCAAGATTGCGTGACTTGTTCACAGGGATACAGCTAGCATCTGAGGCTAGATTCGAACTCTGTTCTTCTGGGTTCCAGGCCCATCACACTATCACTGTCCCATCTGTCTGCTGATGATCTCCAAAGTCCCTCCTAGCTCCCAAGTCCTGTCATTCTATGACCTATATCAACCAAGTAATACAAATAATTTATCTTGGGGAAAAAGCACAGTACAGAGAGAAGAATAATTACTCTCTATAGAGTCAGATTTAAATTCATTTACTAATTATGTGATCTTAACTAAGTCACAACCACTCTGGCCCTGAGTTTCTCATCTTTAAAATGGGAAGGATGAATAAGATAGTTTATAAGGTCAACTCTAGATCAAGGACCTTATAGATAACTTCCCTCAATTCTCCATTTTGCTCCTTGGAAACACATCCCTGGAATACTGCATGATCCCAAATGGATGGTTCTGGGTCGGAGAAGAAATAGCCCAAACATATGGTTCTTTGACACCAACATGCTGGACTGAAATAAGATGGTTGGTGCCCAGTGACCTGAAGTAATAGAAATGATCATTCCACTCTTTTTGGTTTCCAACACCCATGGTCACAAACTCTATATCTCAACCACGCCTTCTTTACATGGATTGTTTTTTTGTAAGTTTCCCCTTTTAATCCAAATTGAAGAATACCGGGAAAAGTTAGATCACAACTGTCAGGGACAGTAGGAAAATGTCAGAACAGAAAGTAAATACTACACAGTAGAGAGACGCATGTGAGAATCAAGAAAGCTGGGATCCTGCCCCTCCCTAGCTATGTGTGTTTAACAATAAAAATGCTCATTCATAGGGTACTGTCAAAGTTTAATTACAACCTGGTGAGGTAGATGGTGCGGATATCATTACTCCCATTTTACAGATAAGAAAACTAAGTCTCAGTTCTTCTGAGCACTGAGATACTAAGCAACTTTAACATGAGATTACACAGAGCTATTTTGGCAGAGTTGTTCAGTTGCTCCTGACTCTGTGATCCCACAGACTATTTTGTCCATGGAGTGTTTTCTTGGCAAAGATACTTTACTGGTTTGGCATTTCCTTTCCCAGTGTGCCCTCATTTTACAGATGAGAAACTGAGGCAAATAGGGGTTAGGTTAATTCCCCAGGGCCACAAAGCTAGTAAATATCTAAGGGCAAATTTGACACCAGACCTGGTACTCTATCCACTGCACCACCCAGTCTTTGCACTGTGTCAATGAAAGGACTAAAATACGGGTCTTTGGAAGCCAGTTTAGGATTCTTACATCTTTGTAGGCTTCTCTTAAATCGCTCCACATCTCTGGACCACTTTCCTTATAAGAAAGAAGAGGATTGGCTAAAATTGAGGGTCCCTTTCAGCTCTAAATCAGATGGGAGTAAAACTGGATTTAGTTGCTTTGGCGGGGAAAGGAGGAGGAGGGAAATCCAGACCAGAGATTTCATCAGGATAAAAACTCCCTTCACCACTGCAGATCTGTGACTTGTTAAAGACTGCCTTAAATTGAGTCGCCTGAAGCACCAGTTCAAGACTTGCCCAGGGTCACAAAGCTAATATGTATGAGAGGCAAGACTCTGGACTTTATCCAGCAGGCTGGGCCTCAGGCTCTTGGCCACTGTGGGATGATGGGCAAATTACTTAGATGTGTACTTCCCTTAAAACTCAAGTCTGAGTTTTCTCTTTCCATAAGTCAAAAATTCATTCTAAATGTCTTCATTCATTTTGTTACCAAATGCCAACGATTCCGTAAATCATACCAACATTATTCATGAACTCCAAAAAGCCACTGTCAAGTTTTCAGACTTGAACAAAAAACAAAGAAATTCAGAGAAAAAGCCAAAGGGGCCCTTTTGGATTGCTTCCAGACCAGAAAAATGGCACTGTAGCCACACAGCTCCAAGAGGGTTCACGGGTCCCCACTGGGCCACTGGGTCAGGATGTGTATGCCTGCTCAGGAGCACCGACAGAAATAACAAGAAACAATGGACTTGGTGTCCCAGCTAGCTAGAACAGGTTCAGCAGAAACTCAGGAAGTCAAAGAAGCTTTGACAGAAGAAATACTAGGAGCATGAAGGGTCTCTCCTGAGTGGATCCTCTGCCATAAACTCCACTTGGGGACGTCTAGGAACAGACTCTCAAGAGCTGATTGTAAAATTTTCAGCATGAGCATTGACGCTTTAGAAAATGATAAACTCTATAAATTAGGTCTTGACTTACTGTTTTGTTGACTGTCTAGACTTAAGAAAGTGATGAGAAAAAATGTTAACAATGCAGATTAAGTTTGAGTTTGGAAGAATTTCCCACTCTCGCAGGCAGAACACCGATGTGAGACAATGCATCCAAGACCCAGGACCCAGGGATCCCATCCACAGGATTCCCTCTCTAGAGTGAAAATGTTCAATTGAAGGACAATCTAGCTGATATCATAACAAGGAAATTCAAAAGACAATCCTGTATCTGTCATTACCTTAGGTTGGCTAGCAGACAGAAAGACGTCATGGCAATTAGAGTATTATTTTGTAGATACAGCTTCCAGAAGAATTTTAAGTCAACATTAATCATCCCTGCCTGATAGGACAGCAGTGTGCCTATTTTGTGAAATGGAGGCATTGAGATATAAGTTGATTCAATTCTAAAAACATTTATTAAGTCCCTACTATGTGCAAAAGCCAGAAAATAAATCCCTGAACTCAAGGAGCTTATCATCTACATTGAGAAGGTAATCTCAGCTCCAAGTAGTTTAGGGGAGAAGATAAAGGGTAGCAATTCAAAATACCATTGCTAGATATGAGAGACAGCAGGAGAGAGTGGATAGTAGTATATAACTAGATATGGAAAAAACAGATTCAAATCCTGACTGTGATGCTTGGCCTTTGGCAAATAAAACTCTACAAGCTTGTTCCCTAATTGGTAAAATGAGGGTGCTAGTACAGTTATTTCTGCTTCAGAAATGGGAATTTGTTCCAACACAATTGATATATTAGGGAACGTTTGGAGCGTAATTTGAATTTTGGTTTGTTCTTCCTTGAGAACCAGTGAGAAGACAGAAAACTATGAGTTCATAACTCACAAGCTGAGTTAATTCACCCCTTAATGCCCCATTCTACCAGCAAACTCCCAGTCTTCCCCAAGGTAAGGCACCATATTTATTCTCAGTCATCTGGTGCAGTAGGAGCTATGGGAGTAGAAAGAAGAGGAAGAGGGCTGAGCGGTACACCTCACTTCCCACACCTCAGGCCTCCCCAGGCTAGAGCCCAATCGCTACAAGACTTTCTTTAGCCTGAGAGTATAGAGATGTCACTATTTATGACAGTATTTATGTATTTCTTAACCATTTAACATGCGTAACATTAACGGTGCTACCATTTTTATTAGATTCCTATCTTTTTATGAGTCACTGACAGTTTTTTGAGTGTTGTGCCACTAAATTCATTTTCCCCATAAGCCTTGTGGTTTTGGAGAATGTGTGTCAAGTTACAGCAGAACTGACTATGCTATCAGAAGTCCCTCCTCAAGGGGGTTGTTGTCAAGGAGAAACGAGATTATAGATGCAGGCTGTCCCAGAAGTCTGAGTGCAGTTTGAAGCTATTAAATTAAGTTAAACTATTAAACTTCAAGATATTAAAGCTTAAAACTGAATGCAGACTTTTGGGACACCCCTTATAAAGGGCTTTGTAAACTTTAAAGTGCCATATAAATGTCATTTATATCAACACATCAATTAGTTAATTAAACAAAACTGTTGAAAGATTTTTTTTTTTTTACTGCAGTGGCAGAAAAAGAAATGATGTGGGCTAGTGCAGTTTGCCATTTCATTAACACCTCCCCCCAGCCCTCTCCCTATCACAGAAATGGATGGCACTTTTGTTCCAACCTATCATTTCAAGAATGTGTCTAGGATGAGAGCCTGACGCAATGACATTGACTGCTGGAGAGAGATGCTAGCCATATATGTTTTCTTTGTTACTCGAAGCTATGCTCCGGTCACAGCACACTTGACTCCGAGTTTCTCCTGAGACATGTGCAGGCTCAGATGAGAAGAATGAAGCAGTTGTCCCTCTGCTCACAGCCTGAACCTGGTGATCGGGTTACACCAATGGTTTGCTTTTCCTCGGATGTCAGGAAGTCAATTTCTAAATTTTGGTTCATCCATTTAAAGGCCCTGGGCAGCTGAAACTACAGAAGATTCTGCCACATGTACCAGTAAGGCCCTGGGGTTGGCCTCTCAGTCCTCATGACTGAAAGCCTGGGTTCCATGACCACAGAACCTGGTGCTTTGTTGCAGTACATACTTCTCAGGACTTACATGAAAAGATTCAGGATGAAGAAAAGAGAGCAGGAAAAAACAAAAAAGAAGCAATAATTCCAACTACATATGTGGAGTTTTAAACCTCAGATCGAAGTCAATGGAAACTACTGGCACTGAAAGTATACACAACCCCCTTCCTTTCACTATGGCAAGGAAACATGGCATGAAACAGTCTCCAAAGAATTTAAAAACAAGTGTGACACAGAGAAGTAAATGGGTGATTGAACAGACTATAACATCTAACCAAAGAGAAATTCCAAAGAAGAGCTGTAGTATGGAATGTTATTGGATAGGTGGAGAATCTATAAAGGGAAGATAGGATGGGCACATACTGAGAGTAAGGAATAACAGGTGGACATCCCAAGTACTCCACTGGCATCCTTATGATGGAAGGCGAAAATCAAGAAAGGAATCCAGAATGTTGGGTGAACCCAGCACATTGAGCTATGGGAGAATATGGACGTAGAGACACAAAGGCAGCCATGGACAGGAAGCAATCTACATTGTGAGAGGGAACTCTCAAATCAATGAGATCTTAAATCCATTAGAGTAGGATTGAATGTACTATCAGTTAGAATCATTCCATGATGCTGTCTTACTCAATTGTTTTGTGGTGATTGTGCAGCACAGGAGGTAAGGGGATGTCTAGGGGTATTAGCTGGAACAGATTCTCAAGAACTAATTGTAAAATTTTCAGTGTGAGCACTGACACCTTAGAAAGTGATCAACTTTATAAATCAGGGCTTGATTTAACTGTTTTGTTGACTGTCTAGAAAGTTGAAAAGTGATGGGGAAAAGTTAACAATGCAGGTTAAACTTAAAAGTATATCCTATACACAACACACTTTGTTCCAACCTAGTGAGCTGTTCGTTAAACACTTCTCATCACACCATTAGGCAAAACTATGAGTTGGCTGAAGTTTGAAAGGGAGTGTGGTTTAGCAAAAGTGCTGAACTTGAATGCCAGTGAGATATGGGTTCAAATGGCAATTTAGACATTTATTAGCTGTGTGGCCCTGAGCAAGTCACTCAACTCCACTAAGTCTCAGTTTCCTTATGTTTAAAATAGCGGTAATGATATAACCTACCTCAAGATTATGGTAGAAATCAGATGAGAAAATTTAAACAATTTACACAAATAAATATATATAAATAAAATATACAATAAATTAAAAATTAAATTTAATTAAAAATTAAAATTTACATAAACCATTTTATACTGCTATATGATGACAGCTAGTATTTTTTTTATTACTGTGTGATTGCAAATAATTCACTTTGCTCTGTAAAATGGTAATTATAAGAGCACCTACGTCATAGGAATAAGTGTAACTTATTTAAAGTGCTCTCTACACCTTAAAATATCCATAAGCCATATAAAGATTTACACTAGCTCTTTTTGTGGTGGCAAATAACTTAGATAATAAAGAGTGCCTTTTGGGGGAGTAGCTGAACAAATGATAACCTATAATTGTAATGGAATGTTATTGTGCCATGAAAAAATGAGGAAAAGGACAAGTGGGTTTTAGAGAAATCTGAAAAGAGTTGTTTCGGTTAATATTGAGTGAATTGAGAAGAACCAAGATAAAAATTTACACCATAATAATATTGTAAAAAAAAATTTAACTTGAAACCTTTGAGCAATGTAAAGATCACTCATGATTTCAGAGGATGATGGAGAACACTGCTCACCTCCAGCCAAAGCCAAAGCCAATGATGGACTGATATGAGAAAGGAGATGCGTACTTTGGGACATGGTCAATATCAGTGTCGGTTTTGTTTCACTATGCTTACTTGTCACTCAGGTTTTGTTTTTGTCTTTTTGAGGGGAAGGGGATGGGAGAGAAAAAACAAATGCTTGTTAACTGAAAAAAATGAAATTTAATTTAAAAGAGGAAAAAATAGTCATAAAAATATCAGACATTATTCTATCCCAAGATTAAAATTTATTGCATCTTTAAAAAATGAATTCTTCCAGAATGCTTCTGGGAATTTACTTTAAGATTTTAAATAAAATACTGTAAATGAAAACTGGCTTAACTGGGTTGTGATCTTAAGGATATTATGAAATCTTAGAAACTGCCTATAAAATGGGAACAACAATCTACTTTCCCTGGTTATTGTTTAATATAACAAAAAAGATCTGACTGCACAGCCCTAGAAGAACTGGACGGGCTAGAATGCAATTAAGATTATCAGCTAAATCAGATGAGGCAGATGTTTGTGGCCTTCCAGAATACTCCCTTGTACCTTAAGTTCTCCATGTGATAGAAGGGTGATTCCCAAGCCTTCTCATCAACTTCTATCATTAGCCCCCTTCACAAACATAACAAAAATCTTCCATAGAATTTAAGACTAGATGGAACCTTTTAAAAATAATTTTAATTTTATATATATATATATATGTAAAATATATTATTTATATATTTAATTATTTCCAGGTGAGGCAAACTGAGTCTCACAAAGGTTAGCTGACTGCCCAAGTTCCTTGGCAGGCAGACTTGACCTTCTGACTACGAAGCTAGGGATCTTTCCACTGTCTCACACTGAAGGATCCTACACAAAATGCTTCCTTACCCACCATGGGATGGCAAAGTCCCTGAAGAATCTATAAGTGCTCATCACCAGCAGAAATGCCAGCCATCTGCAGCTTAGTTGATATCTCTTAAAAGAGAATTGCCTGAAACTCCAAGAGGCTAAGGGAATCACACAGGGTCCCATAGTTAATAAGGTCTTCATGCACCACAGAAATTAGCAGAATCCACCATATTCAGATCCTCAGTCTATGGGACATGGCCTAGTAACAGGGCCGCTGTAGGTAGCCAGGAGGCTAAACTCACTGACTGTCTCTTGGCCTTCACCTCAGTTTCCTCCTTTGTAATATGATGCTGTTGAACCACATAAACTCAGCAGTCTCTTCTAGCTCCAGAATTCTATGATTCATAAGCATAGGTTAAGTCAGGCCAACTATCTGGGTATTTCAGGCTCCCAAAAGCTTTCTGGGATTGAAAAGGAGAGCTCTGCAGGCTGAAACATCCAGACAGGCTGTCTGCTCTGAACATTATTCACTAGATAACTCCTCTGCTCTCTACTGCTCTTTACTGGATCAGACAGGCTGAATATGGCATTCGTAGCCTTTTTTTGCTGTGCTCCCTAGTCCAAATATTGGGCACTCCATTCATGACAACAGCCCAATCAGAACTTCCTAATCCTTGTCCCAAAAAGTAATGCCTCCATCACCTTGGACTTAGTAGTATTTTCTATTTTTTATTTATTCATCTCTTGTTTCCCTTAATAAAATATAAGCTCCTTGAGAATATTTAATCTTTGACTTTGTATTGTACTGCTGTAGCAGGAGCCTGACACATAGTAGGTGCTTTAAAAATGCTTACTGAATGATTTATTAACAGTGCCTGTTTCCTGTCAATGCTAAAATAACAGTTCCGTATGAGACCTCTATAATCCTGATCTTGCAGATCTAAAGGTCACTCATCGTCATCACTTTGATCCCATTCCTTGTTTGGCATGTGATTTGGGAAGAATCTAAAAATAGTAACTGTGTTTCTCTAAATACATTGTTAAAAAAATGTGATTTTATATTCTTGGTTGAAAACAAATTGATTTTATAGAAATAGTCTAGCATCTATTAACTTCCTGCCCATCTCCTAACCACACCATTTGATTTCCGGCCACCTTCCCCAACTCCTCCCTACCAGAACTTGGACTCCATACTTGGAACCATCCTGGAATCTAATAATTGAGTTTTCCACTTATCTTGCCCATTTCTACGCCTTTGCCTCTCTTCCCAGTCATCTGCAACCTACACAGCTGTGATTCTGACCCTATCTTACTTGAAGGAAACATAAAACCACAGAAAATGGAAGGGATTTAGTAGCAACACAGACTAAATCACTTCTCAAAAAGACAAGTGAAATTGTCTTCCATACCTTATTGTGACTGTGTCTCTTTGAACCTATAGCAATGAAAGAGTTCATCTTTTTTAAAGGTAGAATCTAGTTGAGCAGGTGTGATTTTATTGACCACTCAACATGGAGAGAATGCTGGAAAGAAACCCCAGGTCTTCAAGATGAGTCCTAGAACCCTGAAAGAAGAAGCTGCAGAGCTTTGGGGATGTAGACCAAGTGTGGGTTGGGAGAATGAACCTAGAACCTAAAAGTTAAATATATAAAACACTTTGTAAACCTTAAAACATTATATAAATGGGACCTATTATTGCAAAAAAACCTGCCATCCTTCCACAAGAACCAAACTACTGAAAAGAGTCGACATGATTAGTGGCAGAAGCCATAAAGACATGGCAACATTAAACAGGGCCAAGCTCTTGGTTTTCCATTCTGCAGCATCATAAATCTTCCTGTACACACAGGACTCCACATCCAGCTCTCTCTGCATTCCTCTCCTACTGTTTCAACATGTTGCTGGCACCCATTCAACATTGGCATACGGCTCCTTTATAACAGAACATGAATGTTTGCTCAGGGGACCCAAAGAACACAAGCGCCATTAGGAGCGTTCTTCCACTTTTCTTATCACTGCTTTTTTCAACGTTTATTGACTTCCTTTTATTCTTCTATGGACTCTCTATGGACACTTCTATAGACAAAGATCTAAAATCCTTTGGTCAAGGTTGTGACTCCTCACAACACCCCATACTGGGGCTTCTTCTTGTGAGGAGTTAGCAGAAACCATATCAAGGATCTGGGATGCTGCTGTTGGGAATGGGCTATGAATTTTGGTTCTGTGGTTCAGTTGTTTTAGTTGTGTCTGACTCTTCATGATGCCATTTGGGTTTTTCTTGGCAAAGACACTGGAGTAATTTGCCATTTCTTTCTCTGGCTCATTTCACAGATAAGGAAACTGAGGCAAACGAGGTTAAGTGACTTGCCCAAGGTCATACAGCTAGCAAATGTCTAAGGCCATATTTAAGCTGAGGAAGATGAGTCTTCCTAACTTCAGACCCAGCTCAGCTCTCCAACTGCTCTGTCTCTGTCTTCTAGTGTCAACATAATTTGGATCATCATTTACCTTCCTTGAATTTCAGTTTGCTCAATGGTAAAATTAGTGGATAAGAATTACCTTCCAATTTCCTCCACATCCCTTTGGATTACAACTCTCCAGGTGTCACTAGAATGTCTTAGAAATTTGCCAGAGGTCCACAGGAGTTAAGAGACCCAGAAATGGTAACACAGCTAGAGTCAGATAAGACAAAGTTTTCCTAAGCATAGGTTCAGCACTCTAAACATTCTGAAAAACCACTGCTCTGTTAACAACAATTTCCCATAAATGTAAAATCCATTATGTTCCAAACAGTTCTCCAGTGGAGAACTCTAATCCATTTCACTTACATGAGCAGACAACGTTTTGGGTATAGGACAGTAGAATAAAATTTTTAAATGCTCCATCCATCTTCCCTCTTCTCTCCTCCATCACCTCCCTACTGCCAAAGTGCTAGCACTTTTTCTACCTAATATTATTGTTTAAATAATAACTTTTTGTTTTAAAAACTGCTAAGATATTAGGGCTACTAGGAAGGATATTTTAAAATACTAAGTGAAGTCCTTCATGATGTCCCCAACGGCTACTTCCTTGCCTCCCAATTAAACTACTTTGGATTTATTTGTACATATTCTTTCTGTTCTGCATATGTATACACACACACACACACACACACACACACACACACACACACACACACATTGTGTGTTTATTCTTTCTGTTATTCTGTACATAATACACATGCATACATATATAAGGTATGTATCATGTATGTGTACACACATACCCCCAGAGTATACCAAAATTTTTAGCTATTAAAGCTTAATACTATCCTAAGATCTTTAGGACACTGTATGTTTACTGCTTGTCTTTCCCATTAGAATGTAAGTTCTTTGCAAATTGACATCCATCTAGGGCTGCATCAAGGTCCACTTGTCCTACCATTCATTTCAAATGAGAACAAATGAGACCATTTATGTGGCAAAATCAGTTCTGCCGGCACGAACTGATAATAAAAAGAAATCTATACTCCAAGTCAAAAGACCTGAGTTCCAATTATGGTTCCACCCACTCACCAGCTGGGTGACCTTGGGCAAGTCACTCTACTTCAGAGGACAGATCACATGATAAAGCAGAAAGTATACGATATTTGGAGTTAAAGGATCTGGGCTCAAATCCTGCCTTTGTCCTTTATTACCTGGATGATCTTGGTAAATTACTTAACCTGTCTAGACTTTTGGTTCCTCATCTATAAAAAGAAATAAACAGTTAAAATAGACAGCCTCTAAAGTTTCTTCCGACTTTAAATCTATGAGCCTATGACTTCTTAGAGCCCCAGCTTCCTCTTTTGTAAAAGCTATAAAATGACTTATACCGTGGCAACACTTTATCAATCAACCAACCAATCAACATTTATTAAGGACTTTCTATGTGCCAGGTGCTATACTAAGTTCTGGGAATACCCAAACAATTCCTATCTACAAGGATATTCCATTCCAACAGGGAGAGAAAGACATAGACACACATGAAGAAGGGAGGTAATGAGGAAAAAAGCACTATGCCAGGGGTTCATTAGCATAATTTAGGTTTTTTTAATTTTGGTAATTATATTTCAACAAAATTACATTGAAATTGAAATACTTGTGTTTCCATTAAAAAATTTTGCATCTCCAAAGCCTAGCTGAATGCCTTGCGTATAACAAGTGCTGAGCTCATGCTGTGGAACTGAAATGAATGAGACATATTGATGTCACTTCAACATAATCATAATAGCTCTAATAATGTAAGCAACAATGACAGGAGTATTATATAGTTTCATTAGCTTGGAGATGAAAATTACTTACTAGCAACATTCGTCCTTCGACTATGAAAACGATGCTGTCATCAAGGGTACCTCCCATGGGCATGGGAGTGGCCACGTGAGCCACTGGGCCTGCGTCCATCTGTCTGTCTGTCTGTTTGTCCAGCTGCCTGCCTACTTGAAGAAGCTGTCTGTATATAGATGGCACTGCCTGACTGTGCTCTGACATGGATCATAGTGTGTTATCTACCAACTAGAACCTCCCTTTGCTCCTGATAACAGAGTGTGCATCTGTTTTAACACTTTAACAAGTGCCTTGTCCAGAGGAAGCTTTTAATAAATGCCTGATGAATGGAATGGAATATAATTTTTTTAAATTTATTCTCTAGTTCTTGTGGATGAATATTCTTTTATTATTCATAATATTGCAGACAAATGTAGAAAACACACAAGAGATGAGACTGTAGTGTAAATAAAAAGGCATCAGCAAATTTATTTTTAAAAAATTTTTAAAGATATCTAAAAACCAAAAAGCCTATTTTTTTTTGCTGTGAAATAAGAGGAAAAAGATGAGTGTTGTAAAAGAATCTGTCCCCTGACACGTGTCACTGGATCAAGGTAAAATAATAATTTGATTTTCTTCATATAAATTAACAGTCTTTATTAAAACAAAGTTATTTTCCTACTTCTTTTAGATAGCAAAAGATTTATTTGATTCTTTTTTAAATCATGGTAAAATTTATCTCACAGAGCCATCTTAGAGGCTGGCTACATGGCAACGCCTAATATGTTTGTACACATTTAGAATCTTTAAAATTTTCAAAAAGTTTTTGCTTTACTTTTGCCCTATGAAAAACAGGTTTGCTAAGCAAATGAATAGTTCGAACAAGATTTCCAAGGAGAATAAAAGAATAAATAATTTTCAAGCACCTTCAAATTTATAGCCAAAAATATTTAAATTATATTTAAAAGATATTTAAATTATATACCATTCAGTTGGAAATCTGGTCATAAAGCAAGTTGAAGGAGCCCTACTTGACAAAATACTGGCTACCCCTTCTTAAACCATGTAGTTTCCATTATGCTATGCTCTTCAAAGTAACGCCACTTTTTGAAAAATGCATAAGAATATTCTCAACCTCCACTGATGAGTTTTACTGTATTTATGTTCCTTTGATGTGTATAAGTGATAGAAAATGTTTTGCTAGCACTTAAAAAAATAAAGCAAATTCACAGACGGTGAGTTAAGAGGGAAGATCTTAAAAATCACAGGATCAGAGATCTAAATCTGGGATGGACCT
Organism: Potorous gilbertii; assembly: GCA_028658325.1. Lineage (NCBI taxonomy): Eukaryota > Metazoa > Chordata > Mammalia > Diprotodontia > Potoroidae > Potorous > Potorous gilbertii. Next base: position 114,049 of record JAQQSK010004548.1, read on the forward strand.
CAGAGGTCATGTAAGTCAATATCTCCATAGGGCAGTTGAAGAAATAGAAGTCTACAGAAGTTGTGACTTGCCCAGGGTCACACAGCCAGGTAGCATCAGAGGTGTCATCAGAGGAAAATCCACCTCCTCTGTGGCCAGCAAATCCAATGCTTCTTCTCTAGTATAATGTCACCCCAAAGTTTCTACTTGGGTGCCTCGTTGTGCTGTAGAGTTGACCCTGGGTTCTTAAAGATGGTGCCAGTGGGGTGCAAACTCTAATAGATGCCACCAAGTTGCCAAAGATTTAAAAACACAACCTGTATCTGCAATCAAGGGAGCAGCTTCTGGGTGGAGAAGCTCATCATCAAAAAAGCTGGTCTCTAGATGTGGAATTCTTTGACCATGACAACTGAAAGACAATGAGTTTTATTAATTGACCTTAAGCAACCCAGCGAGTTATCTGGGTGGTAACATAATTATTTCCATCGTACGGATGATGAAACTGAAGCCCACAGAGATGGAGGACCTTGTAAAATCATTATGGAAAACCAATGACCAAACCCCAATGAAAATGCCACCTAGAGCCACGATGCCATGATGGGAGCCATCACAATAGCTCCCAATGGAGGTTTACAAAGTACTTTCCTTGCAACAACCCCTAGAGACAGATAGTGTAAACATGATGACGATTCTCCACCTATAAGTCCAGCTCAGAAAATAGAAGCAACGGGTCCACTCTCATCTATTCAATGGAAAAAGAACTAACCCAGCCCTCTGATTCCAAGAAGAATGCTGTGGGTTTCCTCTGCCTCGTACCTGGCTTTGATTTGACACTGGATTGCTGGGGACCATTAAACCACCAATGAAATTCCATTATCTCACAGGCATGATTCTGAACTGAACAGAGCAAGTCTCAAGAGGTAGTAATGTCTTAGTAACTGTTACACCTGACAGAGTGCCGATATGAAATATGTCTGGCTTTTTATAGAGATTTCCGGAGGCTGATAAAGCCATCCATCATTCACAGATTTATTCAGCTGCTCCTACGCTTCATTCTTGTGCTCCAGTTTTTGACCATTTCCACCCTTGCTAGTTCTGAATTTAGACAGCATTAGCCAAAAAAATTTTGCAAGGGGAGATGGTCCCACAATGTCACCAAAAGGCAAAGAGCAAAAAACCATTATCAAGGATTGACAAGCATTTCATTAAATGCCTCCTTTATGCCTGCACTGCACTGTTCACTGTATGTATGAAGAGAAAAAGAAAAAAAAAACTGTCCCTGTCCTCAAAGGCTTCACATTCTATCTACTACAATGGCAGAATATTATATACATTGTCAAATACAATCCTTATTATACCCTAGTACTGCTGAATTGGAAAGAACCTTAGAGGCTATATGATCCAATGAGCTTGACTGTATTATCTTGGCAACTCATTTGCAGAATCTTTTAAAATTAGCAAAGTGTTATGCCCATTTTACAAACAGTTCCTTTGAGCACTGCCAACCTGTCCATGAGCACACAGGACCTAAGGAAGAATTTGATCCCAGTCACTTGACTCTGCCTCCTATGCTTTATCCATCACACCACACTAACATTCAAAAATGGCACTGGTAGAGACAACTATATGTGGGCTATGTTTCTATTTATATGTGATTGCCTGGTTAAAAAAAAAGAAAAAGATCTGTTTAGGAGAAATTTTAAACCAGCCATTAAAATTCAATGCTTTAGAATTTAGGTGTTTTGCTGCGCCACTACCATCACTATGCATGTCAAGAGAGTTAATTAATCATATTACTAAAACCTTACAATATGATTCTCATCACTTGGTTACCATGCATCCATCCTCAGTTTAATTTGTATTTATCCCACTTACTGTAGGCAACTTAGAAATGTCTTTTTCCCTGTACTGGCACATCCCAACCCTTCCCCCCCCCCACAATTCCCCACCCCTGATGTTAATTGTCCCTACAAAACATGATGGTAAAGCAAAGTGTGACGTGGACAGTCATTTCCATCAGAAGTATCATAAATGGATGACTGACTGAAGGATATTGCAATGAGGTTTTAAGTATATTAGTAGTGCTATTACTAAACAACGTCCCATAGAGCACATTTATGTATGATACATATCATGTATGTTCTCTCTCCAATAAGTTCACAAATTTAAGATTAGCATCTTGGTAATATCTTTTACATGACTCTCTCCGTCCAGGCAAAACTGAAATACATATAAAGGTCAAAACACAAGACATTAATGAGAAGGAAAAAACTTGTGCAATAAAGCAATAAGCAAGCCTTTCAAATACCAGCTGGTTGGCAGGACTGGTTTTGGTCTCCAACACAGCAAGGACTCTTTCTGCACACAGGGAGCCATCTCCCAGGGACTGTATTTTCCTCTCTCACAACCCTATCAAATAATGGATATAGAGGCTTCTCTCAATTTAGACTTAGAAATACCACCTATCATTCACCGGTCTTGGAAGACACACTTCATGGTCTTCTTGTGATAAGCTGATGATGCACATTGACCAATTATAAGAAAAAGATTTGCATCCTGGCTGTTCCTCACAAACAAATCAATTCTTAAAGATTTTACTGGTGTGGGTACTTCTTCCACTGATGTTAATTACAAATCCTTTTATAACTTAATAGAGAGTTGTTAAATTTAAAAAAAAATTACTCCATAGCTAAGCATCTCCAAACATAGCTAAGCTAATCCCCCTAATAAAATGATCTCTTTTTTATTATTGCTCCAGATTTGATTTCATCAGCCTAGACCAATGTAGGTCAGCAGCTTATAGTAAGATGAATTACTTTTCATCTTAAAGAGTTGATGAGAGGCACCAAAAGATTATAAAACTTGACCAGGATCATATAATTCATGTAAGTCAGACGCAGGATTCGAACCCTTGAATACAGCTCTTCCTGACTCCAAAGTCGGCCCTCTTACCCATAGCTTCTCAGGATATGATAATGTCCCTCAATAGCAATGCCAGAAAAGTTTGGGGTGACTCTTTTCATCTGACAAAATAATAACAGTGACCAAAACAGACAAAGTAAAAAAAAAAACTAACCACAGGGCAGAGCCTTTGCTAGGACACTGTTTCCCTGTAGGGAGGACAACAAGTCCCAAGCACTCCCTAAATGATGTTGTGGTAAGCACTGACTCAAATGGAGCGCCACCTCCTTAATCGCTTCCCCTATTTGTAGCATTGCTTCCTACCTAAGCACAGACTGGGCCCAGCCCTGGCTGGATTTCTGACACCTAATGACCTCACAGCTCAAGGTGACAATCATCAAATTATGAAGAGCAATGAATTGACCACTACCGCCAGTCATGGCGACAAAGGGATGACAAATGAGGCTCCTTGCAGTGCTCAGGAAATCCCGCCTTCACAGAACTGCCCTGAATCTCCAAGGAAAGACTGAATTACACTAAGCAGCTCATGGATTCTTGGGGAATTTGTGTAGCCTGGAAGTTTAGGGAGAAATAATTAACCCCTGTGATTTGGAGGTCTACAGTCTTCCTTTGCTGGGTGAGTAGCTAAGCTGAGCCAGGGAAGGACTTGAAAACGAGAGCCTAAATGCCAAGGGAACCATGCGCAAATATGGAAGATTCAATCATGTGAGGCATTGGATAAAAATCTCTGTAAATGTTCCAGCAGCCCCGTGATCAGCTAGCTTTCTTGTCTTTTTTTCCCTCGAAAACTTAACAGATTGAAGTTAGCCACTCAATTGTATAACTCAAGTCAACTATCAGATTGCACTTTGTTCCAGCCAGAATTTAAAGGGAACTTAAGCACTGAAAAATGCACTTTTTTTCCCATTTCAAATAAACTTGACCAGAACCAATATGGTGTTGAAAATACAAATGGAACTATTTTAGATAATTTGGCAATGTGTTAAAAATCCAAATAATGATATGATGGACCGACCACCAGATCATAATAGAGACCTCCTTAAAAGCTATTCAGTCCAGTCCCTTAATTTCACAGTTGAAGAAACTGAGTCCTACAAAGGTGAAGGGACTTGTTTAAGGTCACACAATTAGTAAGCAAGAAAGACAAGATTTAACACCACATCCTCCAATTCCAAATCCAGCACACTTCCCAACATATCATGCTGCCTATCCTATAAAAGAACTTGAGAAAGGAAAACTAAACAGAGCTGGTAGATTAAAGAAAGAAATAAAGGAATGAATGTAAAAACAAGATACTGATGCTTTAAAAGACAACAGTTACGGAAGATCATTTGGGCTCTTCTTAGAGGCAATCAGGACCAAAGAATTATAAGACTGAAAACTGAACAGGACCCCAAAGATAGACCATCCTGAGCAATGTAAAACTTGGAAAACGTTTTGAGAAGGAAGCATTTAAGGAAATGGACCTTCCCATTAGGGAAGCAAGGATAATACTCCAGTGGACCTACGACCTCTTAAATGTAGGTAATCCTTCCAAACTACAAATTGCAATCCATCCATGTCTGCCCATCTTGTACAAACCTCTTCCTTATCCTCCCATAAATTCGCCACACACCCAACACACTGGGAATCTTCCTCCAATTATCATAAGAAAAGCAATAGATACTACATCGGCTACTATCAATCTATTGAGTCTTTTGGTAGGGCATGCTATCCAAACTTTTTACACCCAAAGTCAATTTAATGCTGAATGAACATGTACAGAAAATATGAAAAGATCAAAACAGGGCTTTTTGTCATCTCCAAAAGCTATGATAGTATCACAGGCAAGATTGTTGTAAATACTAAATGAAACAAGAAGGCAGAGTTCTGCACATCTTAAAATGTTATACATAAGTTATTAGTATTACAAAGAAAAAAGTACAAACAGTACATCTCAATTATTTGTAAGTATTGACTTTCCTTTTGAGCTTGAAATTATTTTTAATCAGTATTTTTGATTTTTTTTCTCCAAAAAAATAATAATCAAGTGCTATCAGACAAATAGCTAAAGGTTTCCTTGAAAATGATCTGGCAGAATGGAAATGTTCTTTTTTGGGGTGTTTAAGATGAAAATAAAAATGATATTTTCAAAAAAATTACATGGCATCCAAAAAAACTAAAGCAATCTCAGGCTTCACTGACAGGTATGATCAGTAGATAGGACCAGGGAAGTGACAGTCCCACTGTACTCTGTCCTGGAGTACTGGGTTCAGTTCTGGACACCACATCTAAGAGGGACAGTAAAGGAGCAAAGAGCATCTAGTTCACGTCAAGTTTCACGTCACAAGTGCATTGACTGAAGGAACTGGGAATGTTTAGTCTAGAGAAGAAACGATTCAGACTGGGCAGAATGCCCATCTTCAAGTATTGGGAGAGCTATCAAGTGACAGGGAGGTTTAGATTTGAACACTGAGTGGAAGGTACAAAAAGAAAACTTCAGACTAATGAAAGAACACCCTTCCTAACAATGAGAACTTGAAACAAGGGAATGGGCTGCCTCTAGATGCAGTGGGTTTTCCCCACTGGAGGTCTTAAAGCAAGAGTTAGATAAATTAATTGTACAAGAATTGGACTACATGGCTCCTGCCAACCCTTCATATTCTGAATTTTTGTGATTATTATAAACATGTTTCTCACTTGTAAACCACTGAGAATTTCAGTAGATATTACCCCAATAGAGTTTTTAAAAAATCAGGTAATTAGGAGATACTCTACTTACACTTACTTATACTTATTACTTCAAAGGCTCTGAGTGTACAGAAATCATAGATCCAGGACAGGATGGAAGCGCAAAGACCATAAAGCCCAACCACTTCACAGATGAGTAAACTGAGGTACAGAGAGGCAAGGTGACTGACTTGCCAACAGGCACATGGGGAGTATGTATCGAAGCTGGGATTTGAACTCAGGACCACTGATCCCAGAGCTAGTACTCTTTCCATTATACTCCCCTGACCCCAACATCTGGCTCTGAAATGTTGCTTTAGTTCTCCCAGAAACTCTTGCTGAATGTAGAGAGAGAAGATTCATTCATTCTTCCCGGAGTGAAAAAAATGTAAACAAATGTCTTCCACTGTAGCACTCCTGCTGTTGCAAGCAATTAAGGATCTTGGATAACCAATCACATCAAAAATTATTGCCTCTTCCACCCTGCCCCCCCCCAAAAAAAAATCTCTTGGAGAAACTTTCATTGAAGAACTCAGAAAGAGCTGAGGGTTTTCTACCTCAACTCTCAGCTCTCCAGCTGGTGTGAGCCAAATGAAATAATCACAAACATGAGCTGAATGATCTATCAGCATGCCAAGTTTCCGTGCCAATCTTACTATGTTTCTTCCAGGCAGGATATTACAGGGGAGCAAAATCAGTTTGAAGAAGCCTGACAACTTGCTGGATCTTCTCTGCCATAAAAGAAAGGAAGGGCTGACAGCCAGATAATAATGGTACGTACCACCTTTCCCCAAACTTCCTAAATTCTGATCACTAGAGGATGGAGATTCCTGCCTATGGGGCCTCTTGAGAAAGGACCAAGGAGAAAAACCCATGGTGCCTCTGTGTGGGCAGATGAGCTGATGAAATCCACAAAACACAGGGATGCATCCAGAAGAGCCTCAAACACAAGGCGTAGTCCAACGCTGAAGTCTAGTTGGCAGGTAGGTGAACGCCCACTCTGTCCTCGGGCCTCCAACAGCGCCTGGCCCATACCTAAGTGGTTTCCAGCACTTCTTCTATCTCCTCCTTCAAAACATAGAGACCTCAGACCAGGTGCTGACCCAAGGCTTGACCGCCATAACAACAAACTTAGGCACTAGAATTAACTAACCTTTGAATAGCTTAGTAAAATTAACTATTAAATTTTAAAAAGAGGGGAAAAAAGGAAGTATTAAATGCAGATTTAAACCCTTATGTTTTAGCACCATTGGACCAGGCTTATGGCTAGTATAACACAAAGAAATGTTGACTTAATAAACTCTCATTTCACCAAAGCTTTAGTTAGGCAAAACTTAAAAAAAAAAAGGTAGTTCAATTCTGTTCGATACATTTAATAAACATCTACTTTGTTCCAGTCACTAGTGAAGCAAACACCAAAAGGAGACAGTCCCTACCCTGAAGGAGATTACTTTCTCCCAGAGGAGAGGTGGCAATCATGCACATATTTAAGTATACATATGTGTGTACACACACACACACACACACACAATAAATACAAAGTATTGGAGGGAGGGGTTTGCACTCAGATGATCCCAGAAGGGAGCTAAGGACTGCTAATTGTCTAAGCAAGAAGTGATAAGGAGCTAAACAAACAGATGAGGAGTTCTACTTTGAATAGTTGAGTTTTTGATGACTAGAGCAGAAATATGGAGCAACTAGTCTTAGCAACGTGGGGCTTCTAGACCTTTAAAGTCTATAGATTTGGGATCATCTGTATAAAAAGCCCTAAAGGGAATGGGCTGCCTCTAGATGTGGTGCATTTTCCCCATTGGAGGACTTGAAGCAAGGGTTAGATAAAGTTATTGTGTAACTTTATGAATCCATGTGATTTAATGAGAAAGGTAAGTGGAAAGAGAAAAAATGACCCAGGACAGAGCCTTGGGGGCATGGAGTAAAACAAGGGTACACAGTATTTGTGTAGGAAAGATTTCTATTCCTCTGAAGCCCTGAGGTCTCCAAGGTGAACTGATGTAACTGCTCCCAAGAAGGTCTTCTATTCTTGCTTGCTGCCTTGAGGCTACAAAGGCTAACTCTCCCCTTGTCCTCCTGTTTCCCATCCAATTTGACTCTCAAGGTGGGATTTTCTGCCTGAATGCACCTTGCTTCATGGATGGTACTGTCTAAGATGGGCTCCTAACCTTTTCTCCTTATTCAATATGGCCTGTGAAAGAATGGCGAACATTTTGTCTTAGGAGTCATTTTTTTTTTTAAGGAACACAAAGTTCTCATTGTTAAACTACTCCATGCCTCATCTGAGCTCAGTTTCAAAGAAATGTTGCTTTTTTCTTTTAACAACAAATGAACCTGGATGGTAATACAGCATAGGACAAGAATCATTCTCTGGAGGAGGGTGGGGAGATGGGGAGAGAGAGAGAGAAACTTCAGAAGTAAATTCTGAGATCATTCTGAAAAGTCCCTCCATTCTCTTCAAATCACTTCAACCAGTATTCCTTACGGATCCACATTATCTGTCATCACTGGGCAAACAAGGACACTCCTCCATCAAGTCAATGACTTTTTCTGCAGGTTCCCAAGCGTTATTCCCTTTTGTATTGACTTACCTGATTTTTACGCCTGTTCCCCCTTTCCCTCATGCAGACCCATGGACTGGCACAACCAAAATAGTCCACAATCAATGAGGCCCCTCTGACTTGTCCAAGGGAATTAATGGCAGAGTCGGGTCTAGAAGTCATGTCTAGCACTCTTTCCCAATGAATCTACGATCCTCTGCTCATAATGGCCTTTGGCAGAAAGTCAAGATGTGTGCACAAATGTTTGTATGACTGTCAGATAGAGCAATGGTCTTAGAATCAGGAAGACAACTTCAAGTCATGCCAAAGATAAATACCAGCTATGAGTCCATGTGCAAATCACTTTATCTCACTGTCCCAAACAATTAAGCAACCTTACCAATCCACCCCGCCACTTGGTTGAGGGAGTTTCCATATTGGGAGCTCCCAAAACAGATGAAATCATAGGTCTGTAATCATATATAATACACACAGATACATACATAGAGGTGTATGTATGCATGTATATAATCCCATGTGTATATCTATGCATGCATGTCCCTTATAACAAAAACCCCAACCTTTCCAAAGTGCAATATCAAGACTGATCAACTAAAATAGTCACATTCATAAAATTAACAAGTCTCTTAGAAGAATAAGACATACATTTTAGACAGACAATGTGGGAATTTGTTCTGTTTTATCATGTAAATATAAGTATTTTTTTTTCTTTCTTTGTTTTTTCTTTGATAGGACAGGAAAGCAAGGGAGGCAAAGGATAGGAAGCCCTTCCCACCAAAAAAAGGCATTGAGTCACCTCTTTTTAAAAGAAAAGAACAGAATGAAGGCCAGATAAGCAGGAGACAGCTTTGAAAGCTACCATTTGACCATATTATGTACTTAAAAAAAACCAAACCAGAGTTGTACATTATAGTTATACATTATAGTAGCCTCAAGTTTCATATGCCAGCTTCTTTTTTTCCCCTCTTCTACCAAGCATAGGACAACGCTGATTCTACTTAGTGTTGGTTAAGTTCAGGATGTAAATTAAAATTGAAGACACGTAAGTGCTTCTCTGTCTTTGTCCGGTCTTTTAATTAGATTTGGGTTCGTGACTTTGGAAATGAATAAACCAAAAGAAAGAAAGTTTGGAAGATTTTGTTTGTTTGTTACAGAGGTGCTTCAAACTCTCCAAAGTAATGCAAGGCCCAAAGATTCTTGTGTTTCCAGAAGGCTAGAATAACGCGATCACCTTCAACCTCTACTGTGACCAGTACCCTCCCTCTCAGAACCTAGGGTAACAATACTAATAGTTCATATTTATACTGTGCTTAATGCACCCTACAGGTAGAGCCCAACTGATCCTTCCAACAATCCTGGAGGGCAGATGCTACTCTTATTATCTCCATTTTACAGCTGAGGAAACTGAGGCAAAAAGTTGAAAAACTTATCCAGAGTTACAGTCATAAAGTGTCTCAGAGAGGATTCCTCTAGCCCCTGTCCTACCTAGAGGTGCCTAGAACATCTGCTCTACCCTGAGGACAAGGACAGAAGACAAGGACAAGGGCTTCCTTGGTCTGTCCAGAATCCACCTCCACAGTTCAGTGCAATTACCTGCTGGCAGGTAGGTAACAGTGTGGGTCAAAGGAATGGTTTCAGTTGTAGTTTAGCTCACACACTCCAATCCCAGACCTGCCTACTTGTCTGGGCTCAGAGGAGGAAGAGAGGTTCACATGGAAATCAAGTCCCAGGAGTCATAGGAAGAACAGTGCCTATTAATAACCAAAGTCACTAGACCAGACTTACACACCGGCGCCCATGGTCATGGCAATGGAATGTGCTCTCAGAGGGACAGAACACTCCACTTCAGGGCTCTAGTCATGGTCTGCCGAGCACTGGAAGTCCTCAACCAAAGCAACCTTTTCATCTGTGCCCAACTTACTTTCACCTCCATTCACTTGTTTCCAGCTTTTGGGTATCTGAATGTGGTCAAATAGAGCCCAAGACTTCTTTTCCCTTTTCTCTATTTGTTTCTAAGCAAATGAGCCATTATCATTAATTCCAAAAAAGCTCACCATCCGATGAGGTAAATGTCAGACTCATTTGGGAAAATAAGGTGCCAGTCCCACTGGGAACAAGAAGTCTTTTGTCAAAGTCTCCCACACAAAATCTGGTCAACGTGTCAGCTTGAAAATGGTGACCTTTTCACTATGCTCTCTGAATGTTAGATGGCTCATGATGGTGCAAAAGCTTGGTAAGGAGAGATCTGTCTCATTTTACAAGATTCCAGGAAAAGAGAGAAGGAGGGAAGGTTTAGATAAAAGCCTGGGAAGGCGATGCTTTACTCTCTTCCAGCAATAGCACAAAGTCAGAAGAACTGAGGTGGGATTTTGAAAAAACTGTTTATCGCTTATTCCATTTAAAGATTCACTATCTGCTTCAGACACTGAGTAGCTGGGTGACCCTAGATATGTCACTTACTGTCTCTGAGTATCAGTTTCCTCATCTGTAAAATGAGGGGATTGGATTCAATGGTCTAGCTCTAAGTCCATCATCCTACAATCTCTAATGTGTTTCTACAATTTAACTTAAGCAATCAAAAAAATTTTCACATTTGTGAGGGAAAAGATGTTGCTTGAATTCCAATAGCATGAGGCTGATTTATTCATTAATCATTCTATTACCCAGATCTACTCCAATGAGTGCTATTAGTATCATCCTTTCCAAAAAAATAAAGGTAAATAAATTAAGCTACATCCTTCATCTTCCTATGATCCCATGCTGTGTTGGTGACTTCTCTGGGAATACATGGAGAGAGTAATTCTGCCCTTCACCTGAATCTTGGAAGTTCAATCAAATAATCAATTTCTCAAACAGTCAAGGTAATTCGTGGACATAGAGAAATTGGAGATTTCCTCATTTTAGAGATGAGTAAACTGAGGCATGGCTTATCTGTGTGATAAAGTTAATAATAGTAAGTGGCAATAGAATCCAAGTCTCCTGATATTCCTTTCCTGCCTCCTTGCTGCCCTACCCCCACCAATGCCTTCTGAGTTGCAAGGGACCTTAGAGTCACAGGAAGTCCACCCCTTGCCTGACAGGAAATTCCTAATAAATGGTCTTTCAGCCTCTGCTTAAGGGCTTCTAGGAAACACAACCATTGGAGGGAGTCCATTCTATTTTTATTTTTTATTTTTTGGGGAGGAGGTGAAGCACTCAGAGTTAACTGACTTGTCCAAGGTCACACAGCTAGTGTAAAATGTCTGAGGGCAGATCTGAACTCAGGTCCTCCTGACTCCAGGGTCGCTGTTCTATTCACTAAACCACCTAACTGCCCACTTTTAGATAGACCTGACTGTTGAGTTTTTCTGTTGGCTCCCCCATTTTTCCTAGTTCTGCCCTCTGAGGTCATGATACTCAAAGCTGAAAGGGACCGGCTACTGACACTTACTAGTTATATGATTCTGGTCAAGTCACTTAACCCCTCTAACTCTCCTGCCCCATTCAAGTTTCATCCTCTGTAAATGAGAGCTACGGACCAGAGGGCCTTGGAGGTCCCTTCCATGACCTTCTAGTTCAACCTATACCCCTTCCTAAAGAGAATCCATGACAACCCCTAAAACAAGTGGTTAAAGGCCTCTACGGTGGGGGAGCCTTTAAGCCTTTGACCTGTCTAGGCAGCCCAATCCATTTGGCAGACCTGACTAATAGGAAGCTTTTCCTGACATCAAGCCTACACTGGTCTCTCTGAAAGGTCCACCCACTGCTTCTGGTGCTGCCCTATGGAGTCAGGCAGAACAAATCTAGCTCCTCTCCCATATTTTACTTGAGTACTTGATTCCCCATTTTGATTAATAATTCAGCACAGTGCCTGGCACTTAGTAGGCACTTCTTAACGATTATAACAATGATGGTGATGCTAACAGGCACACTCCACCTTACTAAACTATGTGCCCAGAATTGAACATAGTCTAATCATGATAACCAGTCAATTCAATAAGAATTTATTACATACTTGCTACGTGCCAGGCACTGACCGTAGTTGAAGGGGAAGCAGATGTTAATATGAAGGAGGTTCCCATTTAGGGGATATGGTGGCTAAGTCTAGAAATGCAAAGGGAGCTGGGAAGAATGAACCAGTGGGAGAAAGAACCCATAGGACTGGCATCAGGAGCAAGTTAAGGAACAGTAGCTAAATCCAGAGAAGAAAAGATAAATGGTCAGAGGCTTTCCCAAAATGGCGGTTCTAGGGGGAAATTGACCAATGGGAGAATCCAACAGGACTCATGCCTCCTTGTTCCTGGAAGCTGCATCTTTCAATGCAACAAAGTATCATATTAACTTTCCTTGATGACTGTATCACACTGTTGACACATAGTAAGCTAATTTAACACTAAAATCCTCAGATCTTTCTCTTTCCAACCAATACTTATATAACCATACTTCTTCCACCCTGCAAAGCTGATTTCTTTATATTTATTCTCATTAAATTTCATCCGATTAGATTCACTCAATTTTCTAGACCATAAAGATATACTTACATCCAAACTCTGCCATATTCTGTTCCAGCAATCCCTCCTGATTTTATATCATCCACAGACTTGATAAGGATGTCATCTATGGATGGATCCAATTCAGTGACAAAAATATCCACAGCAAAGAGCTCAGCATAGATCTCTGTGATACTGCGCTTAATACACATGGACCCAATTATAACTACTTCTTATTATGAGAAACTGTACTTGGTTGGGGCATATCTAGAAAGGAAAGGATGGATAACTGAGTAATTCCAAAGGGGGAAAAAATCAATATCAGAGTCCCTGTAACTAGGAAAAACCTGGGATTAGATCCAAAACTCAGAAGAGAGCAGAAGCAGAAAGAAGTTGGAAACCTGGAAACCTAGTTCTGAGTCCCTGGAACACTCAAAATTTTTTAGGGGGTGGGGGGCAGGGAGTGTTGCAAGAGAGTTTCTCAGAATTTAAGGACAGAGTCCTCAGGATACCCTAAGGCCATTTCTGGAAAGGCCACTAGGAAGATCTCAATGGAGTGTGTCCAAACAGGAGAAGCTCACCATCTGGTAACTTCCTATTTCAATGAGCTACTCTTGCTAACTCATTGCTAAGCTCAGTTGTTTCTGGCTGTTGAAGAAATATTAATAGTTACCAGGTCTCTCTGAATTTAAACTCTGACCATTCCTTATACTTTCAGCTTAGATTTAGAAAAATCAAGTAAAATCACCAAAATCCATATTAATGCGTACCTACTACATGCAAGATACTCTATAACGTATCCTTTGGTAAACAAAGAAGTAGATAGCCACTACTTGATCCTATCGTCCCCTTACTTCCCTAAAAAGACTTACCATCTAGTTAGGAAGATAAAACCTTAGGACATGAAGAGTTAAACTATAAAAGATTTTAATAACAGTTCAAGACAATAGAGATGTTCAGAGGTAGAGCATGATTAATTGCCAAATAGACCATACAGGCAGTAATTGTTAGGAGTTCAGATGATTGGCAAGAGTTCAGAAGAGGATGCCTGCTGGGACTTCAAATAATTGCCAAGGATTCTGAAGAAAAAGGTCTAATGGAAAAGCACTAAAATTTCACTCAGAAGACATGAGTTCAAATTCCATTGGTTTCTTAGTGCCTGTTTAGATTTGGGCCATTTTTTTCCTTTGGAGTTCAGTTTTCTTTTTTGTGAAATGAGAGGCTTGCTTGGCCCGGATGATCTAAGTTTCCTTCCAATTCAAAATCTTTTTATGACCTGACTATCATTTGTTACATGCATTTGTTAAGTCCTTCCATGCAAGAAGCCTGGGCTAGCCCCTGGGATCACTTCAGGCTATGATGGTACCAGAAGGGCAACTTTTTGTAGGCAAAGTGTATTTTGGTAAGGAATGGAGAGTGGAAGACATTCCAGGTGGATGAAATCATATGAGCAAAAGTCCAAAGGCAGGAAAGCACAGAAATACAAACAGAAAGAGAGAGCTATTATAATACGCAAAAATTTCTTTGCAATTTTTAGCACCCTTCAAAATTTAACTCAGATTAAACACACACACATACACACACACACACACACACACACACACACACACACACACACACACACACACACACACACACACTTCCCCTTCCCCTTATGTGGTACCATCCCTGATTCTTCCAGGCAGAAATGACTCCTTCAGCCCTCCTCTATCAATCTACACCTCTGTTACAAACTTAGAAATCAATTACTTTCCTAGTATCATACTCTATACTAGATGTTAAGTTTCTTGAAGGCAGAGGCAATGTCCTGTTTATCTTTGCATCATATACTATATCTGGTGGAGTAATCTGCACCTAATGTGTGCTTGTCCTTCATTCTCAAAGAGGATCATGACATCAGGGAATGATGACATGGCTTGCAGTTGACTTGGATTTGAGCCACAGAGCCTGTACAAGGTCACCATCCTCACTTTCTCCTCCAGAGCCATCTGGGTCCAGTGGCTTGATATCCCCTCAAGACAACTGGAGATGGCCCAGGATACAATGGGAGACCCTGGCACTTAAGTGAATAGGCCTCTTTAAGAAATGAGTTAAAGGATGACTCCTTTAGCAAAAAAAAAAAAAAATCAAACCGGGAGGACAAGACCCTCAGGGTTGCTAACCAAAACAGAAATAGTTACTATTTACATCTAATAGGTGAATGAATTAAGAGAACAGCATCTTTTGACACTTTAAATTTTTCTAGGCTAAAAAAGATGGAAAATATGTCAGATAAGAAAATCAGGATCTAAAGAAAGCTTGTCACATCAGAATATTTGGTCAAATTTAGTATTATTAAATTTACCATTGATAAAGAGTCCTATGAGTTCAATCATTAATTTTTCAAATATAAGTCAGGGTAGAATGAATAAACCAATCACCTTAAAAAGATCTGGTGGTTTTAGTGACCTGAAAATGAGTATGATTCATAAATATGACATGGAATTGAAAAAGGAAAAAATTTTTTTTCTAGGAATCACTCTCAAGTTTTATACACATGCATATATATATACACATACATACATATACACACATATGTGCATGTATATATACACATGTATGTATATGTGTGCATGTATAAATATATAAAATACACATATATACATACCTCTGCCTTTAAAAAAATCAGATTAACAAACAATAGCACATGGAATTAAAAGGACTCAGTAGACTGTAAGCACCTTGAGCACTTGTAAGTACTTTTTGTCCCTTGTATCTCCAGGCCTGTGTAATTCTCCTAAGACTTTCACATCTGCTGGCAGCATTAGCTTAAGCCTGGATCTGGACAGTGGCTGCTCCCAAGGTATCTTTCCCTTCCTTCTCATCAAGTCTCTCTTCCACCGCCCCCCATGCTTTTTTCTTCTTCTAGCCCATTCTCTGTGTAAGAAAAAAATAATAATATCCAATGCCAGCACTCTGTCCGTTTAAATGCAGCCCACATGACATTTCCTTCTAATTTAATTGCTTCCATACAATTTATATTTGCTAGTCACGCTAGACCCTTGAGCACTGAACATGCTTTGTTACAAAGAAACTCTTGTCCTGTACTAACCTTCATAAAAGTAAAGTGAAGGAATTATGGGCCATGAGGGGAAACACGCAGGTTTTCCTCTTCTTCCAAAGCCAGGCAGGAAGCAGATCCAAGCCTGGGCCACTCTCTGGGCCATCAGGAAGGAGAGAGCTGCAGATATCTGCTGCCTGCCCCATCTCTGCACTCACTGCCAGACAGGTTTGAAATTGGACACATCCATGGGGCCTGCCCGCAGTCACAAGCCCTTCAGAGAGAGCCTGAGACCCTGCAGGGAAATGTTCTCCTCTTTCAAGTCAAGCCATTTGGAGAAGTTTAATCGTTGTCAACAAAACCAGCTTAGAGAAAATGTTTTTTTGTTTTGTTTTGTTTTAAGCCAGGGGATAGTTCTTCCTTGTTCCTTGGACTAGGCAAACCAGTTATGAATTCTTTCTTCCTGGAGTTGACTCAGGAAATACTTCAGGTCCATTTCCATAAACATGACATCTCATGGCAATTCAAGGGGTCTAAATATCCATTTAAAATTTATATCTCTGGAAACCTCAGCATTCATTTAACACTTTAAGGTTTATAAAAGTACATCATTGATAATATCTCCGTTGATTCTAATAACCAAAACAAATCTCAAAAAACCTAAATTTCTTTGCTCTCTTGGGAAGAGTGGGGGAGAGACTGTGTTTCCCTATCTTGCTCAGGTTTGAAGCAGAATTACTATTCATGGACTTGATCCCACTAAGAGATCTGACTTGTTTTATTTCTGACCTGGTCAGTTTGTCGATCCTGTCGTTCCCCGCCCCCCACCCTCCACTACACTCTCTACTCCTGGAAGCTAACCATATCGGTCCCACACAGTGCAGAAATGAAATCAACCTTTGTCCATTACAGCCCAGAACTCCCAAACTCAAGCAACCTACCAGCCCCTCCCTCCTTCTTTCATAGCAGGGATTATAGACCTGTCCTAACCAAATGACTCAGGTATTCCCTCATTTCAGAAGGTGATTTTTGTGGATAGTTTTTCTGAAACTTGAAGTCACTGTTAATACATCCCTCCTCCTCAGAACAATGGTTTTAAATTTATAAAATAAAATACATAGGATTACAAAAGAAGTCAATTATATAGAAAAAGAGTAATCAAAAATTTTTCAAAACAAGTTCAAAGACTCCAAGTTAAAAACTTCTGATCTGTTAGAATACACATATACTACTCTTTGTTGGACTAAGACATTGGCTCAAATCCTGACATTTATAAATTGACAAATTGCTTAATCTCTTTAGGCCTTTAGCAATTCCATAGAACTTATTTAACAAGGCCCAGGTGAACTGCAATGTTCATGGAGATGACAACAGGGGATCCCACATCAGGAATATGCCATTCTAACAAATACACTTTCATTTATTGCCTTTGGAAACACCTGTGACAGTCTGGACTTTAAAATTTCCAGAACTGGACACATTACCTAGGCACTTCATACATCTTTATTTAGACTTCGTACGTGCATTGGAGTCATGGGGAAAATATCTGGTTTTTTTATGAGCACTAATTTAATGGTTCATATTTACATTCAGAAAGGAAACCTTATATTTTAATGGCATAGCTATTATTTATTATGCAGTGGCCCTTTTATCTTGTACTACATTATAACTCTTCTTTGTTCTGCCCTTGGCAGACCAATCTCTCTCTATACAAAACTGACATTGTTTTGAAAATCCATTTATAATAAGTGTCAGTAAATATGATCTGTCACAGCAGCTACAGCCATCCAGGGGAATCAGTTTACACCACTACACTCAATTGGAACATCATCCTAAGTGTCTTTTCAGCAGCTCTCCAATCAAGACTCAAAATAGATACCTATCAGTCAACAAGATGTCTCCCAGGCTTCAAAGGGGCCTTCTAAGAACTCTAAACACAGCCTCGTCCCTGAGGTTTCACCCTAACTTGGTCATTGACAATACAGTGGCATTACTCGACCTGCTTCAGTATTCTATATAAAAGACTGGAAGGCCTAGAAATTCCATTACATTCACAACTGGGCCCCTACCTGGGTAATCTGAGCTCTTTCATACAAACTATACTTTTCAACTGATTAACCAGAGCTGGCCAATTATTAGGTTAAATCAAGAAGGCTGTGGCAAACTCCATTCATGTAGCAGTGGCTAATCACTGAAAGGGATTATGCTACACCTTCTATCTTGCTCAACCACTTTTAAGTTTTTTCAATTTAAGTAAAGACAGATTTTAGAAACTTAAAAGAAATAATCTTTCTCCAAATTGGCCTCAATGGCCTTGCTGTTTGGAATAATCTGTTAATAATCACCAACTGCTCGATAGTTATTAAAATGAAAGCAGAGAGCAAACAGTGTGCACAATGTGGCTTACACTTTGGGCACTTTCCTGAGAGTCCAGCTTCCAAGGCCCCAGCACCACTTCCATTTTCTTGCTAAGGGATCAGTTTCACTGGGCACTAAGTGAAGGATCAATAAGCTTCAGGTTGGTTTCTTTCTCACTATAGATAAGATTTGACTGCATTTTGTGAGAAATGTGTACTTAATTGAGTGGGAAAGGGAGGTACACATAGCTAAATCACAGCTCTACAATCATTCAGACATTTATTATTAAGTAGCAACTATAGAGGGGGCCACTGCCCAAAATGTTTAAAATACAAAGACAAAACAGTGTCCTTGGGAATTCTATTGGAATATATACTTTGAGGTTCCCCCCCTCCAGTTTTTAGTGTTTTTTCCCCCTTGAAATTATTTTATATGATTTTGTATGAAATAGGATTTTGAATAATGTATGATTTTGCATGAAATTTCGTGTACTTTTTATTGTTTTGCATAAAATATTTTGTAAATTTGTATGAAATTGCTTCGCACGATATATAAGATTTTACGTGAAATTATTTTGAATGATTTCGCATTCAATTGCTTTCTCTGATTCCTATGAAATTTGTATATTTATATGATTTTGCATGGAACTTTTTATATCTTGTATGATTTTTGTATGAAACTGCTTTGTATGATTTTGAACATTTTGTATGATTTTGTATAATATGATTTGGTATGGAATCATTCATACTTGTATGATTTTTGTATTGAAATTATTTTGTATGAAATTGGTTTGTATGATGTATAAGAATTTGCATGAAATTTATGATTTTTGTATTAAATCACTCCGGATGGTTTTGAGTATTTTATATGATTTCACATGGAATTATTTCACATATAGTGTATGGTTTGGTATAAAACTACTTTGCATGATTTTGAACATTTTGTATGGTTTTATATAAAATTTTCTATATATGATTTTGCATGGAATTATTTTGTATATCTTTTACGAAGTTGCTTTGTATGATTTTGTATGAAAGTCTGTGTATCATTTTGTGTGATTCCATATTTGTATAATTTCCATGAAATTGCTTTGTATGATTTTTGTATAATTCACATATTTTATATGAAATTACTATGTATGATTTTATGTCTATGTTCTTTCTACTTACCTGTGATTATGTTATATCCCGCACTGCTACTCCACCTCCCTTCAACTCTTACCCTAGGGAATATAAATTCCTTGAAGCAAGGAGTTTTTCTTTTTCCTAGTCTTTGTATCCAATGGCACCTGGCACTGTGGCACATACACACACACACTATATACATATATATGACATACATATATATGATACACATATATATGCATGCCTAAGAGATGATTATATTTTAAAACATATTTGATTATACTTGAAGCTTTACTTACTAGGCATTGAATAAATTTTTGTTGAATGAATGGTGAGTTATATTTTAACTGAGCATCTTTTACAATCAGGTCCCCTTTTTCTCCCTCTCTTTTTTAAAGTTGCTCCCATCTTATCTGAAGTCGGGGGAAAGTAAAATTGAAATATACTGATTCAGTACTCTTACTCTAAGCAGAAATACACTAAGTTCTGCACAGAAGAAAGAACCTTTAGCCTTCTGGGGACTCTAGTACAGACTCTAGACTCTAATACTGAAGGCTCTTCAACACCTGGGGTGCAAGAGCGGGGGTGTTAAAATTGAACTGAATTTTAACCTTCATTGAAGTAGGGGATCATTTCTCCACACCTCTATTTCCTTCTAAATTAAGTAAATATTTTTTGAAATACATATTTTTGGGGCTACCTTCTCCTTTAAAACTTTATTACAAGCAGGACTGACCAGACCCCTGGGAGCAAAGTAGGCTGGGGAGCCTACTCATTAGCTGTCCTCTGATGTGTGTATGTAGGTCAAGATGTTTGCTGTCCGGTCTACAAGCACAGGGCTTTACATTTCAAGGAGTAAATAAACAGAGAAGATAAAGTTGGAGCTAACAGCCCCAAAGATCACTTCTCTAGAAAACCCAAGAGACTCCATAAACATCTCTGTAATTTACAGTACTCAGACTTCCTTAGTCTTAACCCCTCCCACCAAATGCACAGTTATGCAAGCCCTAAGCTGAGTTCCTCTACTTGGCAACGTGAAACAAAAAGAAGGCTAAACTTTAATATAAGTCTGAAAAATTAGATGAAATAACAAAAAAGAGTCAGTGTGTGATACAGGTTTTAAATACTTTATACAAAGGTCTTTCTTTTGAAATCAGACACATGCTTCAGCATTTCAGGGAACCATAATTTCCCCACTGGTATGGGACTTGGCAGATTGCTATCCTCTGAACCTTAGTAGGTGGTATTTATCTACTTCTGTGTCCAAAAAGTTCATTATCCTGTAGTCATCACTCTGTCACTGAAGTCACATATTAACATATGTATCTATAGTGAAAGTCAACCTAGCTTAATGGATAGCTTACCCTTGAAGGTTGTGCCTCCAGTACATACTAATGGTGCCACCAGGGTCAGACAATCTTCTAATTTCTCTGTAAACCAGGCAATTCTTTAAGATGTTAAGATACAAATTTCTGATCTGCATTGATGGAGAGAATTTTCACACTGGAAGTTCCCTAGAGTGATAAAATCACAACCCCAGACCCCACACCCCCAGGTGTGTATATACACACACTCACATGTTTTATATATTTATATATAATATACATATATGCACGTATATGTGCATTCCTGAGAGATGATTATATTTTAAAACATTTGATTATACTTGAGCTTTAGTTAAGTAGCAAGTTCTCTCTCTAGACTTCTATTTCCTTCCTTCAAGTAAATATTTCTGTAGAATAGAATTTTAGTTCATCTGTGTACATCTGTCTAGAAAGATGGCTAAGCATATCAGACCCAGAGAATGTGCATGCATTGATAGAAGAAATGCATTTTTCCTAGTACCAAAATCATTTCAAGTGCTAGTAGAAACCAAGATATGAATGATAAAATGCATAAAATGAAACAGCAGTTCTGTGTTATTCTGAACCATAAATTTCAATCTGATCCTCTCTCAGAACAATCTATTTTTATTATGGCACTACATGGCATATTCCAATACTAACCATAACTAAACATAATATAACCATTTCATAACAAGACTAAGAGTTTTACATTTTGTAAAACTCTTAGTATTGTTATGAAAATAGATTTGATCTCACAGACCCCCTTGGATCTTGAGCAACTCTGAGACGGCACTTTGAGAATCACTGCCCTAAACCAATGAAATTGCAGGTCCAGTAAAAAAACAAAAAGAAACGAAAGGAGAGAGAATACTTCAAAATGTTGCAACAGGGATCAAATAAGTATGCAAAAGCACTTTTTAAAGTAGAAAAGTGAAGAGAATGAATATTTATATAGTGACTTCTATGTGCTTAGCACTTCATAAATATCTCTTCACAACTACCCAGGGAGATACATGTTACTGTTATTACCATATTTTACAGTTGAAGAAACTGAGACAGAGTTTAAGTGACTTGCCCTGAGTCATACACCTAGTAATCATCCAAGGTTGAATTTGAACTCAGGCCTTTTTGATCCCAGATCCAGTGTGTTCTATCCACTGTACTACCTAGCTGCTAGATAATACTTTATAGTAAAGTTAGTACTATAAAAAAAGTGAGCTATTGTTCTCTTAATTGTTTTCCCCTCATCAAACGTTAAAAAAGAGTGGCTATTTTAGGTCAATATTGGTTCACTATAGTGGAGAAATCTAATTCACCTAGTGAATTACTCCCTGTGTTAGGGTCTACCTCTGGGAAGAGGATCCTGCAGAGAATCAAGCAGATGAAGAAGAAGAAAGTTAAGCCTACTACATCAAATCAAAGACCCTTCCACTTGATGGAAAGTTGAAAATATCTTGAAACACTGGTTATTACGGCCCAGCTCAAATTGGGAGAAAGTAAATGTAAAGAAGACTGTTTTAACAACCAGATAGTTCTTGGGATAGTTCATCTGAATAAGTCTCTGGATTGGAGGATAAAAGCCCTCCATTTCTGCCCAGACTCCATCAGATCAACCACTCTTCCCAGGAGCTCTCCAGGGTACTGGACCACTTCCATCTGATTCTGGATTCCATTAAACCCACTATGTCTTCAACTTTAACCTCTCCCCTCCTGACTTTCACTATTCCATATGCCATATGTGCATCTTTATCTGTGCCTTTTCAAAATTTTTCTGTGACTGTCATGTGGCCCATTCATACTCTAGGGCTCTGGTCTAATATTCCAACCAAAGGTTCTTAAGTCTGGACTTCAAAGTAACCCATCAATAAAAAGTATCTATTGACTGCCTATTGCATGTAAGACCGGCCAGGAATAATCCCCTCCACCCAGCACTACAATTCTAGGAGCCTATGACCTGATAGAGTCCCTGTCCTCTATGGGTTTCTAGAATATCCCTGGAGAAAAATGTAGTAACCCCTTTGTTTTTTGTTTTTGTTTTATGTTGGCTTGGTTTGGTTTTTTTGATGATTAGGAAGAAAAAAAGAATCCACAGAATTTGAGGATTGGAAGGGACCTCATCCACCATGTAACACCCAACAAGTAGGCATCTGGACTTTGCTTGAAGACCTCTTAAAATGGAGAACTAGGAGAGTAGGCAAAAACAAATGCATGAGAAAGACAATAACACAAAGCAACATGTATTATAAAAAATTATGTCACCATCAACAAAAATTTAAGGAATGCCACTACTTGAAAGGAACTCTAGAAATAATACAGAGCAGTTCCAAACAAAGGCCCTAAGCTCCTCCCTTATTTTTCTGCTATTTTTGTCTTCCCTACCCCCTTAGATTGTGAACTTCTTAAGGGCAGGGACAGTCTTTTGCCTTTCTCTGTATCTTCAGCACTTATCACCATGCCTGACACATAGTAAGTTCTTAATAAGTGCTTATTGACTGTGTGGGTTCATCCTTCATTGCTGAAGAAGACCATGTCATCAGAGAATTAATGACATGACTTGCACTTGACTTTGTTTTGAGTGAGGGAGGGCTGTGCAGGTCACCAGCCTCACTTCTCCTCCAGAGCCACCTAAATCCAGTGACCACATATTCATCAGGATGACTGGAGATGACTAGGGTTAAGTGACTTGCCCAAGGTCACACAGCTAGTGAGTGTCAAGTGTCTGAGGTGAGTTTATTGACTGACTGACTGACTGGATTAAGAGCTTACTATCTGGCTACTCTAATTAACATATAAAAACATGAATAATGATATACAATAGACTATTATAATATAGGACCAAGTGTGACAAAAAGTGACATAAGAATCTCAAAGATGAAGAAAAATCGTCTGCTGTAATGGTAAGGAAAAATCTCACACAGGAAGTAGGTTTTAATTGAAGTCTTAACGGATGAAATTCTGATAGGCATAGTGGAATAAGGAGGGCTTTTCAAGAGAATTAAATCAAGAAATTAATTAATCAATAAATTAAATAAACTAAGGCATGTGATGGGAGGGGGAAATGAGAACCTTTTTCTATCATCATCAACCAAAATTTAAGCTATTGCCCAACTGCAAAATCACAACACACGGGCATCTTGCCCTTAAACTTGGAATCCTCTCAGAAAATATTCAGGTTTCTAGGGAAGTAACTTAGTAGTTGTGTGTGTGTGTGTGTGTGTGTGTGTGTGTGTGTGTGTGTGTGTGTAAATCAACTGGGGAGTTGAAAAAAACACCAACCACTTAAATCCACCTAAAGCCGAAACAACGAATTAATGCTATTTTAAAGAAAATCACTTATCTCAGTGAAACTAAATAAATAATTGGTACATTCACCTCTTTGGCTCACAGCCCGCTCTCCAGTCAGTTGGTTAGGGTAGACATTGTTTGTCTTTGAACACCTAGACAGGGAAGTGTTTTACCTGAACACAAGGGAAGAGAGAAAAGCTTTCAATATCACATGGTATAAGAAAACCACCAGGACAGAATGCTGTTGCTCAGTCATTTCAGTCATTCTTCATGAACCCATTTGAGGTTTTGTTGGTAAAGATCCTTAAGTGGTTTGACGTTTCTTTCTCTAGTGCACTGTACAGATGAGGAAATTGTGGCAAATAGAGTTGTGAGTTGCCCAGCATCACACAGCCAGGAAGTGTGAGGCTAGATTTGAACTCAGGTCTTCCTGACTTAAGACCCAGACTAGCAGCCTATATAAATAAGCCACCAGATGTGTTTGTCTCTAATCAGCTATGTTATTATTCCTAAGTCCAATGTTTGAAATGCTCTAAGGCAGGTTAAGCACAAAGCAGGATAGAGTTAAATTTTATCTTTAATTTCCAAGCTGAAGGAGTATCAAAGGGCTTTTTAAAAACAATAGCTACTTTTTGTGGTGGCAAGGTATTGGAAATTGAGGGGATGTCCATTAATTGGGGAAGGAACAAGTTGTGGTACATGAATGTAATGGAATACTACTGTGTTGTAAGAAATGACAAGCAGGTGGGCTTTAGAAAAACCCAGAAAGACTTCAATGAACTGATGCTGAGTGAAATGAGCCTAACCAGGAGAACTGTATACATAGTAACAGCCACGTCGTGCAATGACAAACTTTGATAGACACAGATCCTTATATTGCCGAGAAGAAATAAGACAACTCCAAAAGACTCACACTATTCACATCCAGATAAAGAACCATGGAGTCTGAATATAGATGGAAGCACACTATTTGCTCTCCTTTTCTCTTGTTTTGTTTCTTATTTCTTGTGGTTCTTCCCATTCGTTCTAATTCTTCTTTACATCATGACTAATGTGAAAATATAATATAATTAATATGAATGTATAAATAGAGCCTATATCAGATTGCATAGCATTTTGGGGAGGTTGGAGGAGAAGGTGAAGGAGAAAATTTAAAACTCAAAATCTTATGGAAGTGAATGTTGAAAACTAAAAATAAATAAATTATTTTTAAAAAAACAATGAGCTAATATTGGGCGGTACAGATCAAGCACATAATACACAGTCTTCATGCAGTGCATTGTTTGGTTTTCTAATTGAAAATTCTTGTAAGACAGGTTAGAATTATTAGCCGTTGGTCACTTAAGAATAAATGACCTGAGAATATTCATTTGTACCTCTCCATCAGGATTTAATTTTGGAACTAGAGCAGCATGGAAAAGTAGTCTAGGAAATGTGGTTTATGATGATAGAAAGAATTAGAACTTAATTTTTTAAATTAAAGACAAGTAGGATGAGAGGATGAAGAAAGCTTGATTTCAATATAATTGCTGTTCCATTGTTTTCAGTCATTTCTGACTCTTCATAACCCCATTTGGGGTTTTCTTGGCAGATACTGGAGTGGTTTGCCATTTTCTTCTGCATTCAATATGGTACACCTCATTTAGTCAGCATCTTTGTGTCCTAATGTGTTGGTCTTCATTCATAGAGACTAACTTTCTGGATAACTGAAGTTTACTCTATTGGAAAGAGGCAACCATAGTGCAGTGGAAGGAAAGCTGAATTTGGAGACAGAGAACTTGGGTTCAAATCCCAGCTCTGCCATTTACTATCTGTGCGACATTTTCAATTAACTTCTCTGGTTTAATTAACATTCAATTATCCTCTGGTTTTCCATCTATAGAATGAGGAGGGAGGAATAGATGAACTCTGAGGGTCCTTGAAGCTCAACGATCCTAAGTCATCATTATGAATGACTACCATCGTCATTCCCAGATCCTACAGTTGTGCCCAGTTTTAAGTGTCTCTGCCTTCTCCCTCCGTGTCCAGAGTCACTTGTCCTAATGTCACTGCTCCTGTCTGCTGTAACCTGTAACCAATACTCTTATCTCTTCCTTGCTGCATCCAATTCCCTGTGGGCTAAGAAACTAGAGCTAGACTTACTAGGCTTGTCAGAGGTTAATTCCACGTCAAGAAGACATTAAGCAAAGATGTTTAAGAAGCCAAGTACGTAACTAGGGCACAGAGACTTTGGAAGAACTGTTGATTTAACTCAGAAGGCTCCCTCATTCCCACTCCAGCCCCCCTGTTTTGAAACTTCCCTGAGAAGAAATTTAAATCTACTTTTCTTCCCTAGGTTTAAAATTGTCTGGTTCATACTTATCCTAAAGAGAATCCTAGTACTGAGAAATTTTTGTTCATGTAAATTGTTTAGGTTCTTAGAGTAAAAAGTTGTTCCTCCCTAATTCCTATCTCCATCCAGGAGACTCCATCTCTCTTAGACGTTGTATTGAGAAACTATCTCCACTCTTTGACCCAATGATATCAAAACTAGGCACATATCCCAAGAAGTCAAAGACAGAGGGAAAGATGCCATCATAACTAGACTGGTTTTCACCAAATATCTCTTTCATCATCAGCTCATTTGTGAGCTCAGAAACATTCAATGGATCCCTGCTTCCTATTAGATTAGATCTAAATTCTTCTTTTTGAATTTCTGGGTTCTCCAATAGTTTGGTGCCATCCACATAAACTCTTTGATCTTTCCAGGCAAGTCTCTTTACTATAACATTAAAAAGTCATATTTATTTCTGCCTACCATGCCTTCACTCCATTCCCCTCTTCTAAAATACTTTCTTTTCTTTCTTCTTTTCTTTCATTCTCTCTCTCTTTCTTTATTTCATCCTTTCACCTGTGATTCCATTGGTGAAGGGAAATACAGATGAGGAAATTCCTTTTAGTAATGCAAGTCAGTAACTCTTCAGCAACTTACATACACTGGAGTTCAGGTTCACACAACCAGAATGTATCAGAAGGACTTCAATCCATATTTTCCAGACTCAAGGGTTAGTTCTCTAGCTACTCCATCACACTTCCCCTTTTGCCTCTTCTTTGTATCATCCCAGATCCTACCCATCCTTCCAGGCTCAACTTACGTCTCAAACAACCCCTGAAGTCTTCCCTGACCAATGCTCCAACCATCATTATTGGATAGAACTACTCAGGCCAAACACATCTCTGACATGAGGAGACAAAGAATCATGGAGGTTACATGATTTGCTCAAAGTAACACAGGCAGGAAGTGATCAGGAAGGGTAAATCTCATTCCAGACCTAGTGCTTTCCCCATTATATTCCACAGACTCATATCAGGCCATAAGACAATATTTAATATATAATTATCATGTCTTAATGATAGTTGCTTTTTGTTGGTCTTGTGTACCCCTTGAGATCCTTAAAGACTTTATAATTCTTGTGTAGCTCGCAAAGTACCTGGAAAAGTGCTGCCTACACAGATGCTCAATAAATAAAAACTGATGGATGTTTCTGTCATAATAACTGTCACCACCACTGTCCTGGAGTAGTTTGGAAACATCTCCCAGCACCGTCTGATTAATCTATGGCTTTGCTGTAGTCTACAGTTCTCTAGATATGACATCAAATACAAAAGGAGACATTTAGAAAAAGAATAATCAGTGAAGAAAAGTTTGAGGAAATCCATCTGACCTTAACATTGGCCAACAAACACATCCTCTGCCTTGAGTTATATGGACAGAACTTTATTAATTTTCTACCAAACAACTGCTCCAAAAACATACTGGAGGAGAAATAAAAAATGAAAAATAACAACTATCTGAAGCTCCCAAAATACATTCATTCCTGCAGTATAAAGACTGTGTGCAAGTGTGAGGGATGGACATATGAACAGACCACCACTGGTATCCACAACGCTCCACGGTTACCTGTCTTCCCAATGCCAAGAGATCCCAGCAGGTTGGGTGGTGGATTTACTAGAAGACATGAATAAGAGTTACACAGGATTGAAAAGTATGGATGGGTGGAGACACGAACTGGTGAAGGGAATAAAACCCTATGTCCTTCACAGATCCATTACAGCATCATACTGACTAGAGATCCTAAGTGAAGATATTCACAGTCTGCAAGCCCGTAGGCATTGTATACACTGGAAACAAAAACCATAATAAATGACAAGGATGACAGCTAGCATTTGTATAATGCTTTAAGATTTGCAAAGCACTTTACTAATAGTGTTTCATTATCCTCACAATACCCCTGGGAAGCAGAGGTTATGATTATAGCTATTTTACAGATGAGGAAACTGAGGTAAACCAGTTAAGTGACTTGCTCTGAGTCACACCACCACTAAGTGTCTGAGGCTAGAGATGAACGCAGGTCTTCCTAACTCCAGATCCAGAGCTCTATCCACTGCACTACCTCGCTGTCATGAATGTAAATACTTAGGTCTCCCAGAATTTGTTTAAAATAATAAAAGATTTGCTTATAAAAATTATTTATGAAAAGCTAATAAAATATTACTGTACACCAGAGATTTTAAGATTGGAGTTCATGAATGCATTTCAGGGGTACATGAATTTGAACGGGAAATATACATTTACTTATTTCTTCATTCATTTATTTTCTCTGGCCTCTGAGTGAACTTTAGCATTTCCTTCAATTATTTGAAAAGTTACTTTAAGAAAGGTTCATAGGCTTTCCCAGATAGTTAAAGGGATCCATGACACAAAAAAAGGTTGAAGTTGGTCACAGACACACACACACACACACACACACACACACACACACACACACACACACACACACACACACACACACACACACACACCCCTCCTGTTAGTGGGCCTAATCCTCTCACATGCCTAGAAGATGGTTACTATGACCAAGTCTGGCCCCGGCCTTCAATGATAAATAAATCACTACAAAACATCCTCACTCTCATCTCTCTCCTCATAGAAAAGGGCAGTTATAGATTACATTACCTTAGCTTACTCTGGGACTTTTCTTTCCCCCAGCCTTATGGTTGAATGTTTCACTACAGGAGAGATGGGGACCATAGGGCTCCTTTAAGTTTCTTCCTTTCAACAGCAGGAACTATTGGTGAGGCTGTGATTCCTACAAAGCAAAGCTCATTCTCCATCATTATACTCTAAGCTCATTTTACCCTGAACTCTCCACCCCAATTGGGATTTAATCAACAATTTGTAATTAAGGCATTAAGCAACTTAGTTCCTCTTCATCTTTAAACTACTTTGCCAACATTATATAACTAATTGTCTCCCAGAGAGAGTATATAATGTCATTATTCCCATTTCACAGATAGGGCCACTGAAGGTGGAGAGATCCAATCTCCAGGTCAGAAAGACAATCTGACCACTTGTTTTCTAGAGTGAAACATTGAAGCTTTTTGGTTTTTACTAATAGTTCAAAGCTTGACAAACCAGAAATAGGAAATAAAAGCAATACCCAATTCTGTTTTTTCCCAACAAATCTCCAAAAATAATATGAGAAGTCTAGATTGAAACACAACACTCAGAAACAAACTTTTGATATTCCAATCTACTCTAACAGGCAAAAATCATCTAAATTAAATTAAGTCTGCTTCAATTCTCAACAAGGTAGTATCCTAAGATCTAATTAATGGATAATTACAGAAGCTATAATATCATGATTAGACGATCAGTCAACCTTGGAGTTATGAGGACAAGCCCTGCTTCTGACTATGTGACCCTAAGTCATTTACATTCTAAGAGTCCTAACCAGATCCCTAAGACTGTAAGTTGCAGAAGTGTGGTTGATCTGCATTAGTAGAGGGAGTTCCCTCCCAGGGAAACTCCCTTCATCAATGTAACCACAGGTCCTACGGTTGTTGTTATATTTGTAATTTCATTGGGATCCACTAAAGTACAAATCACAGCTGCTGTGGCTAAGAAAATAAATTGCTTTTAATCACCATCCTACAGCCAAGCTATAGACTCCAAACTTACAGAGGGTCTCCCAGGGTCCATCACTTCAACCTGTTTTCAGATTGCCAGGACCTGGCAGAGCTTCGTCTCTGTTGATGTAGCCCAGGGTGACTTCTGCACCACAATGACTCATCTGATTTGGACTGGAGTGGATGTTAATAATAAAATAATAACATCAATTATAACAGCTTACATTAATGTAGTATTTCACCATATACTAAGTGCTTTGCATATTGGATTCCAAAATGCAAATGACATCAATGAGGAAGATGAAGCGTGAGAAATTCGGCCTGTGTGCAGAACACAGTTTACCAAATTTTCCAGACTACCCATCTCGTTCTGACACACTATTAACCTGTGCTGTAATAAAAATACACTTGAAGTATACACTACAGGTTCTTCAGGTAAGTCTTAATTGCCAAACTGGAAGGTTCAGTCATCATCCTTCTGGATTTCTCTGTAGATAGGCTTTCTGGACCATCTGTCACCTCTCCTTCCACATACTTTCTCCTTTCTTGGCTTTTGTGAAATGGGTCTCCTCTGATTTTGCTTCTCTCCATCTGGTCATTTTTTTCTCCATCTCCTTGGCTGGATCATCACTACATCCTGTCTCCCAACTCTGAGTGTGCCCCCAAGATTCCAAATTGGACCTTCTCGATATTTGTCCTTTCTCTTGGGGAATCTCATTAGTTCCCATGGATTCAGAGGATCATAGATTTAGAGCTAAAAGTTCAAAAGTCCAACCTCTTTATTTAAAGATGAGGAAATAAAGGCCAGGGAACTGAAGTGATTTACCCAGGTCACACAGGTAGTAAGTGGTAGAACAGGAATTTGAACCTTGGTTCTCTAACTCCAAATTGAGCTATTCTAAACCTCAACACAGTACTTCTCAATTATTACTTACAAACACACATACACTCACACTCTCACACACACACACACACACACACACACACACACACACACTCCCATGGGTATGGGGAGCAGGGGAGTGAGGAAATCAATAGGGCATGAAGGATGAGGATTGAACCACGCAATGTGGCAATGAAGAACTTCTGTGAGTACATGTATGCATGTGTGTATGTGTATGTGTCTGTATGTAGGAAAGGGCTTGGTGTAGTTGACAGTGATGGCCTCCAAGCCAGGAAGGCTGGGGTTCAAGTCTTACCTTGACTCCTACTAGATAAGCAACTAACCTCTCAGCTAGGCCAGCGAGGTCAAACATGGGCTGCAGCCCCAACAAGATCAAAATATAATGGAGAAATAAATATAATAGGACGTAGGTGATGTTAATATGCAGTTTTCTAAGTCAATATGAGGCCTTTAGGGATCTTCATGTATGGTTTAGTAGCCCACATTTCTATCTGAGTTTGACAACATAACCCTAGGCAACTCTCCAAGACTATAAATAGTAGACAAGGCACAACTTGCACTGGCAGTGTGAATTACTTTATCAGGAAGAGGTCCCTATACCAAAGGAATCCCAAGCACAATCCCTATGCATATATTTCTGTCATGTGTGTGTGTGTGTGTATATATATATATATATATATATATATATATATATATTTATATATACACACATTAGAAAGAGAGAGAGAGAGGAGAGAGGGAGAGAGAGACAAAGAGACTGAGAGAGAGATCTACACACATACACATATACATGCACCTCTCTCTCTCTCTCTCTCCATATCATTCTGTGTCTCTCTGTCTCATCTCCTCCTCTCTCCCTGTATCTCTCTGTCTCTCTCCTCTCTCACAATATGTCTCTCTGTCAATCTCTCTCTCACTCTCTATATCACTATCTCTGTCTCTCTCTGTTTCTGTCTCTGTCTCTGTCTCTCTGTCTCTGTCTCTCTCTCTGTCTCTCTCTGTCTCTCTCTCTCTCTCTCTCTCTCTCTCTCTCTCTCTCTCTCTCTCGCACACACACACACACACACACACACACACACACACACACACACACACACACACACACATCCATCCAACCCAAGTCTCTCTCCTGAAATTTCCATAGCTTGTTTCTGGGCACCAGCCCCCTAGACCAGCACAGGCAAGCCTGCCTTCTCCTACCCCACCCACCCACCTTTTGGATAAGCAGTGTGAGGGGGACAACAGGCAATTTCATTCTATGAAAAGGGTAAAATTGTTTTCTAGTTACATTTTTGGCCAATAAGGAAAGTAAAAAACTGCCAGGATTTAGTTAAATTTTTAAATTCCTAAATGTTGTACTGGAAATTGTAGAAAAGGATAGACAATTTCTTTACATAACTAATCTCAAAATAATTATATTATACTTTCAAGCTCACAAAGGGATTTACATGTTTTGAAAATCTCATTTGATTTTCACAACAACCCTAAAGGCAAGTGCTATTGTTATGTCCATTTCATAGATGAATAAACTGAGTTTGAAGGCGGTTGTCATTTGCCTAGAGTCACATAGCTAGTGAGCATGTGAAGCAAGATTCAAACCCAGATCCATCCTGACTCCAATTCCAAAGCACTGGCCATTTCTCCACCCCTTTAATAAACACTGTCCAAAAGATAAGCTAAACCAGATTTAGCCCTGCTCATCCCAACTACAACTGTAATGTGATATATTTCTGGACAGTTGGACAGGAAAAACCCTTCTTACTGGCAGTTAACTTGAGACCACATGTTAACTCGGTGTTACTTGGTTAAAAGAAATACCTTTGTTTTATTAGAGCAATTGAAAGACTATGATGAGGGTGAGTTGGCTGCAGAGGGAAAATAAAATATCCAGGAAATGCATGACTAGATGACCCTAGGAAAATCACTTAACTTCTGAGTGCCCTGGTTAAGCTTCTGAAGATGCTAAGTTGCCCATCTGCTGAGGATATGCCACTGATGGGCATTGAAAGAAGGAGTCAGCCCAGGGAAGTTCCCTATACCCATGAAATCCCACCTCCAAGAACTATAACAAAAAAAATATGCTTAAAAAGAAGGAAGGATAGCAACGTAGCAAGAACGAAGGACTTTAAAAAAAAATGTTCAACTCCAGAACAGTACTGGGTCCTACTTGATGTGAAAACCCCAAAGAGGAAGGCCTACCCATATGCCCATCGCCATGAAGGATTTATAGGAGACCATGGATAAGAGAGCTGCATGGGATGAGGAATAGATGAGGGAGTTACAATCAGTACTGTTGGAGGGACTCTGCACACATGGCCAAGACCACAAATTCACTTGAAGACTAACGTGTATTTTGTTATAGCACAGGTTAATGGCCTGTCAAAATGAGACAGTCAGTTTGGAAAATGCTACAAGCCACATTCAGAATACAACAAGCAGGTCTTTTTACCCTGGATCTTCTCCACTGATACTATTTGCCATAATGGAATGTCTGAAAAGATGAGGAAAGGAATCCTGTCTAAAGCATAGAAAAGTGATCAAGTCATAGACACTAGAGAAAAAAGTCTGTTCTTTGGTAAATATGACTTCCCTCCTCTCTACCTTTGATGGAAGCTTAGTTTTCTGCAGTTTATAAGGGTTAGAGTCGCAAAAAGCATCAAAAGTCCAATCCCTTTATTTACAGGTAGAGAACCTGAGATGAAACAGGTGACTTGCCCAAGCAATAACATGATCTAGTGGAGTAGGTCCTGAATTTGAACATTAGAAGGCTTGGCTTCCCATTCCATCTCCATTTCTCTCTAAGCCTTGGTTTCCCATCTGGAAAAGGAGGCAGTTCAATGAGATGATTTCCGGGATCCATTCCAGCCCAAAGTCTTTGAAAGAGCAGAGGCAGAAATGGAAGCTATGTCTCCTGGCTCTTTTCCCCACCCTGGGCTGCACAGCTTCCCCTACAGTCTCCAAATTTGGTTTGACGTGAAGACTAGTGATTTTCAGCTGAAGCTTCATTTAGGTGAGGATGTTTGCTTTTCACATGGTAGCTCAACTCACATTTCTAGGGCAGGATAGAACACCTATCCCTATTTCACAGACGAGCAAGGATGAGAGACCAATCAATATCACCCTTGACTCAACATGACTCAATCCACCAAACAATGGAACCTCCTCTGACTAGGTAAGTTTTTACTAATAACAGCTCACATTTCTATAGCAATTTATGATTCGCCAATCCTCAAGAGATAGATGGTACAAATGTGATTCTCCTCATTTTCCAAATACAGACACTGGGGCAGAGTGAGGTTGTGACTTACCAAGAATTGCCCAGCTCCTGTTGGAGACAGGACTTGAACCCAGGTCTCCCAACTTCAAAATCTACTACACTAGTACTTATATCCACTCATCATTAATCAAAGCCTTGAAAGATCTCCTTGACAAGTTGCTCCTCCTCACAGAGGAGCAACTTACAGTAAATCCTCCTACCACCTTGGTCAATACTGTCCTGCTTTCGGTTAAAATCACTTCTGCCATTCCTAGAAGTTCCAGTCTGCAATTTTGTAAACCTTAAAACATTCCAGAGGAGGAAGTGAGGACTGTGCATAGCCCTCCCTCACTTAAATCCAATTCACTTACATGTTGTCCCATTACCGCCTGGAGGATGAACAACGAGCAACTTCTGCCACTCAGTATGGGCTATTCTACCAGGAGCATAGGTCCCACAGTGAAGAAGGGGTGGTCAATTTTGAAAGGTGGAGGACAGATGTGATATGGTGGAATATTGGGGGATCTTAAAGGGAGGAATGCCTTGATACTTCCTTGGTGCCAAAAAAATGGTAGACTAGAACAGAATACTTTTAGATGAACTCAAAGGCCAGGTTCTCCCTTCGTTCTACCTTTGCCCAGTTTTCCTGGACAAAGTTCAGAGGTACAGAACTGGTTCAAAGATTGTGAGTGCTTGGGGGTTCCTTCCAAAGCAGAGTCCTGGAACAACTTACATACAAAACTAGTCTTTTTTTTCTTTTTTGGCCAGTGTTCCTTATGTACTCTCCAGGTGGGGCTCGGATCTGTTCCAAGAAAAGCTAGGAATGCTCCCTCTTCCTCCAGCCTCTAAGCTCCACAAAGGTTCTTAACCTCCTTTACAATTCATTTACCACTCATTTTTTATCACACATAATTTTCTGGAGTACATACTTATATAGTGTCAAATTTCTTCTTTTAAATCATTTAGGAAGGGAAAAAATGGGCTCAAAATTTCATTAAAGGTTCATGAAATATTAGAGCAGGGAGGGCGTTGGAAAAGATCTGGACTAATCCTCCTATTTTATAAAAGTGAGAAACAGACCCGGAGAGGTAAAGTTACTGTGCCAAGGTTACACAAAAGTTGGCTGAAACAAGGGTAGGAATTTGAACCCAGATCCTCCAACGACAGGGCCAGTTCTCTTTCCACTATATCATGACACTTAATCCTTACTAAGTATATACCTATAAAAATTACATTAACATCTTTGAAAATTTCATTACCTAAGCAAAATTAAAATGACAAATATTATAGGCATCCTGACCTTTAATATGGTATAAGGGAAGCCCAAAGGGCCTCCTTTAAGACCAAGTTATTGTGCCCCAATGCATATGAGCATAAATAGTATTCTTGACTTACAGTGGGTATTAATAAGTTAAAACATTCCCTGTCAGTGCAGCGTTACCCTCCCTATTAAAAACTGAGGCTTCTTTATCACTTTAAGGTTTGCAAAACTCTTTGCCCAAAGGATTTCCCTAAATCGTCACCACAAACCTAGGAGGTCTTTAGACCCTAGAAATTGATGCTCATTTTACAGATGAGAAAACTGACGTTCAGAG
Source organism: Potorous gilbertii (assembly GCA_028658325.1). Classification (NCBI taxonomy): domain Eukaryota; kingdom Metazoa; phylum Chordata; class Mammalia; order Diprotodontia; family Potoroidae; genus Potorous; species Potorous gilbertii. The sequence goes on from JAQQSK010004548.1 coordinate 149,558, forward strand.
AAGGAAAAGGATCTATGATCAAACTCCTTTTGTCAGAAGTGGGCTTCCAGCCCCTGTACCTTGTCATTATGTTGCTCAAGGACACTACATTGTGAACCAAACTGACAAAACTTCAGTCCAGTGACTGTTTTGCGTCCATATCAGAAATAAAATCAAGCATTCATTAAAATCACAATGCCTCCAGGTTAGTTGGTTGGTTAGTTGGTTGTTGTCCTTCCATCTGGAAGAAGACCAAAATGACATCACTATGCTATAGTCAAATTAGTGTGTCCAATTGTGGCTTCTCAGACCAATAGGAGTTTGGAATGTTCTACTAGAGGTAGGGTGCAAATAGTCCATGTGAATACTTGGAGTGGATTTTCGAAATTTATACATCTCCTCTAGTTTCTTTTGAGCTTCTTTACCTACTTTGGTTTGGAAAGAGCAGAAAAGAGCTTCTTAGGTAATTATTCACCAGCATGAATTAAGGAGGTGAAAACAGCAGCCAAAAACATCTCACATTCTTGTAGGCAATCAATCAATAAATAGTTCCTTCCAGGCACTGCAATAAGCACTCGATTAATTTATTAATTATTAATTAATTTATTCATAAGCACAGATTAATTTATTTGGAAGGGACCATCGAATGTGAATCAGAAGGGATGCAGTATCTTCCAAAGGCTCAAAGAATGACTCCACAAATAAGTTTCACTTATATAGATTTTTTGACAGACAACTCAACATAGTGAGGAGAGCACCCAAGACCTGGGTTCAAGTCCGACCTTTGGAATATCCTTGCTGTGAGACAAAGAAGGCAACTCGAAGATTCTCAGTCAGTCAAGTAAGGAGGAGTGCCTGATCTACATAGGTGAAGGGCATTTCCATACAGGAACCCCTACACCAATAAAATCGCCAATATGAATCCACTCTATATTTTCACTTTAAAGTTGAAGGAAGTACTTGTCCCCATTTTACAGACGAGAAAACTGAGGTTCCACTTGGTTAAGTAGGTTTCTTGTTGCCACACAGTTAATGAACGTATCTAAGGCTATATTTGAACCCAGGTTAAGCCAGCCCCAGCCCTGATACAACCTGGGAGCTTGGGCACGTTTCAGATTGCAAGGCTATACTTCTCATGAAGATTAGTTTCTTAGAAGAGAGGCCACAGCCACAGCTTTCCTTTCCGGAAGTCTGTGGTTACAATTGTCCAAACTTTAATTAAAGTTTAATGTTCACAGCAAAGCTGTGATTGGGAGAGAAATTTTGCAAAAGGCACTGCGGCCATGTACACAGTCTTCTAGGTTCTCCCCAGCTGACACAAAGAAACTGTCCTGACCTAATTTCCACACAATTGTTTTATCCAGCCCATAACTACTCTAACAACAGAGTAACTTCGGGTGTCAACAAGAGGCTGGCGAACGGTCCAACTTCCCAGCGTTCCATTTCACTTTTTTTAGCATTCTTTTCATCAAGGAGAAAATTGCAGACAAGAGAAACTTGCGCCCCCCCCAAAAAAAATCCATAATTTCCTTAAGACCCTGAAAGACGGAAACTTGCCCACTCGGATTTTCCTTGGCACTTTGGCATCTATAGATGCTCTCGCCAGCCTCCCAGCCCTACTCTGGACCCACTTGGACATGACTGATCTTTTCCATCGGTCCCACCTTTATTTAGTTGCAAGGTTATCCCTACAAGCAACCAGGGAATCCCCCCTCCTCCCAGTTTCATTTCACGCCCCCACGACAGCAGGGATTTACGTTTCCCTAGCCAGCAGATCCCGACCGACAGTCCTATCTCCACCCCCCTCACCGCACACAGTGCCAACACTACAGCGACCTGCCCCGGGACCACTCTCCTGCTCCCAAGAGAAAGCGTTGTCACCGGGGCACGCCGCACACTCATGCGTTCAAGCACGCGTAGATGTACTTGTCTGTGTATGCACACGCACCTACCTGTATACTCCTACCCTCACGCACCGGACCCCTCCCGCGACCCCCGGAATGCATCAGGCAGTCCCAGCACTTACTTGAGAAAGTACCGCTGGCCGGTGGCGGTGAAGGTCATCTCCCAGCCGGGAGGCAGCGGCAGCTCATCGGTCACGTCGTAGGACTGCTGGCGGAGGTGCGCGTGCTGCTGCGCCGCGCTGGCCGCCGCCCCGGCCCCGGTGCCCAGCTGCAGGGAGGCGGGCGACGAGTGCGAGCGGACGTGCTGGGCACCCCCGGCGACCGGGCCGCCGCCGCTGCTCAGCCGGGCCGGGTGGCTGCCCGACGAGTCGGTGCTGGACTGACGGGAGTGCGAGCCGGAGTCGGGTTCCTTGAAGAAGGACTCGGGCAGAATCTTCTTCCTCCACGAGCTTGGCTTGGGATTCATCACCGAGTTGAAGAGCGCTTCGAGATCAGTGTCGAGGTCTTGGGTGACATGGATGACTTGTTGCCCCGGGGGCGGCAGAGCAGGGGGTACAGAAGCGGGATTCATCGTGCGCCTCCCGATCTCGCACTCTCTGCTAACTCACACACTTACACACCGAGCGGCAGGTTTATTAAAGGGGGCGGGCGCGGGGGCGGGGGCGGGAGCTGGCCTGGGGATCAGCCCTAAAAATGAAAACTTCAGGGAGAGAACTTGGAGAGGAGCGGGACGCGGATCGATGCCCGCTCCGAGGATCCCTCCCAGACCTTCCTTCGCCAGTCAGGCCGGCCGGTGGGGGAGGGGAGGGGAAATCCTCGCCTCCTCGACAAGTAGGCAACTTTCCAGTGGCCCCGAAGTTCCCAGCAGGAGGACAAGAAGGAGGAGGGCGCGTGGAAATGCGGATTAAATAGGACGCGGTCCGGCGGCTCAGGGTCCGGGGAGACTTCGCGGCTTCCCGAGCCGGCAGGGCCAGGAGCTCCGAGCACTACAAGCCCCGAAGCCCGAGGCCGTTCAGCTCCACCAAGGACCCGATCCCGGGGCGACCGAGCCCAAGGGAGCCTTGGCAGCCGGCCCGAGCCAAGCGGCCGAGGCGCAGACGGGGAGCCCGGCGCGCCGTCCGGATCCCAACTTGGCCAAGTCAGGTCTCGCAACCAGACTCGGCTCCCAGGGCCTGGGGCTCCGTCGATCCGTCGCTTCGTTCGTCAGCGGCTCCCAGGCTAGCTGCCTAGAGGCTGGGGCACAGAGGGAGGGGACACAGGACCGGGACCTCCAGCTCGGGACTTGACTTCTGACCTGGCAGAGGGGTTTCCGTTCTCACATCCTCCGGTCCATCTGCCCAACATCCAGCTTGGATTATCCCGGAGCTGGAGGAGGAGAAAGAAAAGGAGGAGGAGGAGACGGAGCGGCCGCGGCTGCTCCCGGACTGTCCCATAAACAAAGTTTAGGGAAAACTCCTACCCTCAGAAAAGGGGCGGGGCCGAAAGTTTAGCTGATGAATTATGCATGACCTCCGCGTCCAGAGACTGCCTGCCCCCGCTCGCCCCTCCTCTTCCTCCTCCTCCCCATCCTGAGCTTCTGCTAGCCCTGGGCGTGATGGGTACGTTACTGGGTAAGAGGAGGCAAAATCTCACACACCCACCCCCCACTCTTCTCCTCCTCCTCCGGGGATCCGAGGCCGAGAAGTTCGCTGAAGCCTCCCTCCCTTCCCTCCTGCCGGGTTCAGGATCTACATTCCTTTGAGTTTACCACTGCCTTGGACGGGGTCTGGGACTGGATCAAAGGAGGAGGGTGGCCCTATTTAATAAAGCACTTGTGGACTGAGACAGGAGGCTGGGAGCTGGGACCCAAAGGGACCAGGAAGGAGGAAACTGAAGTCGCAGCCCCGGCTCCCACTCGAGGTATTTGCTAGCTATGGGGTCACACTCTCCCTTAACAGGAGGATAAAGTAGACCCGCGGAACTGCCAGGACCCCGAAGAATTGAGTATTTGGAACCCCGACAGACCAGCGCTCCTGGTGGAATAAAGAAGAACAATCTTTTCCTGGGAGGCTTTTCAGATGTGACCATATTTGGTGCGCTGAGCTCCTCGGCGTGGTGGGGCTCCGATTGTGGAGTGGTAGTCGGCAGTAGTGTACAGCGCCCCAAGTGTGGGTGCTTTTCCCTACCAGATCTTCGTTTCTAACGATCTGTAAACAAACTCCCTTTGAACCATTAATTAATCCTTTGTCTCCAAGTTACTAGGGATTGAGAGGAAACCGGGTCAAATGCAAGGTGCTAGGAAGGAATAGAGCGAGCCACCACCCCATCCCGCCCCAAGAGTGGGTGGGAGGATTGGAATGACACTAACATTTCCATTGCAAAAATGGAAGCCGAGCAGGTGGTAGGTATAAAAACTGAGATCCTCATATCCGGGGAAAACGCCACTCCCGACAAACTTGCCTCTCAATTAAGGTTGTCCGTAACTATACGTAGGGGAAAAGATTTTATACTGTGATAAAGTGCTAACATTCTAATGGGGGAAGGGAAACATTATTGTTCAGAACCTTATTATCTTCAAAGGGTATTGAGGGTGTTAAGTAAGGTTAACAGACGACCTTCAGTTGGGTTGGTTGACTTCTAAAGGCTTTAGGAAGGAAGGGAAGGAAAAAAAAATACACTGGGCTTAAAAAAAAAGAAAAAGCAGAAAGAAATTGGTGGAACTTACTATTTTTCATAAGTGTACAAAGAGGAAGAGTTGGTAAATAACTGGAATCAGATGGACCTCCCCCTTCCCTGCAACAGGTAAAGGAGTATTAAAAACCCTCAAAGTTTGGTGTAGAAATTGGTTGATGAAGTGGACATGGACTAGAACCTGGAGTCAGGATAGAACAATGAGGAACCACACTGTGCTCAGAAGCTGACAATCGAGGAATGAAGATACAACACATATACACAGAGTTTACTGTAGCAATATAGCAAACAGATAAAGAAAAAAGAATAAATAATAAGAGGAGAGAATGGTTGGAAGCAAAACAAATCAGCTTCAGAGAGTGCCTCCTTAAGAGAACTGAAAGGAAGGAAAGAAAATACGTGGAATCTGAGTCGAATGCCCATCATTTGGGGAATGGCTAAATTGTTGTGTGTGTGTGTTCGTCCTTTGTTGTCAAAGAAGATCATGCCATCAGAGAAAGAAGGACTTGCATTTGACTTTGTTTTGAGTGAGGGCAGACTGTGCAGGTCACCAGCCTCACTTCTCCTCCAGAGCCATCTGAATCCAGTGACCAGATATTCATCAGGATGACTGGAGATGACCCAAGATGAGGCAGTTGAGGTTAAGTGACTTTCCCAAGGTCACACAGCTAGTGAGTGTCAAGTTGAGACACTTGGGACAGCTAGGTGGTACAGTGGATAGAGCACCAGTGCAGGAGTCAGGAGGACCTGAGTTCAAATTGTTGTATATGATTGTAATGGAGTACAATAGCCTTATAAGAAATTGTCAGAGACTATTTCAGAGAATCCTAGGAAGAGTTTTATACACTGATGCAGGCTGAAGTTGGCAGAACCCAGAAAACAAGTTAGCAGCAACAATGAAAAAAGGGGGGCAGCTAGATGTCATAGTGCCAAGTCTGGAGTCAGGAAGTACTCCTCTTTCTGAGTTCAAATCTGGCTTCAGATATTTACTAGCTATGTGACCCTGGGCAAGTCATTTAACCCTGTTTGTGTCAGTTTGTCATCTATAAAATAAGCTGGAGAAGGAAATGATAAACCACTCCAGTATCTTTGCCAAGAAAATTCCAAATGGGGTCATGAAAAGAGGGATTTGAATGAACAGAAGAGTAGAGAAAGCAGTATAACAGAACAGCTTTAAAGGTAATGTGTGAGATTTATTTTATATATTCTTAAGAAGCAAGAGTTACAAAATAGAAATTCATAGTCCATACAGGATCTGCTTTATGTTCTGCTTCATATAGGGAAATGCTCATGGGGGTTTTTGTGTTTGTTAAGTTCAGAATAAATTAAAAATTTAAAAACCAAACAAAAGTATAGCTCTAGAACAAGTGATAATCACATTACAGCATCTAGGCAGAGATGGATTGTCTCTGGAGGCCCCCATGAACATGCTTCTCCTTGCTTATAGATTTCGGGGAACAACATTGAGAGATTCTCCCATAACCGAAGAATTTTAGAGTTGGAAGAGACTTTGGCAGCTATCTACTCCCACACATACTTTCTACTTTCACTTATCCAAGTGGTTGTCCAACCTCTGCCTGAAAGAAAGATCTCCAAGGAGGAAGAACTCACCACATTTCCAGCCAACCTCTTCCACTTTGGGGCAGCAATAATGGGAGGGAGTTTTTCCTGACATCAAGTTCAAAATGGGCCTTTTTATAACTTCTGCCCACTACTCTTGGTTTGTCCTTCCCATACTAAGTTTCCCAAGTCTGGTCCCTCAATCAAATGTTACCCCTTCAAATCCTTGAAGACAACTCTCTTATCCACCTTTAATCTCTTCTCAGGCCAAACATGCCCAGTTCTTTCAATCCATCCTCATATGATACAGACTCTTCACCATGATCATCCTCAGCTTATGAATGTTTTTCTTAAACTGTGAACACCTGAAACAATATTCCAAGTGAGATGATGGCAGAGTGACATGGGACTATCCCCTCTCCATTCCTGGAAGTTATACTCTTAAGGCATCAACAAATCATCTTAGCTTGTTTTTTGGCTGCCACATCACACAGCTGATTCATATTGATACCCCCAAATACTTTTTAGAACATAGCCTTCTAACTATGCTTCCCCCATCTTATGCTTGTGACATTAATTTTTTGTACCCAAGTGTAAGACTTTACATTTGTCTCTACTGAGTTTCATATTTTTAGATTCTGCCTAAGGCTCTAGCCTATCGATATATTTTTAGAACTCCTGCCCCCTCCCACACACATTTTATGGATAACCCAAAGAGAGGAATAACTTGCACAAGATCATAAACCTGTAACCAACAGAGCTGGGAGTCTAACTCACTTCCTTTGATACCAGAGTCAGTCAGTGCCTTTTCTTTATACCATGATTCCCACCAGAGCCATTGCTGAGACCTCAGACCTTAAGTCCTATAGCTGTTGGTTAGTGGGAAATTTAGCTGTGTACGGGATTGGAAGACCCAGGTTTGAATCCTATTTCTGCCTTAAATTGTATGGCCAGAGATAAGTAAGTCACTTATTTCCTCAGAACCTCAGTTTCCTCCTTTGTAAAATGAAAGACTTGGACTAAAGATCCTCACCACCCCTTCTAACTCTCATTATTCTGTGTACCACAATGTAAATAGGCTTTTAAAAAGTGAAATTAATGAAAACTAAGTACAGCTTGAGATGTATTGATGGAAAGAGACCAGTCTCCCGCAACCGCCACCTTTTTTTTTGCGTTGCTTATGGCTCTGAATGAAAAAAACCCAGTATGTTTTTATTTTTTAAGGCCAGCTGTTGGAGCTCTCTCCTCCTCCTCCTCCTCTCTCTAGTCCCTTGTCCCTCCCACCCCATTTCCACCCCCAATAGCTGCCTCCCTGAGTCACTGCCCAGGCAAAAATATCTAGGGACATCCTGTAGGTTAACTCCTTCCTTTTCCATAACTCCAAACCAGAGCAGCACACTGATCCCCCCACCCTGGGATTAACACCTCCAGAGGGAGACTGGGAAGGCTCAAAAAGAAGAAACAGCCTTCCCTGGCACCAGAGTCCCTTGAGCACCTTGGTTTTCGGGTCAGAAGGAAGAAATCCATGGTGATCTTGTGAGAGGCTACTCCCCAAAAGCAGTAATACCAAGATACTGTATTGGCCATGGTATGAATGAATGGTGGAGCCCCAGAAAGAAACAGTGAAAGTCAGAAAGAGGAGGACATTTAAGGGGTAGGATAATGAGATAGTTTGAGACCTGTTGAGTTCGAAATGTTGATGGAACATCCAGGTGAAAATGTCCTGTAAGCAATTGCAAAGGGAGAGACTGTAAAGAGAATGTACAGGACAGACCCTTGGGGAACACCAATATTATGAGTAGGAAAGAAGATGGAAAATTAACAAAGGAGTTAAGAGGTAGAAGGGATGAGATATTTCTGAAACCAAGGGACAGGAGACTACTAGGTAGGAGGGGGTGGTTAAAGAGTGTCAAAAACTTCAGAGACGGGGTAGCTAGGTGGCACAGTGAACAGAGCACTGGCCCTGGAGTCAAGAGGACCTGAGATCAAATCTGACCAATAAAGCTTATCCCTTAGATCTGCCATTTGTAATGGGTATACTGCCTACCTCCATGCTTTCTCCTAGAAGGGACATATTTAGGAGACAACTCATATCATGGAGATTCCTGCCTTTGACATTTAACAGCCCCTTTAATTATAACCAACTTTATTTCTCTCCACTTTATTCAATCCACTTCCATCATTTTCATCAGACCTTAGGATCCTAATCTCGAGATGGAAGGAGCCTCAGAGACCATTTATTCCAAGTTTACAGATAAGGAATTTTTGTTTGTTGTAGTTTTGTCTTTTTTCTGTCACGTCTGACTCTTCGTGACCTTATTTGAGGTTTTCTTGCCGGATACTGGAGACGTTTGCTTTTTCTTCTCCAGTTCATTTTACAAATGAAGAAACTGAGGTAAACCGGGTTAAGTGACATGTCCAGGGTCACACAGTTATAAAGTATCTGAGACTGGATTTGAACTTGTGTTTTCCTGACTCCAGGCCTGGTGCTGTATCCATTTTGCCACCTAGCTACCCCACAGATAAGGAAACTGAATTTCAATAAGACCCATGAGTAAATGGTGCTCTAAATTCACCTCCAAAAAGTTTTCCATGAGTCATCTTTACCTTCCTCCTTTGTCTTCACTCCCATATCCACTGAGTCACTAAATCTTACTAAATTTTTTGTGTAAAGCCATAAGGTTAAGATCTAAAGTAGAAAAACAACCACAAAGATCATCCAAGGCAAGAACATTATTTTACAGATAAGGAAACTGAGGCTCAGAGAGGTGAAATTACTTGTCCAATGTTACAGAGGCAGGAAGCAGCAGAGTCGGGATTTGCACCCAGGTCCTATCATTCCAAATCTGGAGCTTTAGCATTGTACCATACATTTTTACTGTCACTGTTCCAGTCTTGGTCCTTACTGGTCTGAATGGAATAAGGTAGCAATTTTCATTGCTGCAACATTGTCTTCTCATTTAGTTTCCCTGCCTCCAATAGAATATTAGTAACAATTATTTCGATATTTATAGTAAAGTAGATAAGGAAGTGGCTCAGGGGTTAGAATGCTGGAGTCAGGAAAACCTGAATTTTTCAGATACTTAGCTATGTGACCCTGAGCAAGTCACTTAACCCTGTTTGCCTTAGTTTCCATATCTGCAAAATGAACTGAAGGAAATGGCAAACTGCTCCAGTATCTTTGCAAAGAAAACCCCAAATGGGGTCATGAACAGTCAGACACAGCGAAAAATGATTCAAGTCCCTTAAGCTCTGTTTGTCTTAATCCACAGGAGAAAGAAATGACAAACCACTCCAGTATCTTTACCATGAAAACCCTACACCCAGTGTGGTTGTTGGTCCATGGGGTCACAAAGAATCTGACACAATTGAACATCAATAAATATAAGTAATGCATATGTTATGATTACCCATTTTATAGGTGGGGAAACTGAGACTTGGAGAGCCCTTGTGACATAATTAATCAGTATTGAAGGTGAGGTTAAAATCGAGGATTTTCTGCCTCTAGGTCCAGAGGGTTTTGTGCTGTATGTACTTTATATTTCATCTCTTCAACTTCCCAGTTTCTTCTCCTTTCTTCTAGCCTCCCTTTTCCTCAAAAATAGTCACTTCTAGAAGAAGGTCCTTGGCCTGGCCTTCAGAATCCCCAGCATTCTGATGCCTTTTTCCTGTGGAAAGTGAAGACAAAGGAGGAGGGTAAAGATGACTCATGGAAAACTTTTTGGAGGTGAATTTAGAGCACCACTTACTCATGGGTCTTATTGAAATTCAGTTTCCTTATCTGTGGGGTAGCTAGGTGGCAAAATGGATACAGCACCAGGCCTGGAGTCAGGAAAACACAAGTTCAAATCCAGTCTCAGATACTTTATAACTGTGTGACCCTGGACATGTCCCCCAAACACACCTTGTTCATTGCTCCTCCCAAGCCCTCTACTGTAAAGGGTACCCTCCTCTTCCTCTCTGGCTGTCCATGACCCACCTATGTCACAAAAACACAGAATTACAACTGGAAGGGACTTTGGAGTTCATTTTGTCCAACCCCCATCATTTTAGGGATGAAGGAACTAAGGCCCAGAAAATTTGAATGACCTACCCAAAGTCACACAAATGTGAAGCAGCAAAACCAAGATTCAAGCTGAGGTTCTGTACCTTCAAACCCACGGTTCTTTCCATTGTACTATATGCTCTGTGCTACCTTCCAGAACCCTTCAGGAGAGCTCAGAACAGAGCTGATTGTTAAATTTTAAGTGTGAGCATTTATACCTCAGAAGTCAGCATACACTATAAATCAGAACTTGATATTTTGTTTTGTTGAGTATCTAGAATTAAGAAAATGATGGAGAAAATATTAGTAATGCAGATTATCCTTTAAAGTGTGTCATAAGTACTTCTGTGGGGGAGGAGGGAACTGGTTGTTAAACATTTATCAACCCACCCTTAGATATGTTTACAGTTTTTTTACAGAATTTACAATTCTTATCTATAGCAATAATGTAGGTCACTTAGGGCAGTTAGGTGGCACAGTGGATAGAACTCTGGGCTGAGGAAGAAGACTTCCTCCTGAATTCAAACTTGGCCTCAGATACTTCCTAGCTGTGTGATCCTGGACAAGCCACCTAACCCAGTTACCTCAGTTTCCTCATCTGTCGAATGAACTAGAAAAGGAAATGGCAAATCACTCCAGTATCTTTGCCAAGAAAACCAGGAGTCACAGAGTCAGACATGACTGAAAAATGACTGAACGACATAAAAATATTCATATTATTACTTTATATTCTTATTTAACTTCTCATGTGTAATTTTTATCTTCCCAAGTAATTCATGAACACCTTGAAGGAAGGACAATCAGTCGATAAATGTTGTTAAGTGCCTACTGTGTGCCAAGCACTGGGCTAAGCACTGGGGACAGAAACAAGGATGAAAGACCTATCTCTGCTCTCAAGAAGGTCACAATCTAATGGGGAAGACAACCTGCAAATTCTTTTTGGGCCCTTCTCTTCACTCGCTCCCCCAAAAGTCTGACAGAGTGTTAGTCCCATAGAGGACATTCATTAAATATTTATTGAATGTATGATTTCGCAAAACAACAAGCATTTAATAAGTGCCTACTGCTTGCAATGCATCACACTAGGTGATAAGGGAGATACTATATCCAAAGAAGGCAGGATCCCTGTTCTCGATGCAATTTAAAATCCAGAGCACGGGTAAGTCAGCAACACAGATAACTGTAATACAAAATATTATGTGATGAGTACAATAAAGAGATACAAAACAAAATGCTATATGGGATGCAAGGGAGAAGTTCTCCAGGATGGGTAATAGGAGAAACTGGAGGGGATGGGCATGCCAGGCATCAGTGCTAGTCTGACCTGAGCCAAAGCACTAAAGCAGAAGCATACCATCAAACCTGAAAGGGGGAGGGCACCAGGTTGTAGGGAGACATAAATGCCAAGCAAATGACAGGTAGGGATTTGAACCTGGGTCTCTCAGCTCCAAATCTACTTCCTATATTACACCATACAGAACCTAGCACAGTGCCATAAGCATTTTTTTTTTAAACAGACCTATGATTTCACTGGTGAACAAAATGCAGATCAACCTCTACTCTGAAACTTACAGATTGGTTGGGGAAGGAGAAATTGACTTGCCTCGGGTCAGAATGCATCAGAAGCGAAATTAAAACCCTGGTCTTCCTGATTGTAGACATCTGTCTGTCCCATATGCCCTCAGCCATATATATCTAGGGTTCATCTCATCTAATTGTGTCCATTCCCCTTTCAGCATTCCCTTGTTCAGCATCTTATTAAGTGTTTCTGTTGAGAAGGTGCTCATCCCTATAATGCTCTGCCACTATTTCCATCATTTGCTCCTCAGTCCTCCTGAAAGTAGGCACCTGTTCTGTAAATCATGCCCAATATGGTGGTTATGCTGAGCGTGAATATTAATTGTATTGTTGAATGACTTGACTGGCTCTCATCTGTCTTGTATTCCAGTTTTGCCCTAGGAGGGCCTGATTTTTCCCTCAGATTGACTCAGCCATCCCTGGAGGAAGCTGACTGGGTTCCAGGTGTGAGCTAATAGGTGAGACACTTGGCAGGGCCCATTGGAGTTAGCAGAGGCTCCCTGTGTAACAGCAGCAGCCCATACCTGCCTAGACTTGCAGAACCAGTACACAGAAGATGCTTTGAGATCTGGTAATGATTAGCTCCTGACAAGGAAACTTAATAGACATGGACTAGGACAGATAAAGACTTCCATAAGTAATCAAAGACCTAATAGTAACTTCATGTGATTGCTATCATATGGCAGAATCTGGGCTTTCATTCTCATAACTCAGGTGTTATCTTCACTGTACAACTGTTCCGGGTATGGTCAACTTATCAGATGTGCTCTGGCCAGACCACATCTAGAGTATTGCCTTCTGTTCTAGGCTCCTTGTTTTAAAAAGAACATTGGCAAATGGTAAAGCATCCAGTATGCTAGTTATAGATTTAGAGCCAAAGAGACAGGGTGAAAATCCTAATTCTGCCTGGGTGGTCTTGGGAAAGTCACCAAACCTTCCTAAGGTTCAATTTCCCCATCTATAAAACAAGATGGCAGGACTAAGCCGCCTTTAATATTCCTTCCAGCTCTAAACCATCGGCCCTCTGCTCTTTTGACCAGGATAATTTGAGGACTGGTGAAAGGAACTAGAGATGTTGAGCCTGAAGAAGAGAAAATTTGGGAAGCCAAGTCGAGCTTTCCAAATATCTGAAGGGCTGTTTTGTTCTTCTTGGTCCCAGAGAACAGGACTAGCAAGCGGTAGAAACACAGAGCTACAGATTCAGGCTCAATGTAAGGGAAAAATTCTCAGTACTAGAGTTGTTTAAAAGTGGAAGGAGCTGCCTTAGGGTGAGTCAGCCCTCCAGGGAGGTCTTCAAGTAAAAACTAGATCACCACTTGCTGGAGACCTGGCTTTGGGCAAGTTTTTGTTGGACTCGATCAACTCTGAAGTCTCTTTCAACCTTGAGATTCTGTGATTCTGTCTATGATTCCATCTCTGTACCAAAGTATTTATATTTCTATAAAGTTCTTCATTATTGAAATTTTATTTATTTTTTCTTTTTTAATTTTTTTAAATTAAAAATCAATTTCCCCTCCTAGCCCCTCTATTAAAAAAAAAAGAGAAAACCTGTGTTACATATATGTATAGTCAATAACTCACAGACTTTTAGCTCAAAAGGCCATCAGAGCTCAGGGAGGGTAGGGATCATTATCCATTTTATTTAGTGGATCAAGGGCTCCCCAGAATTAGAATTGGAAAGGAAGAAAACAATCATTTTTCAAGTGCTTCTTGTGTGCTAGGTATATCCCTAAGTGCTCTAGAAAGACTGTTTCATTTGATGCTTACAGCAACCCTAAGAGGTAGATCCCCATTTTACAGTTGAGAAAACTGAAGAAGACAGTTTAAATGACTTCCCAGGGTCACACAACTAGTAAGTGTCTGAGATCACATCTGAACTCAGGTTTTCCTGACTCCAGGCCTCGTGCTCCATCCACTAAGGAACCTTGATGAGTATTGGAGATGGTACAGGACAGAGGATAATCCTGAGACCAAGGGAATAGAACTATGAGATTTGGTATTTACTTATACGAATCACTTAGCATTGTAGTTTTTTTTAATTATAAAAAAATAGCTTGAGGAACTAATTTGCATTTAAGATGTTCGGTGGTGGAAGCCAGCCAGAATTCTAGAGAGTACTTGGCAGCCATAAAACCACATGGTTCTTTATGTCCACCTCTCTGGTAAATAAAGAGCTCCAGCCCCACCTTCAGAAGCAGCAAGTAAGAACCAGCTTTACTGGAAGTGACCTCTGGAGGCCTCATCCAGCTCTAACATCCATGATTTTGTGATTGCCAACATTAAATGATGGTGTCTTTGGCATATAGTATCTCCCAAAGAAGTGTTTGAGCTTGATGGAGGTTGGCTCCTGAGAGTACATAGATTGATTGAGGATGTCACCCAGTTCCCTCCTCCACCCAAATGGGTTCTGGATCTGGTTACACCAGCTGTTCAAGCTACTGATCTTTTCTCAGTCATAGCTGTCACAATGACAACAGGCCAAGTGCCTTGAAACTCTGCTCGAATTTCTTCATCATATGCCATCCTGTCTAGGGTAAGGCCAGACTCACTGCCTAGTCAACAAATGGCAGTTCATGGTGCATGAGTCAAAGAAAGGAGATGAGCAGTAATAACCAAGAATAGATAGATATAGGAGAGGCAGCCAACATTCATATCCTATATCCCATAAGCCCAGTGGCGCAAGTTCAGAATCATCTACATTTCAAGAGACCATTGGATAAAAGGGTGAATTTTTGTTGGCTCAGTGATATAGACGTGAAGGATAAATGGTCCTCACTTAGTCATTCCAGTTAGGTGTTTATAATAAAGGACCTATATTAACCTATCTGCCATACTTAGGCCATACTTAGATTTCAACAAGTTTTCTAAAGCAGCCATCTCATCAACGTACAATATTGGTATACAAAAGATGTGTTCTTGAAAAGTTACATGTAACATCAAATTTTTTCAAATCATATTTCTCTATTGATTTATATTATTAAATTGAATTCTACATCATTTCCTCAAATCAACAAGCATTTATTAAGCACCTACTATAAATCAGGCCCTGAGCTAAGTGCTGAGGATACAAAGGAGAGGAGAAAAAACAGTCTTGCTCTCCCTACTCTTGGGGAGCTCAGTCAAATGGGAGAGAACATGTAAACCACCGTGTTGTTGTTGTTTAGTCATGTCTGACTCTGTGACCCCACTTGGGGTTTTCTTGGCAAAGATAATGGAATGGTTTGCCATTTCCTTCTCCAGTTCATTTTTATAGACGTACACAGGATAAATTGGAGGTCATCTCAGTAGAATGGCACAAATATTAATATTAATATACCACCTTTTTGTAGAAAGTGGAAATATAGCTGGGATTTGTAGCAAGTCAAAGCACCCACCATGCATGCAAAGTGATGATACAAAAATGTGAAAACAAGCATGGAATGTCTGGAGCAATGGAAAACCAAGTGAAAACATCAGGCTCATAGTCAAGGAGACCCCCAGAGTCCAGTCCATACTTTGCTTCCCCTTTTCTTCCCTCTACCCTCCCTTCTCTTACTTTATCCCCACTTGGATAAGTAATGAGTCCTAGACAGCTGCCTAGAAGAAAGTGTGAACCTGGTAGGAAAGTCTCTGGATTTGGAATCAGAAGGTCAGTAAAGCCTCAATTCTGCCACGTAAATGGCAGTCAGGCTTTCTGGGCCTCAGTTTCCTTCCAGTCCCTTCCAACTGGAGTCTGTGACCTTCTCCTGTGGTTGGTAAATTCAGATAGCATATTTTATGTCTTAAAAGAAACCACCCCTGTAAATTCCCCCACGAATGGTATTTTTTGGTTACCTGCATTCTTCCACTTTTAAAATGCCACTCCCCTCTCTTTTTTTAATGTATTTGATGTCTTGAGTTATTTTTTCCTTTTCTTTCTTCCTTTCTTTTTCTTTCTTTCTTCCTTCCTTCTTTCCTTTCTTTTTCTTTCTTTCCTTTCTTTCTTTCTTTCCTTTCTTTCTTTCTTTCTTTCTTTCTTCCTTCCTTCCTTTCCTTCTTTCCTTTCTTTCTTTCTTTCTTTCTTTCTTTCTTTCTTTCTTTCTTTCTTAATACAGTATTTTCCTGATATATCCCAACAAAAGTACTCTCCCTTGTATCAAAGGGAAATTATTAGGTAAAATTCAATGACATGGCAACCATGTCAGTCTTTCATTACATGGCAAATGCAACTATTTATCATCCATGTTCCTACGTTTCTCTTTTGATAGGAAGCTATCATTTTTCATCATCTTTCCTCTGGAACCAACATTGATCAGTGCATTTTATCAAAGTTCAGCTGTCTTTTGGCACTTTTCATTCATCTTATTATTAATATGGTGTTTATTATTCTCCTACATCCTATTTCCTTTCTCTACATCAGTAGATACTCATTTCCCCACATTTCTCTGAATCTCTCATATTTATCACTCCTAACATTCATATAACACAATCTGATCAGTCATTCCCCAACCTATGACAACTATGCCCTATTTAAATATAAATCATTGGCAAGAGACTTTGGAGCCAATGTTCTTGATCACAGAGTGACTTTAGTGGTAAACAGCGATTGATATGTGCTATCCAACTAAATTGTCTTTGGTCTTTTCAGCAAAGATTTTGGGCAAGAGATACTATACAGACTGATCTGCCTATTCTTTCCTTTTATCACCATTGTCATCTCATAATGGGATTCTGCCCCAAGGCACAACATGGGGGAAAACATATGTCCCTAGAAGGATATATTTCTTCCATTTGGTGATCCCATGCTTCCATTCAAGGTCCTCAGCCAACCCATGTGAAAACATGGTCCAACATCCTCCTCAGGGGTCCCATCAATGTGGTTTCATCTCCAGGGCCCACCTCTTCCCCCAACCCCTACAGTGGTGAGAGTCAGACTCCCTTTCCTGGCATGGCTACATTTCAGGTCCTATACTCCTTTTGTATTACTCTATCTCCCCCACCCAATTTAATTGCTTTTGCTCCAAGAGAAAAAATTTCTAATTAACTCCTTGGTAGATAAATGGTTAAAGAATATAAACATGCAGTTCTCAAAAGAAGAAATCTAAGTGATCAACAACCATATAAAACAATATTCTAAATCACTGATAATTAAGAAATTGAAATTAAATCAGCTCTGAGATTCAATTTCATATCTATCAGATTGAGAAAGATAAATAAAACACAACAATTGTTTGGAGCCACCATGGGGAAATGGGAATACTAACTAGGGAAATGGACCATTAAAGTATTTTCTACAGAAATTCAAAAAGAAAAACAGACAAGCAGGACAGTTTTAAAAATAACATGTTGTGCTAGCTTTGGCAGTACCATTTCTAAAATTAGAAAGTTACACGGTAAATTTATCATATAATTTACCTCCCCAAAAGTCAAGCTATATGTAATAGAATTTTACATTTTCTTATGTAACCCTCTTTTTTTATTCTACTTTCTATATGGAAATGTTCTTTTGGAGGTATCCATTAAATTCATATTCAAAATAAAATTTAATTTTTAAAAAGTGAATAAAATGTCCATGCCTTTGGACCCAGAGATACCAATCTTGGGTATACACCCAAAAGAAGTCAGAGACAGAAAAAAAGATCCTATATATACCAAAATATACATAGCAGCATTTTTTGTAATATCTAAGAACTGGAAACGAAGTGGATGCCCATTGATTGAGAAATGAATAAGCAAATCGTGGCAAATTCATGTAGTGGATATGATTACTCATAAAAAAGAGAATATGAGAAATTCTGAGAAATATGGAAGATCTATATGGAAAACATTGATAAAGACTGAAGCAAGCAGAATCCAAAAAATCAATATGCATATTGACTAGAACAATGTCAACAAATGAAACATAAAATTAAACTAACTGTGTCTAATTACAATTATCAAATTTCACCCTGGAAGACAGATGAGAAAATGTGCTTTCCTCCTTTCTGTGGCAGAGTATGAGGGTGGAATACATGCTCTAAGAGAGTTGATATATTGCGTGGTTTTGTGAACTAATTTTTAAATTTTGTTTACAAGGAAATGTTCTCTGAATTGGGGATAGGAGTCCATTTAGAAATTAAGATGGGAAATTAAATGAAAATGAAATTAAATTTAAATTAGCAGAAATTAAAAGGGAAAAATATTAATAAAATGTTGGCCACAAATCTCTAAAAAACAAATAAAATTCTAATTAAGAGCTCTAAAAAAAAATCTGAAGACAATTTTCAGGGATAGTTTGAAATACTTGATAACACACTAGATTTTTGACTAAAGATTTCATGGATTTCTGAGACTAACCTACAATCTTACACAAGCTTCTCCTATTTTTAATAGTGTCAACAATTATGACAAACATATACCTTGGTATTTCCTACAGGATAGTAAGTGTACACTGGGGAGACAGTAAGTAATATTGACTACGGTAACATTAACTGGTATTCTTAGCCCTCTAAAGTTTACAATGAATCTTGCATATGTTATCTCATATTCAACAACTGTGAAGTCAAGTGTTATTCTTATCTTCCTTATATAGATAAGGAAACTGAGGGTTCTAGAGGTTAAGTGACTTGTCTAGGGTCACATAGCTCATAGCACATAGCACATAGTATCTGAGATGAAATTTGAACTTATATCTTCTTGACTGAAAAATCCAACTTTCTATCTCCCGGGCCACCCAGCTGCCTAATAGGTATAAGGTTTGTGTTCCGTCAGAAGGAGAAAAGGCTATTAGCTTAAGTGGAAAAGACAAATTTGTTTTTTAAGTAATAATCAATATTTACATAGTGTCTACTATGTGCCAAGCACAGTGCTAAGCATTTTGAAAATATTGTTTTATTTTGATCTTATGTGGAGGAATATTGGAGACAGAATGGCCTAGTGACTCTTGAGAGAGCCACCAGAGGTCCAGTGTTGGGAGTGGTTAGCATAGACTCTCAGGCAGCTCAGGAACCAATATTGCATCCAAAGAATGAATTTTGTGACCTAGTCCGGCAGTCAAACAACCCAGTAGTCAAGACACCCACAAGTAAGGAACTGACTTGTCCATTGGCTGTGCCTTATTCAGAAGTAGGAAGTAGAAAGAACGTTTGTAGCAGCTGCTTTAAGTTTATACCCAGCAGGGCTGCTGGGGCAGCAAGGTGGTACAGTATATAGAGTACTGGCCCTGGGGTCAGGAATTCAAATCTAGCTTTAGACATTTAACATCTACTAGCTGTGTGATCCTGGATAAGTCACTTAACTCAAATTGCTACACACACACACACACACACACACACACACACACACACACACGCACACACACACGCGCACACACACGCACACCAAGTTTAAATCCACTTTCCCCAGGGAACAAGACGGTGGATGGATCTGCTTGGGCTAGAGTTCTCATTATTCAACTGACACCTTCTCCCCACCCCAGATATGCAAGTCCGACTTCCCTCTTCCAATTCAGAGACTACTTCAGGAAGATGAGATCATGTTTCCATACTTCCTTTTGTAAAATCTAATTAATGTTAACTATTTTCTGATGATTGATTGGTAATATCAAGGAGATATCAACTAGTTAAATAATACTGAAAAATACCAACAGCTACTGGCAAATTATATTGGGACAAAAATCCCTGGCAATTGATAGTACAGAATGCCATGAATGGGGATTCAGAATAATAGTATTAGAGAGAAATACTCTCCCAACCCCTTAGAGGTACCCCTAGAGCCCTGAAGGAAGAGGTAACTTCACTCTATGTATCCAACCTGCCCGTTTAAGTTGGGATAAGGATCTCCTACATAAAACAAACTTGTTCAATTCAAAATTGTAACTTGTCCCTTTCAACTAAGAATGGAAGGATTCTTGTGTAATATTCATTTAAATAAATTTCTAAGCCCTTCAGTGAACAGGCTGTCCTGAGGAAGGCCTAAAGATAAGGAGTTGCCTAATGAATACGCTGCATACTTTTTTTAAAAAAGAAAGCTATACAAAATAGAGAATTTCAGTTTCATATATAATCCTCCTTTTCTCTTCATCTTTCTAAATGGAAATGTTCACATCAAGTTAGAATAAAAAAAAGAAAAAATAATGTAAAAGGGAAAAAAGAGGAGGAGATAAAATTCTGTTTGAAATAACCAAAAGTCAGATAGGTAGGGACTTAACCAAGAAGTCAGAGTTTCCTAATTATCACTGCTACAAGATACACCAATCTACAAGGCTCCTTTCATCAGTCACCTTACGATGTGGGGTCTTCTTGGGCTAGAATCATAATCATGCCTATTATTCAACCAACACCCTCCATTCGCATCCAGCTCCCCCCTCCCTACCCACCCAACTCAGACTGGTCTCCAATTTTTTTGTGTGGGATTATTTGAGCACATCTCCCCAATACTAACAAGAAACACCCTTTGGCAGCAGAGACAAAAATAATTTGGTGGTGAATTTCATACTTGCTAATGAATACTCTCTATTACCCTACAGGCAACAGAACCAAACAAGTGACTTCAGGGTCTCCCAAGAAGTAAGCTGTTGGCTGAGGATAGACCTGACCCAATTCATCTCCAATAACCAAGAGTCTTTGTGCAAAATGTAAGTTGTTTTCTTTCTTTCTTTTTTTTCCCCTTGACTTGTCTATTTCAGCCTTGCTGTCTTTTTTGAAGTAGCAGCCAAAATTGTCCCACATATAGGTTGGTTTTTCCAGACTTATTTCCTCCCTTACAAGGGAAGCTTCTTTCCAGGACACACAGCCTCCTAGGTAATCATAAAATCCCACAAGACAGACTGTGTGTGACTCTGAGGCATCCAACCAAAAAGTCTATTCCTGCCCCAGTCCATTAATCCACACCCTGGAGCAGTGGTCTGTGACCTGTCTGGGAACAAGAACTGTCTTGCTCTCCACTCTCCTGTAACTGGACATTAAAAGGCCTATGCTAAGGTAAAAATTTTCATTCTTCTGGAAATGGAATTGTATTTGAACTTCAACTTCTCTTCCTGAATGAAGACTACTTAAACAGTATGCCCCAACTATAAGCTACTGTAGGATCATAGATTTGGTGGAAGAAGGGACCTTTGATTCATCGATTGTTGATACCAAGGAGACATCTACTAGTTAAATAATACTGGAAAGAGTAACTACCACTGGCAAATTATATTGGGACAATAATCCCTGGCAATTGATAGTGGGGAATACCATAAATAGTGGTTCAGAATAATAACATTAGAGATAAATGCTCTCCCAACCCCTTAGAGGTACCCCTAGAGTCCTAAAGGAAGGTGTTTGAACTGAATTGAATCAATTCATTTCTTCCAACCTCCTCATTTTACAGATGGGGAGACTGAGACTGAGAGTTTAGTGACTTGTTCAAGGTCACACGTTTAGTGAATGTGTGAGGCAGAATTTGAACTCAAGTGTTCCTAACTCTAAATACAGTATTATCCATTACACCATACTGCCCTTTTCTATAAAGGAAATGAAGAGAAGACAAGAGAGCAATCCAGAACAACTTCAAAGGTGTGTGTCTCCCTTGTCACACACTTAAAATAATAGATTTGGAGCTGGAAAGGATTTCAGAGGTCATCTAGTTCAACCTTCCAATTTTATGGATAGGAAACTGAGGTCCAGAAGGGTGAAAGAACTTGACTAAGGTCCCGCCTGATTCAAATTGCAGGATGCTTCCCACTGTACCCCGAGGGATCTCAGAGTTGTAAGGGACTTCAGAATATAAATCCTCTCTATGACAATTCCAAAAAGGGGCCACTGTCTATGTTTGAAGACATCTCCATTACCCTTTCGGAAACTTCTACTTGTTAGGAAACTGATCTTCTCATTGGACTCACAGCATCTGAGTGGGAGGTAGCATAGTAGACAGAGCTTGGGACCTCAGCATAGAAGGATCTGGATTCAAATATAGTCTCAGATAGTTCCTGGCAGTGTGACCCTGGGCAAATCTGCCTCAGTTTCCCCATCTGTAAAATGGGGGTAATAAGAACACCTCTGTCCCAAGGTTATTGTGAGGATCAGATGAGATAATGTTTGTAAAACATTTGCCACCCTTCAAGCGCTATAGAAATGCTAGCTATTGCTATTATTAATCCAACCGTACCTTACAACAACATACCTGATAAACTCTACCTGCCTATAACTAGTCAGTTGACTTCGGTTAAAATCCCATCCCTGTCATTTTTGGCCTCTGTGATTGGCAACAGTCTTTTACCTGCTCTGGGCTTCAATTTCCTTGTCCATTAAAAATTAGGTGGTTAGACCAGATGAACTCTCTAGTCCTTTCCAGTTCTCCATATATAATCTTATGAACTTCCAACCATTGCCCCTAGTTCTGCCATGTAAGGCCAAGCTGAACTTCTCTACCTGACCACCCTTCACATAGTCAAAGTTATCTGCCTTATGGTCCCTCTCTGTGCATTGCCTTCCCTCCAAATCTTCTCTCCTCTGGGCCAAGTATATCCCTTCAGCTGATCCTAGGGGCTAACCTCTGTCTCCCTCGCTGTCCTAATCACCCTTTTGTCCTCCAGAATCACTCAATTCATCTCTGCTCTTCCTAAGAGGGGCCACTCAGAATACAGTATGCAAAGAAGTTCTATGTTCCTTCTATGAAATCTTCATATAATAACCTTCCTTTGTCTGACCTGGGGATTATTGAGGGAGGTGTCTGTCCTAAAGTTGAGGTCAATAAAGCTCAAGGATAAAACAATTTGTAGAGAAGGAAGTTCAAGATATTGCTATCTAGATATTGAACAGTCCCTCAAACTCAACATATTCAGAACTAAGGGAATGGAGTGAATTTCCCAATGTCACCCAGTTAGTTAGAAGTAAAGCAGAAAGACTGGAAAAGAGGGCTCCTGGGTCTGTCCATTGAGACCCACAGGGGACAGACAGCCCCGTGCTAAGTAAAGCACTGGGGGAATTATGTTGTGGTTCCAAGACTGGTTCTGTCTACCCACTATGTGGTGAGGCTGCCTCAATCAAGATGAATGCAAAGTTTAAATAAGAGAGAAGGTGCCCCAATGGAACTCACAGCATGGTAGGGGGTTGGATAAGACAGAAGTAAGCAAGAGAAGGGTATAAAAGAGAAGAAAATCAAGTGTTATTTGAATCCCCAGGGAAGAAGGATTATTACTGCCTAAGGAAACTGGGAAGGCTCCATGATAGTGACTATGCTTAAACTGTATCTTTAAAAAAATGGATAGACTTCAACAGGAGACATTGAAATGGGAAGGGGAAAGGATGGTCTGGGTAGGTAACTTAGCAAAAGTCACAATCAGAACACGTGATGAAAATGATACCATTTGAGCGGAGTGTGGGTTACATGGAGTAATAATGAAATAAGGCTGGAAGTATTTAGCTAGGTCAGATTAGAGATGCTCTTGACTTGACGCAGTAGGCAATAGGAATCCACCGAAGGATCTTAAGAGAGAATGATATTACTGGATGATGATACCAGTGGATGGATGCATTAGAAAGATTATGCAATGACTGTACATGTATAGCATATATCAGATTGCCTGTGGTCTTGGGGAGAAGGGAGGGCAGGGAGGAAGATTTAGAACTCAAAATCTTACAAAAATGAAATGTTGAAAACTAAAAATAGATAAATATTATTTAAGAAAAAAAGAAGAAAGATTATATGAAGGAGATATTAGAAAGGGGTAAAATAGAAGAAGAAAACAACTAGTTAGGAGTCCAATGGTAATATAGGCTTGGCCTAGGATAGCAAATATAAACAAAGAGACAGATTCAAGAGAAAAGGAAGTTGTGAAAACAACATGACCAATATCCAATTCAATAGGTCATTGGATATTGAAGAGAGTGGGGTAAAGGAGAGGGAAAAACCAAAGACAATACCAAGATTTCAAAGGGGATTGTCTAGCAGTGGCTATTTGAAAGGCATTGCCCTTGAAATAGACAGAAAATAGAGAGTGGTTAGGGAGAAAGTCAAGTCTAGTTTTGAATACTTTGAGTTCGAGGGGATCTTTTAATATCTAGAGACTGAAGTCTCAAGAGAGAGCTCAGGGGTAGAGATAAAAATATGGGACTCATCTTCATGAAGTTGTACTTGAAGGCCATGGAAATGAATGAAATTGCCAAGGGAGAGAGTGTACAGTGACAACGGGAGAGTATTGAGATCAGAACCTTGGGGGAAAAAATATTAGGCTTTAGCAAGAGAATCCAGCAAAGGAGTCAGAAATGTGATGAGAAAAGTGGAAGGAAAACTAGTAGAGTATGTTGTCTTCGAAGGCAAGAGAAAAGAGTGTATTGAGAAAGAGGATCACTTGTCCTGCAGATAATGGGAGCCAGCATTGATAGCACCCCGGTCTCCTGTCCCCTCTCAGAGCAGTCTCAGAGTAGAGGAATGCATGCTACCTTCTGGAGCAGATTTCCTCTTGCAGATGCCTACTCCAGGTCAAGTCATGATAAAGATCATTCCAAACTGGTCAGAACTGCACTTATTTAGATCTTCCAAGAATCTCTGCAAACAATTAAAAAATCTTATTTGCTTTAGATTCCAGCTCCCTAACTCTACTTTCACCTCTCCACCCCCCATTCATCCTGTATATTCCGATCAGATCAAGTTTGCCAAAATACCACTTAACTCTCATGTGAAGACAGCAAGTCATCTAGACCAGTACCCTCATTTAACAGATGACAAAACTGAGGCCTAGAGTTACTTGCCCAGTATCACTCAGAGAGTAAACAGCAGAGGCAGTATCTGAAGAAGGTCCTCTGGCACCATAGCCAACACTTTCACCAAGACTGGTTGGGTGCTTGCTGCAGTCAAATTCTATGATCTAGGTGGAATTCTATGACAGTGAAAAGAACACTGAATACTGGGTGTAGAAGATATAGTCTGAAGGCTGGTTTAATAGTTTACTGGCTGGGGGACATTGGATGACCTGCCTGCCCTCTTTGGGCCTCAATTTCCTCATCCGTAAAATAAAGAGGTTGGACTAAATGATCTCTATAATCACCTTTTAGCTTTGATGTTCTAAGACTCTAGGAGTTATAGATCCTTAGAGCTGTAGGGGAATATAGAAGGGCCTTGGAGATGCAGAGCCAACTTTTAGAGTAACACTTTCAGGCTATACAGAGGAAAAGGAAAAAAACTGTGGGCTTTCCCTAAAACTTTTTTTTTAATTTGACCAAAACCACATCCCTCTGAAAACTCCTGGAAACAACTCAAACCCAAACTGTTCTTGAAAGCAGTTGTGATTTATGGGACTAGAAAGGAGAATAAGAGGCTGTTGAATCTGTCCCCTGGCTTTTGGGAGGGCCGTGTCTCATTAAACCCAGACAGTGTCCCAAAGAAAGAGCTGCTTTGGGCGTCAGGAGTCCTGCCAACTGTGTCACTCACGCAAGGTGTGGACTGACTCTCAGTGACCTTAGACTTCCCATCTGAATCATCAGGATAAAAGGCCTTTCTTCCTTCCTTTCCATTGGTGTTGTGAGACTTGCCTGAGTTAAACATTTGTTAAGAACTTTGCCACAGGATAAGGGATCGGGCCTAGACCTGCGATTTCATTGCTATAGGGAACTCCCTCTACCAATGCTTGGCTGAAAGTACAAAGTATTGTTATTACTGTTGGATGGAAGAGAGGTATTATACAAGTGCAAAGTATCATTTTTCTCTGCAGGACATGTTATCATGCCTAATCCCCAGGAAATGCACGGCTTGCGAGTCTCCAGCACTGCCCCCTCATTTATATCAAAAGCCACTAACTGGAGTCAGCAAAGAAATCCCTGAAGAAGGTTTATGGGTTTTTCAGTTTTTTTCCTTCCCTCCGGAAAAGTGACTTCTTCTCACCTGTTCTTGACATGGTTCTATAGGAATCTGTAACTGAGCAGAAAGAGCACTGAATCTGAAGTAACAGAATCTGGGTGTGACTCTCAGTTTAGCTACTTACTACTTGAGTGACCTTGGAAAGTCATTTAATGCCTCAAGGATTCAGTTTCCTCATCTATAAAATGAAGGACATGGATTCAATGACTTCTCAGGTCCCTCTCAGCCTCTCTATCTCTGCTCCTATCACAGTGCTTGGTACACAGTCAGAGCTTAATAAATGCTTTACTGGAAGGTCATGGCATTACCTCCCTGATGTCACCATCCTCTTTGAGAATGAAGGATGAACAACAGTCTGAAGAGGAAAAGACAAAAGGGAGAAACAACATCAGTCTTCAAATATTGGAGGGGAGCTTGTGGAAGAGAGATTCAGTTTGTTCTATTTGACTTTAGAAGGGAGAATTTGGAAAAATGGGTAGAAATTTCAGAGAAGCAGATATAGTCTTGATGTCAGGAAGAACCTACTAACCATTAAAGTAATCCCCAAAAGGAACTGTCTTGAAAGAAGTGAGTTTTCCCTCTCTGAAGTTCTCAAAGCAAAGGCTGGATGATCTTTTGGTTTAGAGGATGTTCGTATTTAGGTATGAGTTAGATTCAGTGGCTTCCGAGGCCCTTCCAACATTGAGATTATGAAATTCCATGATGATGTATTCTATTTAATTACAAGGTGATAGTACTTCACTTAGAACTTGTTTCCACCAAAACTGTATTTTAATGTGGTCAAGTCTCCTTTCAGAGGCTGCACAGCTTTGATGAAAGTACATGGATTCTGTAGGGATGAGGGGCAGGGGCAGGCAGACAAAAATTCTGCTTTTCGCCCTAAATTCCACAGTGACCCAAATGCCTAGACATTCCACATATTTCAACTGCTCCAGATCTGCCTGTGCCACAATGGTCACCTTCTTTAAAAACACAATGATAGAGGCAAAGGCTATCTTTCCTCTCCGCCGCTAGGAAGGAAGTGAATTCACCTCACAGAGAACATCCAAGTTTCATCAAACACATTTTGGCAAAAGGCTGACCTATCTAAATAGGAGGCATTCATGGACACCCAGGATCCTCTAACTAGAAGGAACCTAAAGAATGCAGGCCTCTGGCCTCTCAGTGGTATTATGTCCCAGTCATCTAATGCAGAGAGCTGTTTAGCCTTCAAAGTCTCTAGGGTTGGAGGTTCTACCATCACAATGGGTAACCTTTGATCACACACACTGTCAATTCTTCATATTGAGCTGAAAGCTGTTTGGAACCTTAGCCTTTACCTCTCTGTTGCATTCTCTGTGAAGAGGAAGATGGCTGGTCTTGCTCTTTCTGGGTAGAATGTTGGCATCCACCATGCCACCCTTCTCAGCAGTAATTGAAGTAAATATCCATTGCCTTAATATCTCCAAGAGGAAATGACTTTTTTTTTTTTTAGCTCAACCTGTGATTTCATTGGTATAGGGAATTTCTGATGAGGAAACTCATTCTACCAATGCATACTGGCATCCACTCTGTAATTTACAGTCATAGAGCTGTCTGGGGCACTGAGAAGTTAATTGGCTTGTCTGGAGTTACTGGTTCTCTGGTCACCACATCATATTGCCCGATTCTCTTATGGTCTTCTAATTTTAGCTAATAACCATTATAAAAATATAGATGGCTTGGACTTAAGTGGCAATTGTCTTATGTCTTCTGTTTTCATTTGAAATAAGAATGGCAACACTGACATGTTTCAGTTCTTACATTCTCACGGCAACATGTGACTTGTTAGACTAGGGCTCTACATGTTATGTATTTAGGTACCAGCAGTTAAGTGATTGTTTACTTGCCATCTAAGAGTCATGTGATTCTTAGTAATCTCTTCTATCTTTTCTGCTACTTTGCCCACATCATCATGGACACAGAAAGAACACAGGACTAAGGGTTGTTTGGAATTGTATTAAGGGCAAAATATCTAGGAAAGACATATAAAAGACATATTCAGAAAAAGAGGTGAAAGAGTCATGTAGAATGAGTAGCTCCCATGAGATGCTCATTTTAAGTACTTAATATGGAATGTTAAGAGGTCTTAAAGGTCTCCAACAAGTTGTGAGACTCCTCAGGAGGTGGTAGAAAAGAACTTCATAGGATGAGAAGTTGTGAGTGGTTTACAAAACCATTGGAAGAGGTACCTAGATTGGCCAAATCCAAGAAGTATGGCTCGGCCTATGTCCAAAAGAAATCAAAGAAATAGAAAAAAAGGTCCTTTATGTACAAAAAAAATTTGTGGAAACTTTCTGTGGTGGCAAAAAACTGGAAACTAAGAGGATGTCCAACAATTGAATAATGATGGAAGAAAGTCATGGTATAGGAATGTGATGGAGTACTATTGTGCTATTAATAAATGAGGAAATAATGCCCAAAGGGCTGTAAAACTGTGCACATCTTTGGATCCAGCAATACCACTTCTAGGGCTGTATCCCAGAGAGATCATAAGCATAGGAAAAGGACCCACATATACAAAAATATTTATAGCAGCGCTTTTTGTGGTGGCAAAGAATTGGAAATAGAGGGGATGCCCTCAACTGGGGAATGGCTGAACAAGTTGTGGTATAGGAATATTATGGAATACTCTTGTGTTATAAGAAATGATGAGTAGGCAGACTTCAGAAAACCTGGAAAGACACATATGAACTGATGCCAAGTGAAATGAGCAGAACCAGGAGAACATTGTACTTAGTGACATCCATATTGAGTGATGACTGACTTTGACAGACTTAGCTCTTCAAAGCAATACAAGGATCTGAGACAACTCCAAAAGACTCACAACAGAAAATGCCATCCACATCCAGAGAAAGAACTTTGGGGTCCGAATACAAATGGAAGCAGACTATTTGCTCTCCTTTTCTTTTGCTGTTTTGTTTCTTCTTTTCTCATGGTTCCTCCCATTTGTTCTAATTCTTCTTTACATCATGACTAATGTGAAAATATGTTTAAGATGGATGTAAAAGGAGAGTCTATATCAGATTGTATGCTGCGTTGGGGAAGATGGGGAGGAAAAGAGGGAGAGAAAATTTAAAACTCAAAATCTTATGGAAGTAAATGTTGCAAATGAAAAATGATTAATTATATTTTTAAAAAAAGAAATGAGGAAATAGACAATTTCAAAAGACAAAGACTTAAATGAAGTGTTGCAGACTGAAATAAGCAGACCCCAAAGAACAATTTATATCATAACATCAATATTCTAAAAATGAATATATAATATTAAAATAATACAACATAAATATATATATGACATAATATATAATAATAGTACACAATATAACATATATTATAAACTCATGAAGAAAAGAATTAGAACCAAGAGGAAAAAATTATGTAATAATAATACTGTAAAAACAATTTTGAAAGCTCTAAAACTTATAATCAATATAGTGACCACTTATGATTCCATAAGACCAATGATGAAACATACTATCCATTACAGAGACATGACGGATTTAGGATACAGAATTAGACTTTTTTTGTATCTTTTTGGAATATAACCATTGAAGGGATTTGTTTTCCTTGTCTATGCATATTTATTGCAGAAAATTTGTTTTTCTTTTTCTTCCTAGTTGCATAAGGGAGTCAAAAAAGATTTCTGTTCATTTTTTAAACTAGAAAGATGAGGGGTGCTGCAGATGTGAAACATTCTTTTAGATGAGGTCATTCTATTATGAGTTGTACTGAAATGTTTTCCTTTATCACAAAACAAAGCTCAAAAGTGGGAATAATGTGTAAATGTATGTAATACAGAACCAAAATATATCAATATAACTTTTGTTTAAAATCCATGAAGTAAAACAAATATTTACAAAGGTTTTTGTAGCTTTTACAAAGTATTTATAGTATTTACATGCTAAGGAAACATAGCTATTATCTCCCATTATCATAGTAACTCAGCTCCGTGGCATTTGCGTGACAATGGGTAAGTCATTTTACTTCTTGAGATCTCAGCTGTTACATCTATAAAATAAAAAGATAGAACCAGATGATATCTAAAATGTCTTCCGACTATAAATTCTATGACCTCATGATCTCCTTGACCTCCCTTGACCCATATATGACTCCTCATCCTTTAGGAGACAAGTTTCCCTGAGGTCAAGGACTGTTTTTACCTTTCCTTTGTATCTCTAATGATTAGCATAGTACCTAACATATAGTAAACACTTGTTGATTTTGCCAATGGTGTTTAACCCCTTGTGACTTAGACCTGCTGTCTATGGAACTGTGACTTTCAGCTAGCACCACTGGTAGGTCCAAGTCCCATATTTTGCCATAATTTTCTAAGGGGGTAGAGGGGAGTTGACACTAATGAGGAGGTTTCCTAAATCAATTTGAGTTTTTGCCTCACCCTATAGAGTATTGATATGCAAACTGGAATTTTATTAAGAAGTCAATTTATAGTTCCTGATTATTTTCCAGTGACTGAGGCTGCCCTAAAGATGGCTGGCTTTAGAATGAACTGTTGTTTTGGGATGACTTTGGTGAATCATAAAGAACTCCACCCCTCACCCCACTGAAGAAAAGAAATGTAAGTCAAGCAAAATAAATGTTCTCAATGGTTGTATAAAAAAAATTCTCATTCCACACCCTAGATCCATTATGTCGCTGTAATGGAGAGCATAGCTAGACCACCTTTGTCCCTTGTTCTGAATGCCTCTTCACCTGAGTCTTTTCAATGGACACAGACCAGAGCATAGCAAGTAGACAGGTGTTTGGCAAGGGATGAAGGATCAGGGTGTGTGTGTGTGTGTGTGTGTGTGTGTGTGTGTGTGTGAGTGTGTGTATATATGTGTGTGTGTGTGTATGTATGGTGTGTGTGTGAGTGTGTGTGTGTGAGTATGGGTGTGTATGGGTATGTGTGTGTGTGTATATGTTTATGAGTGTGTGTGTATATGTTTATGAGTGTGTGTGTATGTGTATGTGTGTGTGAGAGTGTGTGTATGTGCGTGAGTGTGTGTGTATGTGTGTGTGTGTGCATGGGAAAAGAGAAAGAGAGACAGACAGAGAGAGAGATAGTAGTAACCTTCCCCAGGAGTGCAGATGTCCAGAAGAGATGTAAGAGATGATGTCATTACAACTCAGTAAAGAGGTCAGGCTTGAAGATTTGGGGATTATTGATATAGAAACTGTTTCTCTATGGTATGAAAATAGATGAGATCTCCAAATTCAAAGAGATTAGAACAATGAGACACTAATTTGTCAAGGGTTCCTGCCCACTGTATATTAGCTTTAAAAAATAATGTTGTCTGTATTTTATTATATTTTTGCTTATTTTATTAAACATTTCCTGATTTCATTTTAATCTGGTTCAACTCATTCAGGCATGTTGGGGTCAGTGTTTGACACTTCTATCCTAGTAAAATTGGAGGTTAAGTCACTTGCATAGGGTCACACAGCCACCATGTTAGAGGCAAGATTTACATATATATCTGTGTGTGTGTGTGTGTGTGTATATGATGTATACATACATATACATTATATATACACATATACATATATGTAATATGTTTCTACATAATATCATATGTTATACTATGTATATTATAAAAATGGACAATTTCAAACAACTTAAAAACCACAATCAGCTAAATGATCCGCCATGATTCCAGACAACAACCAAAATAAACACTGCCTACTTCATAACAAGAGATGATAGACCAATAAGCAGAGAAATGTATTTTTACACATGACCAAAGAGGGAATAGGTTTTGCTCAATTGTACTTAGCAATACAGGGTTCTGTTTATTTCTTTTCTTCCCATTGGATGAAGGGAAGCAGAAGGAAGGGAAAAAAATTAATGCTCTGGAAAAAAAGAAATGAATGCTCTGTAAAAAACTGTATAAGGACATGCTTTTAAGTTTCATCGATAGTATTACAGTTTTTTCTTTTACTTTCTTAAGTCTAGAAAATCACCAAAATGTATCAAGTCCTGATCTGTAGTCTGAAGGTTTCTGAGGTATAAATGCTCTTACTAAAAAATTAACAATCAGCCTGTAACAACTGGTTCCAGCACAGCCTTGCTGGAATTTGAATTAATTTGAATTGAAGATTCAACCTAGTCCAAGCAAATTCCCTTACCCACCTTTCTCTACACCTTAAAATATCTTCCATACTTTTTATCTATCATTTCTTCTTTGTCAATCATCTACCATCTGGAAACTAAATATACCTGTCTGTACTATTCAGCAAAACCTTTAATAATAAACATCAACAAAAGTAAATATTTGAAATATAAACTTGTTACTTAGAGTTTCCTTTTAAAACAAAAGAAGAACCAACGGGAGATTGAGCTTAGCTTGGATAGAGCATTGGCTTCATAGCTAGGGAGAGCTCAGCTCAATTCTTTGAAAAAAATTATTACTTTTTTTTAAAATTTTCATTACACTTTTACTTGCAAGTCATTATGTTAGACCCTGAGTACATGAAGACAAACAGAAAACAGCTTTTGAATCCCATGAACTTGTATTCTACCAGAATCTCAATCTTTTTAGTAAAGTCAGAGGTAGGTCAATTGTCTAGAGTGACAGAGATGGAGAAGAAGACGGAAGACTGTAGGGAATGTAAGGTGGCTGCGAAAGAGCTGGCTACTGGGGACTCTCCAAAGAGTCAACAAGAGATGAGCAAGAGAACTAGCTGTCGTTAGAAAGCATGAATGGGTAGTGAGCTGTGGAGTCCATGGGAGGTGGCTCAGTAGCCAAATAACAAGGACAGAGAAAACCAGAGTTGGGAACTGGTCAGGCAAGCATGGCAGAAGGTCAGAGCCTTCCCACAGATAGTAAAGAAGTCAGCATTTAAAGAGCTAACCATGAGACTCCAGGAGGAAAATGAAAAGCAAAGAGGGTCAATGGACTGGGCAAGGCCAAAGAGATTCATGCCAAGAGGGCTTCAAGGCAGGAGGAGATGAGAAAGAAGACAAGATGAAAGTTTGACCCAGCAGGGAAAGAGTCCTGGCCTTGGAGTCAGAGACCTATGATTCAAATAGTACCTCCAAGGCTCCCTGCCTGTGTGATGCTGGACAAATCAGACTCCTTGGGCTTCCATTTCCTCAGCTGTAAAATGAAAGGGTTGGGACTAGATGTAATCTATGAGCCTATAGGGAAGGATTCAGGCCTCTGCATTCAAGATGAAACAAGTTCAGACATCATAACATTTATTCCTATGGAGAGCTGGAGTGAAGAAGGTTGTTGGAGACAAGGAATTTGAACAATTGATAGATCACACAGACAAACACATGCTAAATTTGTGGCATCGAAAATCAGGCAGTACTCAATACTAGCCAGCACTTAATTAGCATTTGTTGCTTTTGACTCCTTCCTTGGTTGGTCTTAACCAGATGAACTTGACCTCCAGAGGTATATCTCACAACCTATCCATGCCATCTCATTCCCTGTCTTACAAGAAAATGTTAAAAAGAAAATTCTAAATCAGGTGCAAAAATAAGCAACTTGGAATCATGTTTTGGTGGGCAATCAACAACAAAGACAAGGTTATGGGGAGCGTGATGGAAGTAGTGGAGGTTTTCAAAAGAGAAATGCCAAGATGGCAGCAGTGAACCAGTAGATTGGAACAGCATCCTCTCCTAGCAAATCAACGGAAGTTGGAGAAGGTAACTTTTCCATTGGAGAGTAAATGCAGGGTCACTTGGTAAAATCCAGGTTTCAATTAAAATCAATTAAAGTTCAATTGAAGGTAGAGATAGTTAGGAAACATTTGGGCATAAAGGAACTTTTGCCCATGACGTGACAGGGGTTCTATGAGATACTATAGAAAGGGCTAGTAAAAAGTCAGATGACAGAGAAGAATAAAGTCTAGGAGCTAGAGAAAGAAATTCTTTTAACATTTGTACAATATTTCACACTATATCAAGTGTTTTCCTTACAGAAGTCCAACAAGGTAGGTAGAACAAGAAGAAATATATCTATTTTATAGATGAGATCCATTTACTCATAGCTGTACAGCTAGTGCCAGCTGTGGGCATAGCTTGGCCTGGATATTCTAATTTCAAATTTAATGCTCTTCCCAGGTCATCCCCTTGTCTGTGTTGTCCCCTCACATTTTAGAAGGGGTAGTTCAGGCCTTGGGGTAGTTATGAACTGGCAGTGACAAGTGTGGATAAAACAGATGAAGAAACCAGGAGACTGAGAGGAAGGATGGTGAAAGAGGTAAAGGAACAATGAGAAAACAAGTTTCTTATTCAAGGGCCTCCTGATGCCATTAGTAATGTCCATAGGGACCCTGAGAGCCACTGAATTCCACCCCCTTATTTTTGCCAATGAAAAAACTAAGGCTGTGAAAGATCAACTCTGGGTGATACAAGTAGTTATGTTTCAAAGGCTGGATCTGAACCCAGGTCCTCCTGATAACAGAGACAGTGTTCTTTCTACTGTATCAAGATACCTCCTAGAACAAGGAATTCAGAGGACCTTTTCCCCTGAAGTGAAAGACATTTAATTGCACAGTATGACAAACTAAGTGAAATCAAACCACCAGTGAGAGAGGGAGAGCACACATATAACCAAGGAACCCGTATGAAGGGCACTCATCTAGGGGGCACATGTGTTTAGGGAACATGCTTAGAAGAGTAGGCACCCCAGAGTGACCAGAACATGCGTCTGGGGTGTGGAACAGTGCTGCATTCAGAGGTAGAGAACCTGCATCTTCCTGCCTGGGTGACCTTGTACCAGTCATTTTTTGACCTCTCTTACCTTAGTTTTCTCATCTATAAAATCATGGAATTGGGCTAGATTATTCTTGGGCCCCTGCCAGCACTACATCTTTTTAAAAATTATTTTTAATACATTTTGTTTTAACATTACCTATGAATTTTCCCCAATATAATCCATCCCTCTTCCCCATCCTTTATAATAAAGGACAAACAAAAAAATTCAACAAAACCAAGCAAGCCATGATATTATCTACAATGTTTAGACCCAGAGTCACCCACCTCTGCCCTCTGCTTTCCACACATATGGTGCTTGGTCTTGTCATGTCCAGAAGGAAGGATGGGAGGTAATCTCAGAAGGGAAGGCATAGTAGCAGCTGGAAGCACCAGGACAGGCCTCCTGCAGTAGGAGGGATATGAGATGAGGTTAGAAAGAAGCCAGAGAAGTTAAGAGGTGAAGAGGGAGAGTATTATAGGCATGAGGGACAGTCACTAGTGCAAATGCCCAGACAGGAGATGGAGGGTTGTGTGTGAAAAACAGTAAGAAGGTGTGTGGAGCTGGGTGATAGAGTGCATGGAGAGGCACCAAGTATAAGACTGGAAAGTTTGGGGGAGAAGAGGAGGGGGACAGGTTATAAAAGGCTTTAAATGTCATACAGAGATCTTTTTATTTGCTCCAGAAAGATAATAGGAAGCCACTGGAGTTGACTGAGTAGGGGCTGACACAGTTAGACCTATGCTTTAGTAAAATCCCTTGGGCAGCTGCATAGAGGACAAATTGGACTGGGGAGAGGCTTGAGGCAGGGAGAAAAATTTCAAGGTTCATCTTACTCTCTTCAGTGTGTCAATCAGTTACTAGTTAGCTTAGCTGGTTAGAGCTCAGATTAAAAGAGGCCAAGGTCATAGTTCAGTTCCTAGTTAGCCACCAACTGAACCCCTCCCTTCTCTCACCCCAATGAGTCAGTTTACAAATGGTCATTATTGCTTGATATCTATGATAGAGATATTTTCTGGACCACAGACTGAGAAACAAGGTTTGACAAAGGATATTCCCTTAGCAAAGCCTCATAAAAAGTATAATAGTCCTGGAAAATATGGGAAAGGTGGGAAGAGGAAGCCCTTAGCCAGCATTGAAATTTAAAACACAGATAGTGAAAATCTGAGTAGAACCCACTGCAGAACAATAGAGAGTCACCAAGAAGTAGATCAAGAAATTGAAATTGGTTTGAGATCTGCAAGGAATGTACATATTCAATTCCATTCAATTAGGCAAGTATTAAGCACCTACACTGCCCTGCTGGGGCCTGGCCTTAAGCAATTTACATTCTCCTAAGGGGCTGGGGTAGAGACACTGGAAGCATAGACAAATAAATTATACATGTATCTTCTATAAGACTCTTTGAGATCCTTATCCCAAATTTCATTCACACTAGAAAAGTGAGGTTCCCTAGAGAGCAATTAGCTACATTTCTAAATTCTAGGAATAACCAACCCTAAAGGATATGAAGCTTTTTATAACACTGTTATAAAAACTGTTGGCTGAACCAGAGGTTCCCAAAGTATATAATACCATTTCCCTGCAGGGGGAGGGGAGTGGTGCTGGAATAGTCCTGAGAGGAGGTAGTAGCCTTGAGTGCAATTGGTTGGAGGAATATTGAATAAAAATACTGGAATGGTGGAAGCATAGGGAAAGAAGAGAAGACAAGGAAATTTTGAAAAACTATTCATATCTGTTTTATCTGTTGATTAACAGGGTTAAAGTTGCAGTGATTATATTATTTTCCAAATAAAACACCCAAAATACAAGTTATAACTGATCAGTGGTCAAGTCTGCTGGCAGGTCTTAGCAAGCAAGTGTTGGCAGACAAGTGTATCATCACGGTTGGGAAGTCCAGCATGCATCAGTAGGAATATCAATAGGAATGAGTGTAATGACTTGTTTACAATATTATATGGTTACATGACACAATATTGCATCATCAAAATTTCAATGTAGGAAAAACCCCCAAATTTACAATAAATTATTCAATTTAAATGCATCACTTAAAAAAAAATATTTTACATTTTTTTTTGAAATGATGCAAATTAAAAAACAAAACTGAACAGGGTTTTAAAAAAAGTAGATTTCCAGGGAGGCACTGAGTAATTTTTTTTAAAGGAAGAAGTAGGCCAAATAAGTTTGGGAACCTCTGAGAATCCATTCCAGTGGATTTTCATCAGGATCATTTAATTCAGTTATCTCATTAATAGCAACTAGCTAGTGCCAGTTAGTAACTTCTCTATGTCATTGATTAACCCAGGGATTAAATACCCTTTTATATTCTAATCAGTATCAATCAACTTTTACAAAGGGGTGTTTACTGAAAAGATATAGCAAGAATAGAAGTTTCAATATATTTGAAAACCAGGGGTACGTTCCCCCTCCTCTACCACTTTGGCCCTGGGCAGAAGAGACATTTTAAGTGGTTGCAAACAAGGCATCCTCCCCTCTAAGTTCCCTTTCCAAATGTGAATAATCAATATGTGGAGTTAATATCTTGCCTTTAAAACTCAATGTCTCACCTATTGAGTGGATTCACTTTTGCACTGAGTCCCATAGTTGAGGTTGCTCCTCAGGGTTACTCTGGCACCTCACCTGGCTCAGCAGCTGGAATTCTCTGGTATGAAGAACAATTCCTGGACCTTTTGTACCTTCCCCTTTCTACCTTTGGAAGTGCCCAATGCCATAGCTCTCTCCAGTTGTCCTGTACCTAAGACAAGAACGAAAAGAGACAACAGAGGCAGAAAAACAGTTATATGCTCCCAACTTCATGGCAGCTGAATGTAAGAGAGAGCCTCTAGTGAGAGATTTGAGTGAGGAGGTCCCTCTCCTACCTAAAGGCTTGTAAAAGTTCATCTTCCTCTCTCAAAAGCATTCAATGAAAAATAGGTCAAGCTGGATACTTGATGCCTTGTATAAGGAGATCCATTCTAGTTCTAGCTAACGTGAAAGGCTCTTCTCCACCAAAGTTGGTTCACTGATGGTGGTTGTCCTTTGTTTCTCAAAGGGCACCCAAATCATATCACTATGCTAGAGTCAAGTTACACTGTCTGACTGTGGCTGATCAAACCAATATGGACTTGAAATATTCTACCACAGGTCAAGCACAAATATCCCATGTGAACATTTGGGATGGATTCTCTAAATTTGCGCATCTTGTGTTACTTTTGAGCTATTTCAACTCTCCTTTGCTCCTAGAGCACCTTCTCTAATACGGGCACGCCATGCTGAGCAGTGCTAGTGTTTCCCATAGCATACAATTGATTCCAAAATTTTTAAGAGAGACCTTGAGAGTATCCTTGTCTAGCTCCTTCTGGCCACATGTGAGTGCTTGCCCTGTGTGAGTTTTCCATAAAATAGTCTTTTTTGGCAAGCTCATGTTTTGCATTCAAATAAAATGGTCAGTCCATTGGAGCTGCACTCTCTGAAGCATTTTGAATGCTTGACAGTTTAGTTTGAGTGAGGACCTCAGTGTCTGGTACCTTATCCTGCCAGGTAATCTTCAGAAACTTCTTAAGACAATTCAAATGGAAGCAATTCAGTTTCCTAGCATGATGGTGGTTGACTGTCCAGGTTTCACAGACATATAACAGCCCTGAAAGCATCCTTTCCACCAAAGTAATCAAACAACAAACTCATGGAAATGAATTGTATACATACATATTATATATGCAAGCACACAGATGACACACATAAATATACATGTATACAACATACACATATGTATACATATTTATGCAAAAAGGACTTTACAAACCTTAAAACAACTGATCAATGCTAGTTAGTAGATATTAATTATTAATAATTATGTTAATAATGAAATCAATTTGTTTAGTTAATAAAATTGGTTAACAATATTAACAATGTATTTTAAAATACATTGATTAATGATGACAATATGTTGATAATTATTAATATTAATTAATAATAGCTGCACATGTTCAGAAATCC
The DNA here is from genome assembly GCA_028658325.1 of Potorous gilbertii. Classification (NCBI taxonomy): domain Eukaryota; kingdom Metazoa; phylum Chordata; class Mammalia; order Diprotodontia; family Potoroidae; genus Potorous; species Potorous gilbertii. The sequence goes on from JAQQSK010004548.1 coordinate 187,792, forward strand.
CATAGGAGACTGCTTAAGGCAGAACACACTGGGAATACTTAAAACCGCTCATCTCTCACTGGTTAGTCCCCATTATAAAAATAGTACAGAATAATTTCAAGGAAAGAATGCTAACAACTCACTCAGAAGATCAGGGAAGGTGTCCTGTAGGAGGTGGCAACGCAGCTGTGCTTTGAAGGAAGCTGGGGAGTCTCTGAGGCAGAGGTGAGGAAAGAGGGCATGTGCAAAGTCATATAGTCAGGAAATGGAGTTTGATCTATGGACAACAACTAGGAGACCATTTGACCAAAAGAGAGAGCATGTGGAGAGGAGTACAGTACGATGAAATAAGATGGGAAAAGTAAATGAGAGGCCGAATGTGTGGGACTTTAAATGCAACACAAGGTTTTGTATTTCATTCTAGATGTAACAATAGAACCCAGAGTGACATGGTCAAAATTTGTGTTTTAGAAAAACCAGTTTGGTAGCTGTGCAAAGATGGAAGATGAGATGAGAAAGACAGGGAGAGCAATATTGAGAGAACTGTAACGGTGCACGTAAGAAGTGACAGAGATCCTAGATATGGGAAAGAAGAATTGACAAGGCTTAATGACTGATTGGATATTGGGGATGCAGGTCTGGGGAGGGTGCAAGGGAAATGGACTAAAAGATGAGTAGATGATTCCCATTCTGGGTGAAGGAAAGGAACTCAGAAATTGGGAAATCTGGAGGTGGAACAGGTTGTAGAGAGATGTAATGACTTCTGTTTTGGACATGTTGTATTGGAGATGCCTTCAGGACTTCCAGATGGACATGTCCAACTGGTAGTTGATAATATCAGACTGTTCAGACTAACTAGTATCTATCTACTCATCCATCCATCTATCCATCCACTCATTCACCCAGTCATCCACTCATGCATCCATCCATCTTTGGGTTACAAATGCGAAGAGATGATAGAGAAAAGAGAATCCAAGACAAAGCTTTGGGGGCCTCCACACTTAGTGGGAAGTTGATCTACCAAAGGCTTCTGAAAAGGAGAACCCAAAAGAGAGGTTTATCTTGGAAGCCAAGGGAGAGGAGAGTGTCTAATTTCTTCCTTTCTAAAATGAAATTTAAACTAAATGATTTGAGGAGTTTATTTTTTGCTTTCAACTCTCTTTCCTTCCCTCCCTCTCCTCCAGCCCCTCCCCTAAAGTATCCATCTGTTTGCTATAGTTTACAATTTCACCTCTGCCCTTGCAGAGTGAAAATCAGAGGTTTAACCAGGTTGTGATAAAAGGGCTTTTGCCTTAGGGTGGGAAATTTACAGAGCTCCTGGTGAGGCAGGTCTTGTCATCATCTAAAGAAACAGAATCTGGGGCAAATCTAGTTTTGTTTGTAGGAGCTGGTTGTGTAGATCAGGTGACAAGACAATGAGAATGGGGGAAAATGTTGGAGAGATTCCAATTCACTTGAGAGATTGTAGAGGTCACAACAAAAGACCTCCCCTAGGATTAGCAAGATAGAGACTCCACCGAGTTCCTGGTCCAGTGATCCAGGCCCTTTGGTGCAAAGAACAGTGGTCCTTCTGGCATTACTTCAAAGCATATTCTGACTCCAGTCCATGGAAAAGTGTAGTCTGAGCACCAGGACCCTTCAAGCCAGTAAGGAAGTTCAAAGAAAATAACGGTCTAGGGGGACCTAGCTGAAAGTGTGATGAATGTCCCCATGAGCTAAGAGATCAGGAACCTGCCAGGTATTCTAACAAAGCTTTCCCTCCACTCTGGGAGGGGCCAATATTTCCCCTCCTCTAGAATTTCTTTACAACCTCTCATTGAACCATCCTCTGTGACAGACCCCAGTTTTCCCCATCCCAGGGACCTTTTAATTTTCCCTTGCATCCCAGCGTTATCAATTTCTCTCTCCACTGTTAATAAGTTGGGAGCAGGTACCTGGGACCAAGGTAGCCTTAAAAGAGCAACACACCACTACCTGCTCAGCTGCTTAACCTGAGGTATATGACCAGAGCTGCTGCTCAGAAAGGTGAAGGGCACTCATACTCCAAAGGAAGGTCAGATGACTAAAACCTGGCTGAAAGAGCCCTGGCCTAGGAGGTGAGAGACTTGGTTTTTAGTCCCTGCCCCAACTAACTTTGTTTTCTCCTGTAAAATGAGAGGGCCCTTCCAACAGTCAGCCAATCTGTGATATAAGGTATGACTGGGTTTAGTTTTAATTTCTGTAAAAAATTAAATGAGCCTCCTGTGATCTTGGCCAAGCATTTCCCCTCTCCGTGGCTGTTTTCTCCTCTCTAAAATACCATATCATCTTGATGATCCCTTCCAGCTCTAACATATTACTGTAAAGGTTTTTTCCTGGGGGTGGGGTGGGGGGTGGCTTCAAGTCCTCTTTCCATCCCCTTCCCCCAAAGTGTCTGTTTGCTGTAAAGGTTACAACTCTATCCCTGCCCTGCAGTAATCTAGTTTCTTAAATGCCAAGTGTGAAGAAACAACTGACCTTGGCACTTTGCTATCGAGAATAATTAGTTAAAATAGGAAGCTATAAGATATGGTGCTTCCTGGGAGGTGGAGACTGGGCAGCCTCCCCAGACGTGGCCTTGTGGTGTCTCAGAATCCCAGGACTGGAGGTGGGGAAAGTTTGTGTCTAGAGTAATAATCTCTTCTGGAAGAGTAGACCTCATCCCCCAGCTGAGGAGGCCTTTCTTCCTGACCACCCTGGGAATGGTTTCTAAAGCTTGTTCTGATGCAAAGTCTTAGTGACAGCGTTGATATACTGTTGAAAAAAGTCAGAAAGGATAATGCTGAAGCAAAAATCATAAGAGGCAGATGCGTGTTGGGAGCTGGGGTCAGAGGACCTGGGTTGAAATCCAACCCCAGGCACTTACTACATAAGGGACCTGGGACAAGTCATTTCAGTCCTCCAGTTCTCTCAGGGACTGGCCTTTGAGGTCCCTTCAGGCTTTAGATCTGTGATTCTGAGTTAGCAGGTAGGTAACCTTGCAGTGAACAGTTTCACCTGAGGGGCAGAGACAGAAGCCAGATTTCAAGTGCCTGGCAAGTGGAAGGTAAAGAAATGTAGGTTACCATGTGTAGGGACCCTTTCTAGGAGACTGGCTGTGAGAGGAAGGAGATTTATAGGACAATAGGTGCAGCGGATGGCAGGGTCAAGTGAAGTTTCATTTATTCATTTCTTTGCTTGTTTATCATTCATTCATTCATTCATTCGTTTCTTTGTTTAATTTTAACTCATGGAGACCTGGACATATTTGTACAAAGGAGTATGTGAATCTGAAGAGGAGGGAGAAGCTGCTGGGGCAGATGGGAAGAAATAGGGGCAGAGGCGTGTGTAGAGAGGTTGACCTTGGCAAGAAGACCCACTTCTTACCAGAGACTGGAGCAAAGGGAAGAAAATCACTAATGATGGAGAGATTTTGGGGGAATGGTCTGGAAAGATGAGGGAGTATATGTCTGAAGTTTCTAAGGCAGGAACTCCTAAACTAGGAGGTCTGAGGAAAAAGCAGGGCTTGGAGTAGCTAATGAGGAGTGGTGGGCTAGATCAATCAGTCTTAGGCATTGTTATTCTCTCCCTCTTCTCTGTTGACGGTAATAGATAATATCTAGTATTTATGGAGTTTCAGTTTGCAAGGTACTTGATAAACAGTGTCCGAAATAATCATCACACTGGCCCTGAGCGGTTGGTACAAATCCTGTTATCTCCCTTTCACTGAGGAGGCTCTGGAGCAAGGCCCAGGGAATTCAGATCAAGAGTAACTCAGGGTCACCCAGCTAGTCAGAGTCAGAGGGAGGATTTCCTCCCTGGTCATGCAGAGTCCAAGCCCAGCACATTCTCCACTTTTTCAGAAGGACTGATGAAGGAATTTTAAACAGGCCCCTAGGGAAGTTAGGGACAGTTGGAAAGTGTGTGTATAGAAGAGAACTCAGCCCTCAAATATCACTGGAGCTTTCCTGAAGAAAGGAAGGATTTTTTTGTTTTGTTTTGTTTTTTGTTTTCTTTTATTGTTTTTTGGTTTGGTTTTTTTTGGTCTTTCAAACCTGCTTAATTCACCTAGGTAGAACAGGAGGTAGGTGAACACTATATAAGAAAGATGGCGCATCAGATGCATGGTGTAGTGGAAGGAGTTTACAAACATGGGCAAGTTTACAAACATGCGATTTTACAAACAAAAATGATGTTTACAAATATCATTTAGTCCTTGGAAGGGGCTCATCATCCCTTCTCTCATCACACCCACCACAACTAGCAGAGCTCTAGACCTCATCACCTGTCCCCTAGACTGCCTCAGTGGCCTCAATTAAACCTAACTGGTTTCCTTGAATTCAGCATCTCTCCAACTGAACCTTCACACAGATGCCCAACTAACATTCCTAAAACAAAAGTCTGACCCCTTGCTGAAGATGGCTCCCCACTGTTTCTAGGACAAAATCTGGTTCCTGACATTCCTGCCTGATGTAAACTCCCCTTTGTGTACTTAATATTTCAATCAAACTGGCATGTTAAGTTTTCCCCAATGCATGGCATTCTCCCACATCCACCTTTGCCCAGGAATATTTTCCTTCCTCACCTCCTTGGAACCCTGAGATCCCTTCAGGTTCAATTCAAGTAACACTCCTGTAAATGGCATGACCTGATTTCCTCAGTTGTTCATCTCTGCCCCTCCCTGCTGAGAAATTACTTTGTGTTTATTATTTACATTTTTTATTTATTACCTGTGAACATGCAGTATCCTCCTAAAGTTACTTTGTATGTAACTTGTATATATTGTGGGTTTTTTAAAATTTTTCCATTCTTCCCTTAAAACCAAAAGAAAAAATGACATTTCCATATATACAGTAGAATAGAAAAGAAAAAAAAATGGTTGTACAAGATTCTGCAAATCTCCGTTAGGAAAAGCTTGCTTTTCTTTCTCTTAGGGGACATAGCTAATAAATTCACCAATTACTTTGTGTCTACTTTTTATTTCCTTATCACTAGATATTTTCTTATCACCCGTCCTCTTCCTGTTCCCTAAATATGGATGATCCCCAGAGCACTGACCTTGGCCCTCTTCTGTTTCTGTAAATTCCCAACTCTGCCACTTATGACCTTGGTGACTTTGGGCAAGTTCTCTGAGCCTCTTGGGGGAGATGAACTCCAAAGTCCCCATGGCCCTTAATCTTGGATCTGAAAATGCGTGCCATAGTGTTATTACCGCTTGGCTGATGACTTCTCAATCTGGGCCTTGAGGACATATTTTGCCAGACAAAAACATGATTTTAGGAAGGGTTTCTATAGGATTTGTCCTTCTGTTGAAAGGGTCCAAGACTCACAAAAAAGGTTTAAGGGCCCCAGTAAGGATTCCTATTTGGTGAGGAAGCTCCTGTTACTAATATAAGCCTTCTAGCATCTAGCCAACAGCCCTTACAAGTTGAGTGTCTTGCCTGGAATCACAAGGGTACCATGTGTTAGACATGGGAGCTAAACCTAGGTCTTCCTGACCAGACATTTCCATTAGGGCGTCCATCTGGCCCCTTGAATCCCTCATCTTTTCACCAAGCCTAGTCATTTCTGTTAATACCACCAGCCCTTCACAGTCATCTTCCTTATAATTCACCACTGCCAAATCCTGTTGAGTCTGGTTTCCCACCATCTCTTGTATCTCTTTCCTCCTCTTCACTCTCATTGCCTCACCGGAGTTTAGACCTTCATTCCCTTTCACTCGGACTGGATTCTCTAATTTTTCCCTCTGCACTCTAATACTGCGATGTTAGCCTCTTTGCTGCTCTCACAAGATACTCCTAATTCCAACTCTAGCCATTTCATTGCCTTTCCCCCATATCAGAAATTCTACCTTTTGGCTTCCCTGGTTTCCTTCAAGGTGGAGCTAAAAATCTGACTTTCTATAAGAAGTTTTTCCTGATCTCCCTTAATACTAGTGTCTTCCTTCTCCTGATTGTCTCTAAATTTATCCTGCATATCTTATCTGTACACAATCTGCATGTTGTCTCCCTAACTAAACCATGAGTCTCTCAGGATCAGGGTATCTTTTGTTTTTCTCCATATCCCCCAACCCTGAGCATATTACCTTGAAAACAGTAGGTGCTTAGTAAATCCTTGTTGATTTGATTTTTTATACACAGCTTCCAAGTGCTTTTGAAATTATTCTCTAAACTGTTCCCTCACTAAGGTGTGGATCTTCTGTTTGTATCAACTCAGACCAAAACTGAGAAACACCCTGACATAATGGCTGCCCTTAGAAACATTAAGATCTGTCTGACAAACACTGGTTGTGTGACCATGGACATTTCACCTTTCAGCACCTCTGGGTAACTCTGGAAGACAAAGATATAAACGAGTGGCCAATGGATGTCAGTTGGGAAGAGACTTTCAGGCACTGTATTTTTTTTTTTTTTTACTTTTTTTGTGTGTCTTCTATGGCTCTTTTGCTCTTCTCTACTCAAAGGAAGTACTCAATACGTTTGTCCAACAAATGACATTTGATGAAGTCATTTCATGGATTCAATGGCAGGGTTAGTTAGACATACAGTTGATTATAGAACATTCAACCCATTAAATACAGTGGTTTTTTTTTTAATACCCTTCGATTTCTGAAACACTGATGGAACACATTCAGCAATCATGCAAAGATCTGATTCTTTCTTCTTCTCTCCCCACCCCCTCCCCCATATATCCCATGGGAGAGCAATACTTTTTACAATCTGCCCAAGTTCTATCAAACATAGTGGGGAAGAGTGCTCGTGCACACGCATGAGCAAGCACGCATGTTCTTCTTGGCTTTTCTAGGTCTACTGTCTTGTCCTCTCAGGCAAGCTCAGGCTGTTCCCTGTGCATACCAACAAAACCAAGCAACATGAGGAAAAGCTCATTCATATAGCTCCTATGTGCCTTCTGGCACATTTCCATAGCACTTTATACTTTTGTTATTTTACTATCGCATTTTATTTTATATTGTAATTACTTCTGCCTTACTTCTCCAAACAGAATAAGCTTTTGTGTTTTATTTCAACTTACAAGGGAGTTTTTACATTCTTATTTGTATCCTGCTAATCACCTATTAGATACTCAGAAAACATTTGTTGAATAAACAAATTTTATATCTATATGTGTGTGTGTATATGTGTGTGTGTGCATATAAATATGTCCACATATGTGTAGTATATATACATATATACATACACATATATACAGGCATACATTGGACATATTGCGGGTCTAGTTCTAGACAACCATAGTAAAGCAAATATCACAAAGAAGCAAGTCACATGAAGTTTTCGGCTTCCCTGTGCATTTATATGATGCTGTAGTCTATTAATATGTTTAAAAATACAATTAATTAATTAATTAAAATTTTACTGCTAAAAAATTCTAGCCATCATCTGAGACTTAGGGACTTTTTGCTGGTGGAGTCTTGCCTTGATGGTGATGGCTGCTGACTGATGAGGAAGGTGGTTACTGAAGGCTGGGGTGGCTGCAACAACTTCTTAAAATAAAACAACAATACCGCCCCAATTGATAAAGGGTCAAAGGATATGAACAGGCAGTTTTCAGAGAAAGAAATTAAAGTTATCTATAGTTACATGAAAAAAATGCTCTAAATCATATTGATTAGAGAGATGCAAATCAAAACAACTGTGAGGCACCATATCATGTCTATCAGATTGGCTAACATGACAAAACAGGAAGATGATAAATGTTGGAGAAGGTGTGGGAGAGTTGGAACACTAATTCATTGTTGGTGGAGCTGTGAGCAGATCCAACCATTCTGGAGAGCAGTTTGGAACTATGCCCAAAGGGCTACAAAAATGTGCATACCCTTTGACCCAGCAATATTGCTTCTAAGACTGTATCCCTAAGAGATCATAAAAATGGGAAAGGGTCCTACATATACAAAAACATTTATAGTAGCTCTCTATGTGGTGGCCCAAAACTGGAAATCAAGGGGATGCCCATCGATTGGGGAATGACTGAATAAGTTGTGGTATATGAAAGTAATGGAGTACTATTGTACTATAAGAAATGATGAACAGGAAGATTTCAGAGAGGCCTGGAAGAACTTATATGAATTGATGCTGAATGAAGTGAGCAGAGCAGAACCAGAAAAACACAGTAACAGCCACTGGTTGGAGCGGAACCAGGAAAACTATACACAACAACTACCACAGTGTGTGAGGAACTTTTCTGGTAGACTTAGTATTTCATTGTAATGCAATGACCTAAAAAATTTCCAATGGACTCTTGAGGCAAAATGCCTTCCACATCCAGAGAAAGAACTATGGAATTTGATCACTGAATGAAGCAGACCATTTTCTCTTTTGTTATGTTTTGTTTTATTTTATGGTTTCTCTCATTTTAATTCTTCTATGAAACCTAAGGTGAAAAATGTATTTAATAAGAATGTACATGTAGAACCTATATAAGATTGCACACCATCTCAGGGAGGGAGAGATAAGGGAACAGGGAGGGGCGGGGAGGGAGGGAAAAAAATCTAAACTATGTGGAAGTGATTGTAGAAAACTGAAAACAGATTTCCGGTTCCGGGAGCCAAGATGGCGGACTGATCAGTAATTGTTATCTCACTCCCGTTGTTGACCTTGACAAGCCCAGAGAATATCTCCCCGGGAAAATCCTGGAATAGTGGGAGCAGCAGAAGGGGTAAACAGACTCTCAGTCAGGGAGGCTGGAAAGATCACTAAGGAAGGTTCCTCTTGCTGTGGCCAAAGGCGACCACTGCAGGATCAGAGCTGTCCCAGATAGCCCTACCTCAACAAACAAGGAGAAGATGCTGAAGTCCAGGGTGGGGTGAAGCTAGCAATTGCCAACACCAGGACTGCAGGTGTGCCTCACAACCCCAGTGGAATCAGGAAGACATTAGTGCAGAGGGCTGAGCTTGCCTATGCTCAGCAGAGGAGCCTCCAGAATCCAAGCCACCCCTCCCCCCAACACTTAGCAAGCTAGCTCCAGGGTTACTGCAAGGAAATCCAAAAAGACCTAACTGGTCTCTGCTTTCAAACACCAGCCAGCTCAACACCAGGTAAGCTGCATCATTTAATTTCTAGCTGAAAGAATCAGAGACCACAACACACAAAGCCTCAAGTTTTAGGCACAAGAACTGTGGGACAGAACTCCCTGTGCCACAGATGCAGAGATCTATCTTAAAAGCCAGGAAAAGGGTTATTATCATGAGTAAGAAGCAAAGCAGAAAAGAAAAGACCATAGAATCTTTCTATGGGGACAAGGACCAAAACCAAAAATACCAGAGAGGTCAGCATTGACATTGTACTTTCATCTCAAACTTCAGAAGGGAATATGAACTGGTTGGAAGCACAAAGAGCCTTCTTGGAAGAGGTCTGGAAGAATTTTAAAACCCAAATTAGAGAAATAGAGGAAAAATTGGCCAATGATTTTAAAAATATGAAAAAAGAATTCACTGAAGAGTACAGTTCCTTAAAAGGGAAAATTGGACAGATGGAAAAGGAGATGCAAAAGTTAACTGAAGAAAACAATTTGATAAAAACAGAATTGGGCAAGTAGAAGCTAATGAATCTATGAGGCATCAAGAATCCCTCAAACAGAATCTAAAGAATGAAAAGATAAGAAGAAAATGCAAAATATCTAATTGGAAAAACAACTGACCTGGAAAATAGATCCATGAGAGAAAATCTAAGGATTATTAGTCTACAAGAAATCCATGATGGAAAAAAGAGCCTGGACAATCTCATCCAAGAAATCATCAAGGAAAATTGCCTGGAAGTCCTAGACCCAGAGGGCAAAATAGTCATTGAAAGAATCCACCATTCACCTCCTGAAAGGGACTCCAAACTAAAAACACCAAGGAATATCATTGCCAAATTCCAGAACTATCAAGTGAAGGAGAAAATACAGCAGGCAGCCTGAAAGAAACAATTAAAATACTGAGGAGTTACAGTCAGAATCACACAGGACCTTGCAGTTTCTACATTGACAGACTGAAGGAATTTGAATATGATATTCCATAAGGCAAAGGAGCTGGGACTACAACCAAGGATTAATTACCCAGCAAATTTGAGCATAATATTTTAGGCAAGGAGATGGACATTCAATGAAATAAGGGATTTCCAGACCTTCCTGATGAAAAGGCCCGAACTCAATAGAAAATTTGATCTTCAAACGCAGGTCTCAGGAAAGGCATAAAAAGGTAAACAGGGGGAAAAAAAACTTGTTACACAATATGGGCAAACTGTTTACATCCCTATAAGGGAAGATGATACTTGTTAATCTTGAGAACTGTACATTTATTATGAAATGTAAAAGGGATATACATAGATAGAGGGAGAGGGTATAAATTAAACGATGATAACAAATGTGATTGAAGGGTATGAAGGGATTGCAACTGGAGATGTGAAAAGAAGGAGGCAAAAAATAAAAATAAATTCCATCAAAGGAAGAGGCACAAAAATACATTACAGTAAAGGGAAAGAGGGGAGGGAGATGAGTATTGTTTGAGAGGCACTCTCATCTGACTGGATTCAAGGAGGGTACAACAAACACGGTTAAGTATAGAAATACATCTAGCTCTATAGGTAATTGGAGGGGAAGGGGGAAAGAAAAGAGAGGGAAGGGAGGCTTAAAAGGAGGGAAAAATTAGTAAGGGAAAAGGGTAATAAAAGGGAGGGGGGCTGAAAGAAGGGAGGGAAGACTGATGGAGGCAGTGGTCAAAAATTAAAACTCTATTGGGGAGGGGAAGGGAGAAGGGACAACTGAAAGCATAAACAAAGGGAAAGGCAATGGAGGAAAAGACACAAACAGTAATCATAACTGTGAATGTCAATGGGAAGAACTCTCCCATAAAATGGAGACTGATAGCAGAATGGATTAAAAAACATAATCCAACAATATGTAGTTTACAAGAAACACATCTGAAACAGGGAGATACACATAGGGTAAAGGTAAAAGGTTGGAGCAGAATTTATTGTGCTTCAGCTGATGTAAAAAAAAAGCAGGGGTAGCAATCCTAATCTCAGACAAAGTAAAAGCAGAAATACACCTAATCAAAAGACACAAGGAAGGAAAATACATCCTACTAAAAGGCACCATAGACAATGAAGCAATTTCATTACTAAATATATATGCTCCAAGTGGTATAGCATCCAGATTCTTAGAGGAGAAGTTAAGGGAGTTACAGGAAGACAAAGACAGCAAAATTATACTAGTGGGGGATCTCAACCTCTCCCTCTCTGAACTTGATACATCTAACCGCAAAATAAACAAGAAAGAAGTTGAGGAGGTGAATGGAACTCTGGATAAGGTAGATATGATAGATCTTTGGAGAAAACTGAATGAGGATAGAAAGGAATATACCTTTTTCTCAGTGGTACATAACACATATACAAAAATTGACCACGTACTAGGTCATAAAAACCTCACAATCCAATGCAGAAAGGCAGAGGTTGTGAATGCATCCTTCTCAGACCATAATGCAATAAAATTTATATGTAATCAAAGACCATGGAAATATAAACCAAAAACTAATTGGGAACTAAAAAAATCTAATCGTAAAGAATGAGTGGGTTAAACAACAAATTATAGAAACAATCAACAACTTCACTCAAGAGAACAACAGTAATAAGACAACCTACCAGATTTGATGGGATGCAGCAAAAGCAGTTCTTAAGGGAAGTTTTATATCTTTGAGTGCCTACATGAATAAAATAGAGAAAGAGCAGATCAATAAATTGGGTATGCAGCTAAAAAAGCTCGAAAAAGAACAAATTGAAAATCCCCAAGTAAATATCAAAATAGAAATACTGAAAACCAAAGGAGAGATTAATAAAATTGAAATTAAGAAAATGAACTAATAAATAAAACTAGGGGTTGGTTTCATGAAAAAAACCAATAAAAGTGATAAACCTTTGGTCAATTTGATTAAAAAAATAAAGTAGAAAACCACGTTGCCAATATCAAAAATGAAAGTGTGAACTCACCTCTAATGAACAGGAAATTAAAACAATAATAAGAAATTACTTTGTCCAACTGTATGCCTATAAATTTGACAATCTAAATGAGATAGATGATTATTTTAAAATTGCCCAGATTTACAGAAGAAGAAGCTGAATACTTAAATAACCCTATCTCAGAAAAAGAAATTGAACAAGCCATCAATGTACTTCCTAGGAAAAAATCTCCAGGGTTAGATGGATTCACAAGTGAATTCTATCAGACATTTAAAGAACAGTTAATTCCAATACTACATAGACTATTTGGGAAAACTGGGGAAGAAGGAGTCCTCCCAAATTCTTTTTATGATACAAATATGGTTTTGATACCTAAATTAGGAAGAGCCAAAACAGAGAAAGAAAACTATAGACCAATTTCTCTAATGAATATAGATGCAAAAATTTAAATAAGATTTTAGCAAAAAGAATACAGTAACTTATCACGAGAATAATACATTACGATCAGGTAGGATGTATACCAGGAATGTAGGGCTCGTTCAATATTAGGAAAACTATTATCATATCAACAATAAAACTAACAGTAACCACATGATTATCTCAATATATGCAGAGAAAGCTTTTGACAAAATACAACACCCATTCCTATTGAAAACACTGGAGAACATAGGAATAAATGTAACTTTTCAGAAAATAATAAGCAGTATCTATCTAAAACCTTCAGCAAGCATTATGTGCAATGGGAATAAGTTAGATGCATTTCCAATAAGATCAGGGGTGAAACAAGGATATCCATTATCACCCCTATTATTCAATATGATACTAGAAATGTAGCTGTAGCAATAAGAGAAGAAAAAGAAATTGAAGGAATTAGAATAGGCAAAGAAGAAACTAAGTCATCACTCTTGGCAGATGATATGATGACATACTTAGAGAATCCCAGAGATACAAGGAAAAAAACTACTCGAAATAATAAACAAGTTTGGCAAAATAAACCCACACAAATCTTCTGCATTTCTATATATTAGTAACAAAGCCCAACAGCAAGAGATAGAAAGAGAAATCACATTTAAAGCTATGGTAGACACTATGAAAATTGTGGTATATAAATGTAATGGAATACTATTGTGCTATAAGAAATGATGAACAGGAAGACTTCAGAGAGGCCTGGAAAGATTAACAGGAACTGATGCTGAGTCAAAGGAACAGAACCAGGAGAACTTTACACACAGCAAGAACCACAGTGTGTGAGAATTTTTCTGGTAGACTTAGAACTTCATTGCAATGCAAGGACTTAAAAAAATTCCCAATGGTCTCTTAAGGCAAAATGCCTTCCACATCTAGAGAAAGAACTATGGAATTTGATCTCAGAATGTGGCAGATCCTTTTCTTTTGTATTATGTTTTAGTTTGTTTTTTTATTTCTCCCATTCATTTTAATTCTTCTATGCAACATGACTAAGGTGAAAATGTATTTAATAGGAATGTATTATACAGCCTATATAAAATTGTATGCCATCCCAAGGAGGGAAGGGGGAAGGAGGGGGGTAGGAGGGAAAGGGAGGGGGGGAAAAGTCTAAGTTATATGAAAGTGATTGTAGAACACTAAAAACAAATAAAATAATTTAAAAAAAGAAAACTGAAAACAAAATAATTAAATTTCAAAGAGAGAATAAAAAAATAAAATAACAATGAAGTTTGCCACATTGATTGATGCTTCCCTTCACAAAAGATTTCTCTGTAGCATACATTTGATAATTTAGATTACCAGGATCAGTCTTCTCAAACTCTGCCACAGCTTTATCAACTAAATTTATGTGACTTTCTCCAACAATATTGTGTCTCTGGGAATAGAGAGGCTGGAGGAGAGGGAGAGAGGACAGGGAACTACCAAGGGTGGAGTAGTCAGAACATACACAATTATTAAGCTCACCCCCTTATATGGACACAGTTCATGGCATCCCAAAACATTTACAATGGTAACATCAATGATCATTGACCACAGATCACCATAACAGATACAATAATAACAAAAAAGTTGGAAGTAGGAAAATGGTGCTGATATCTAAATCACTATTGATTAGAGAAATGCAAATTAAAACAATTCTGAGATATCATCTCACATCTATCAGATTGACTTACATGACAAAAAAGAAAATGATAAATTTTGATGGTAATGTGAGAAAACTGGGGCACTACTGTGCTGTTGTTGGAGTTGTGGAACTATGCCCTAAGGGCTATAAAATTGTACATACCCTTTGATCCAACAATACCACTACTAAATTGGTATCCCAAAGAGATTTTTTAAAAGAAAAAAGGATATCATATACAAAAATATTTATAGCAACTCTTTTTGTGGTGTCTAGGAATTGGAATTTGAAGGGATGCCCAGCAATTGGAGAATAGCTGAACACGTTATCATATATGATTGCAATGGAATATGATTGTGATATAAGAAGTGAGCAAGATGATTTCAGCTTCTTCTCTGTCTCAGTTTCCTCATCTATAAAAAGGGATGATGACCAATCCAATCCAATCTATTACAAGAAGCTTTTAGTTTTTCATTGATTTTTATTGATGTCTGTGGTTTGTACATTTGCTTTACATCTCTCCCTTTTTCCTTCCCCTAGAAAGATATCCTTTGTAACAAAGATTAGTCAAGAAAGATCAAAAAATAAGCATTCAGCAGAACCAACCAACACATTAGTTATGTCTGTGATTTTGATCAACAATCTACATAAATTGTTTCCATCTCTCTAAAGAGAGAAAGGAGGTTGATTTTTTTTTCGGCTTTTCTGGGATCAAGTTTGGTTATTCCAATTATACAGACTTAGGTTTCATTCCCTCCCTCTCCAACCCCTCATCTCTACCAGTATGAATCAACTATCTAGTATTAGGGTGGCAACTAGGTGATAAAGTGGAGATAGCCCTGGGCTTGGAATCAAGAAGACTCATCTTTATAGGTTCAAATCCTGCCTCAGACATTTACTAGCTACATGACCCTGGACAAGTTAGTTTCTCATCTATAAAATGAGCTGGAGAAAGAAATGGTAAATCACTCCAGTTTCTTTGCCAGGAAAACTCCAAAATAGGATCACGAAGAGTCAGACAACTGGACAAACACAACAATATTGGGGTAGGAAGTACTCCCAGCCCTTAAGGAATTTCCATACCATACCAAAACTTAGATTATCTGTCCCATAGAATTGTTGAGAGGATCAAGAGAGATAACAGACATGAAAATGTTTTGTAAAGCAAAACTTATTTTTATAAATGCTCAATGTGAACATTTACATTTCAGAAATAGGCAAACTGCAAATGAAGGCTTAATTTATTGTTTTGGTGATTATCCAGACTTAAGGAAAAAAGATGGAGAAAATGTTTATAATGTAGGTTAAACTTTAAAGTGTGTCCCATTTTCAGAAATCTTATTGTTCAATTTACCAGCACATTCCCGGCTTTTCTTCATCTTTTGGAGTGCAAGGGCTGCTGGGCTGATTTCTTCACTCTCAAAATCTGACAACATTGTTAACACGGAATTTCCCCATTCATATTTGTTTACTCTCAGACTTTGGTAACGTAAAGCAACTCAAACATCTCAAAATTTTTCATTTGTACCAATACCCAATAAAAAGTTTGTACACAGAAAATGAACTTTTCATAAGTAAAGTCTTAAAATAGGATTTAGAACTAGAAGAAATCTATAGAGATCATCTGTCCAACAGTTTTATTTTACAGATGGAGATAATAAGTTCTAGAGAGGTTGAGTGACTTAAGGTCACATGGTTCAAAAATAACAGTCATGATTGTAGTGTCAGTCAACTAGTACTATAATGCACCTATTAGCTGCCGTACCCTTGCTAATTTCAGTGGATACTAAGAAGGGGGAGGGAAGGGACACTTGCTGTTCTCAAGGAGTTCACAGTTTAATCTGGTAGATGACATGCAAAAGATGAACAAATAAGATATGTACGGGATAAGCTATTAAGGGAAGGTATTAAGGTAAATTGGGAAGAACTTGCAGAAGGTGAAACTTTAGTTGAGACTTGAAGGAAGGCAAAGAAGCCAAGCGGCAGAGAAAAGAAAGGGAGAGAGTATGGGAAATGGGGGACAACCAGTGCAAATGGTAAGATCAGGAGTGTCTTGTGGCAGGAACATCAAGGGAACCAGTGTTGCTGGATTCCAAAGTATTAAAGGAGGAATTAGATGGGAAGGAGTCAGTGCTCTGAAGACCATACAGGATTTCATATTTGATCTTGGGGAATGTAGGGCAAAAAGGGAGGACATGAACGTATTTGCAGTTTAGGAAGATCCATTTGAGTCGGGGCTAGGATAGAGTGGGGAGAGGATGGAGGCAAGGAGACCAACCAGTAGGCTAAAATAGTTCACACATGAAGTGATGAGGGATGGAATGAAAATGGTAGCAGAATTTCACTGCTATCCCAATATTCTATAATTGCAAATGATATAACTAAGTCTTGAAATTTTGATTATTGTTCGAGTCCAAAAGAGAACCTTTCTTGACTTTTCCCCTTGCAAGCTGGAGAACAATTTTCAAACAACTCCAAAAACTTGCCAGTGTCATCATGAGTCAATAAAATGGCAAGCCAATGTTGGTCTTGAATGGGTCACTGTCTATGGAAGATAAATTTTGATGAAGATAAATTCTGAGAAACTCAGCTGGTGCGTTGTGACTTTGATACTGCTGATCAGGCCATGGCACAATCAGTTTGCTGGCGTGGTGGAGAGCTCAGGACTCCGAGTCAGGAAAATCTGAATTTAAATATTTTCTCAGATATTTTACTAATCATGTTATCTTGGATAGGTCAACCAGTTTATCTCAATTTCTTCAGTTATAAAGTAGGAATAGTAATAGCACTAGACTGTTGTTAGGATTAAATGAAATAACATGCCACATATTTTTAAAATGCTAAAATACTCATACATACCACCTATATTGTTATTGCTAACACGATTTTTTTTCTGGCAAGTTTAATAGCTACATATACATTTAGAACCTAGTGTCCTCTAAACCTTCCCCCATCTGAGTCTCTTGCCCCTAACAACAAACAGAGAGCATGAGGGAGAACTGCTACCATCCATACAGGGACTCTCTAAACCCAATCCCAAAATCATTAAATGGGAGAGTAGGTCATGTAAATCTTTAGTTCAACTATCATTTACTCTGTATTTCCTTCCCCCCCCAAAAAATACTTTTTTTTTCCCAAAGTGGCATTGATTTTCAGTCTTCTGTCATTATACTTCAATGAATCAATTTCATCATGTATGTGTATACATGAAATGAGGGCAATTAGGTGGTACAGTGGTTATAGTTCTGGGTTTGGCGTTAGGAAGACCTGAATCTCAATCTACCTTCAGATACTTCCTAGTTGTGTGACCCTGGACAACTCATGCAACCTTTGTCTGCCTCAGTTTCCTCAACCATAAAATGGGGGTAATCATAGCATCTATCTCCCGAGACTGTGGTGGGGATCAAAGGAGACACTCTTACACGCAGGGTCTGGCACGTAGTAGGTGTATAATAAATGCTTATCATTGTTGTGATGGTTTTTATTTCTTCCAATGACACTGGTTACATTTCATCCCATTCTGCCTATCCTGCGCAACTTTCTTACTTGTCCTCCCACATGGAGTACATCAGACATTCTGGAAACTTCTTTCTTGACATTTTAGGGATATGATGACACATAAAAGTTATCTGTCTGTATATCAATCCACTCTCCCAATGGGCAACATGACCAGTCCATTTTTGGGTGGAGGCAGGCATTTTTCTGATGATATCTTTTACATAGATTCCTGTGCATAATTCCTTGCTGGTGATGTGCTGAAACTTGCTTAAGCCTGTGATGTGTTACAGCCTGCTGATGCCCACCATACGCCTCTCCATTGCCTTTGGGGAGATCCTTAACGTCACTTCTTCCAAGTTTTAATATTCCATGATTTTCATCCAATATTTTTCCTTCTCTACTAAGTATGTTGCCAGGGTAAGGGCAAAAATGACTTGATTTAGTGAACTCTTTTTAAATGACCAAGGTAGTGGTCATCAAATGGTAACTTTAATTTCCTAGTGCATCTGGAGTACAAATGGTATTAACATCTGCAACCACATGCAAAATGATGGAATAATGTTGACAAACATATTTGATGATTGATGGTAGTTGTGATATTAAAATTGTATTGATTGTGATGGTAAAGTAAATAAAAACCAGTCAGAAATGAACCCCATTTGATGAATAAAAACTTTCCCAAGATTCAATCTAATTCCATTCAGCAAGCTTTTTATTAAGCACCTACTATTTTCTTTTTTTAAAAAATAAACTTGTTTACTTTTAACATTATTTTCTTTTAAAATTTTGAGTCTCAAATTTTTTCCCTCTCATCCCTGAGAAGACAAGCAAATGACATCAATTGTACATGTGAAATCAAGTAAAACATATTTCCATATGAATCACATCCCAAAAAGTAAAGAAAGAAAATATACTTTAATTTGCACTCGAAGTTCATCATCTGGAGGTGGATAGCATTTTTTTTTCATCATGAGTCCTTTGGAATTGTCATGGATCGTTATATTGATCAGAGTAGACAGGTCTTTCATAGCTGATCATTCTTACAACACTGCTGTTATTTTCAGAGCACTGGGGATAAAAAGGACAAAAACAAAAGTGCCTCTATCCTTGAGGAATGATAGAACATAGACCCAATAGTACTGTAACAATAGAACATAGATCCAATAAGTAAATCCAAAGTGTAGGGAGGGATAGAGCAGGGACCCAATAAGTAAATCTAAAGTGTAGGAAGGGATAGAGCATGGATCCAAAAGACAAATCCAAAGTGTAGGAAGGAATAGAGCATGGATCCAAAGTGTAGGAAGGAATAGAGCATGGATCAATAGACAAATCCAAAGTGTAGGAAGGGATAGAGCATGGATCCAATAGACAAATCCAAAGTATAGGAAGGGATAGAGCATGGATCAATAGACAAATCCAAAGTGTAGGGAGGTATAGAGCAGGGAACCAATAAGTAAATCCAAAGTGTAGGGAAGACGATCATAAGAAACTGGGGAGGGGTCAAGGGGAGGATCTGGTAGCACCTGAGCTAAGCCTTGTAGTAAGCTGAAGCTCCATAGAGATGAAAGTGAGAAGGAAGGATAGCAAAGGTATGGGACAGCCTGCACAAAGGAAGAGAAGTGACTGATGGATTGTCATGTATGGAAAATAACAAAGAGGCCAATCTGACTGTGTTTGAGGGTATGTGATATGAAGTAAGTCTGGAAAGGGATCCAGGAGCAACACTGGTAGAAGCTTTAAATAATAAACAAGACGAAGTTTGCATTTTATTCTA
Source organism: Potorous gilbertii (assembly GCA_028658325.1). Lineage (NCBI taxonomy): Eukaryota > Metazoa > Chordata > Mammalia > Diprotodontia > Potoroidae > Potorous > Potorous gilbertii. Next base: position 207,080 of record JAQQSK010004548.1, read on the forward strand.
GAGGCAGCAGTCAGTCACTGTTATTTCTTGATCATCAGAGTAACATGGTTAATCTGTGCTTTAGAAAGAAAAATATTCCCATAACTTTCTGGAGCATGGGTTGGAGAGAAGACATGGGAAGCAGGAGACCAGTTAGGAGACCACTGTAACTGTCACATGAGAGGTGATGAGGACCTTACAGGGTGGCAGTCATAGCAGTGGAGAAAGAAAGTGGTGTTAGACATGATTGATGTAATAGACACAGAAAAACTAACTGTTTGAATATGGAGACATGAGTTGGGGAGGAGAGTGAAGAGTCAATAGTAACTCCAAAGTTGCAACTGGGGTGATTGGAAGAGTGGTCGTCCCCTCAACAAAGATAGGAACATCAGGAAGAGGGAACAGTCTGAGCAAGAAAGACGAGTTCTGTTTTGAACTCGTGTTTAGTTTGGGATGCACATAGAGGTGGTTGGGAAAGGGGAGTTTGAGCTTAAAAGAGACATAAGGACAATATGAAATAGGGATTCAGAAATTATTTGCAGAGAGATGATAACTAAAGCCATGGAAACTGATAAGATCATTGAGAAAGAACACAGAGAGAAAATAGAAGGATTTGGGCAGAATCTTAATATACATCCATATTTAATGCTCACCACATGGATGATGAATCCCCAAAGGAAAGGAGGACAGTTAGACAATTAGGTAGAAGGAGAACCAAGAGGTTGTGAAAATGAAAGGAATATAGAGTATTAGCAGGAAAAGTCAAAAAGGATGATGACACAAAAAAAGGATCACAGAATTGACCAAGTGTCTTCTTATGAGTCTTTAATACACATCTAGAAAAAGGTAATATTATGTTGAACAACTTGTTTTTTAACCCAAACTTCTAAATCTAACATTTCTTTCTTTTGGCATCAAGGAAACATTTTGTTTTTGTATTATTCTTGTTAAGAGGCAGGGTCATGTAGTAAAGAGGGCTCAGAGTCAGGAAAACTTTTGCCTCTGATATAGCCGTGATCACAGGCAAGTCATTTAACCGGTCAATGTCCCTGGGAGATTCTTAAAGACTATAAGCTACAGAAGGGTGACTGATATACCATCAGTGGAGGGATTACCTACATTAATAAAATCATGATTTCCCTTCCCTCAAAATCCTTTACAATTATGTTCATAATTGGAAATTGAGGGGATACCCATCAAGTAGGGAATGGCTGAACAAGTTGTGGCATATGAATGTAATGGAATACTATAAATCCATAAGAAATGATGAACAGGCAGATTTCAGAAAAACCTGGAAAAATTTATATGAGCTGATGCAAAGTGAAATGAGCAGAACTGGGAGAACGTTATACACAGTAACAACATTGCACAATGATCCTTTGTAAATGTCTTGGCTATTTTCAGCAGTACAATGATCCAAGACAATTCCAAAGGACTCATGATTAAAAGTGCTATCCAGAAAAAGAACTGACAGAGTTTGAATGCAGATCAAGGCATATTACTTCCACTTTTTTTGTTTTGGTCCATTTTTTCTTTCACAACTTCTTTCACAACTAATACGAAAATATATTTTACATGATTGCACACATATATAACCTATATCAAATTGCTTACAGTCATAGGAATAGGGAGGTAATGCAGGGAGGGAGAAAATTTGGAACTCAAAAATTTTAAAAATGGATGCTAAAATTAGTCTTTACATGTAATTGAAAAAATGTTATTTATAAAAAATAATTACATTCATAGATTTGGAGCTAGAAGGACTTTCAAGATGATCTAGTCCAGATGAACATTTGACAGATCAGGAAACTGAGGTCCAAAGAGGTAAAGCCATGATTCCAAGTCAGGTCCTTGGATTCCAGAGTCAACACTCTTTCCATTGCATTCTACTGGATGGCTCTGATGCTGTTTGTCTAACTTTAGGTATAACAGACATGAGAAATATGATTTCTTCCAGAGGGAAATAAAGGGGAGTGGGGAAGATAAAGGGTAGCCACTCTGTATGTTGCACAAACTGCATAGCTCAGAACAGAAGCCAGGAGAGCTGCTCCTGAGAAAGTCGCTTTCACTGACTGCATTACTCCTGGGTCCAGATATGGGAGTAACCTGCCCAAACCCTGGATGTGGTTTGAAAATTGCACCCCCTGTGGTTCACTGTGAAATGTGCCACTCGATTCACTCAAAACAAATAACCAGCTGGCTTTGGAAAGCAGAATATTCAATGTTTATAAGGAGGAATACAATAAAAACCGTCCTTTATTAAGCTCCCTCTTTACTCCTTGCCCTCCATGCACCTTAGACATATGCCTCCCTGACCCATTGTTCCTGGCTCTGCTCATGGCTGGTTAGAACTCGAGGCAGAAGAATGGGGTATTAAGAGCACTGGCTATCAGGCCAAAGGACCCATATTCAAATCCTGATTCTACTGTCTCTGAGACCCTGGTCAAGTCACCTCTCTTCTGTGGTTTCAGTTTCTTTCTCTGTAAAATGAGGGAATTGATTATCTACTAGCCAGAGCTTCAAATTTACAAATCAGTTTACAAATATTATCTCATTTGATCCTTACAACAATCCTGGGGGAGGGGGGGGGAATTTTTATTATTCCTATTTTACCATTAAGGAAATTGAGGCAAACAGGTGAAGGGACCTGCCCAGGGTCACACAGCTAGGAAGTATCTGAGGCCACATTTGAACTCAGAATAACACTGTAGGATAGAAGGGACCTTTGAGGTCATCTAACCCAATCTTCTTATCTGAAAAAAGAAGTAAATGAAGCCCCAAGAATTAAAGTAATTGGCCCAAGATCAACTAGCGAAGTGGTGGAGCTAGGATCTGAACTCGGCTGTCAACCCAATGTAGTGTAGTGTAAAGCGTACTGACCATGGAGTCAGAAAAAACTGACTTGAAATCATGCTTCAGACAGTAGCTACATGACCCTAGACAGAATGGTCTCAGTTTCCTCATCTATAAAATGAAATGCCTCCTATGTGCCAAGCACTATGCTAAGTGATGGAGAATACGGAGAAAGACAAGGAGAAAAAACCAACAACCAGCCCAGTCACTGTTCCCAAGGAGCTCACCGTCTAATAGGAGAGACAAACATAATCAACTACATACAAACAAGATACGTAACAGATAATTTGAAGATGATCAGAAGGCGGAAAGGGAATTGGGAAAGGCTTCCTGTAGAAGGTGAAATTTTAGTTGGAATGTGAAGAAAGCTAGGAGGCAGAGATGAGGAGGGAGAGAAATCCAGACATGGGGGACAGTCAGGAAAAATACACAGAGTTGGGAGATGGAGTGTTTGTGCAAGGAGTATCCAGGAGGTCAATGTCACTGGATCATAGTTTTTGGAAGGGAGAAAGATGTAGAGCAGTTAAATGGTGCAGTGGATAGAGATCAAGCTGGAGTCAGGAAAACATCTTCTTGAGTTCAAATTTGACCTCAGATACTCACTAGATGTGTGACTCTGGGCAAGTCCCTTAACACTGCTTCAGTTTTCTCATATGTAAAATGAAATGGCAAACCACTCCAGTATTTTTGCCAAGAAAAACTCAAATGGGGTCACAAAGAGTCAGAAACATTTGAAAAAAACAAACAACAAGATGTAAGATTGAAAAGAGAGGAGACCTGATTATGAAGGATTTTACATACCAAACATGGGATTTTTTAATTTTAACCCAGAGGTCTTAGGAATTGACTGAGGGGTTTTTATCAGGGATTCAGATATCTATTCAGAAATGTAGAAGTTGGGAAATAAGCAAATTGCACTAGAGATCCTACTGCATGGAAGTAAATTTGACCTCATAAGTATCACTGAGACTTGGTAGGATAGAAACCATGATTGGAATATGCTTCTGCAAGGATATAGTTTAAAAAGGAACAAAATACAATTTCAAAGAAACAAAAGAGATGTGCTTGTGTCTGCATGTGTGTGTGTGTCTGTGTGTGTGTCTGTGTGTTGAGGATGAGATTTTTGAAGAATGAAGTCGTATTGCATATTAAGAAGATACATTCAATGAAGCAACCTAGAAACTAGAGGTGGAAATATGGTGGAGAGGATTTAGACAAAGGAGAACAGAAGGAATATGACCATGTGAGCATACCACTGAAATCTGGACAGCAGTAGACAACAAAGGCAGAGCTTGTGAAACAGATCGCAAGTGTGCTATAGAGTCATGGGGGCCTCCATTACTTGGACATTTGTTGGAGTTTTCTCTGCTGCTCAACTCAGAAGTGATTTTTGGCATCAGGCTTGGATGACAGGAGGGATAATGACATTTAATAAGAAATTGGGGGAGAGGAAATTAATGAGTGAAGATTTGAACATGTCGAGTCTGAGGACCCATTTGGACAGCCAGGGGAAGATTTCCCTCTTAAATTCTTTGGGTCTCATCTTTCTCCTCTGTAAAATGAAGGGATTGGCCTAGAAAATTTCTAAATTCTTTCTAACTATAAATCTGTGACCCAATGACTTTCAATCCATGGATTTTAAATACTTTGGAAATACTAAAGATCATGTTTACATATGGTAACTGATGTTTAGGAAAGAAATGGAAAAGTCCTAGCAAACTGGCTTCCAGCCCTTAACACTGTGCCTGGCCCCATAGTAAGCATTTAATAAAGGCTTATTGATTGACCACTTCCTGGAAAGAACAGAAAAATTTCCACTGGTACTTTGGATTATATTTTCAGATTTTTCCAGGTGAGAGACAAACAACTCTAACATTACAAAATTATGTGTGATTTTTGGAAAACAAACAAACAAGATGCTAAAAGTTACTAAATGAATAATCTAGGAAGAATTTTTTAAAGCCTATCCAAAGGGTTTCAGTTTGGAAAACAGCAAGAATATCTGACATCAGTCAGTTAGATTATTATTTGATTTCTTGAAGAGTGGCATTACTTTCCAAAATAACAGCAGGGCTTCCCGTGAGGTTTTTATGAGATGGTCCATGAACTATTTCTGCATATATAGCACACATTTACAGAGTTAACCATATTGAAGTTTTCATTGTTTGCCATACAGATGGTCACACGATAGCAGATGTTTCCAGAAATCAGCATCCCAGATGTCTTCACCACTTATCTTTAAAGTGGTAAGAATACTTTTGGGGACAGGGGAGGAGGGAACAAACTGTGTGGACAATAAAGGAAGGCAATTAAGAAATAGAAAACGAAACCAAGATGGAGGATGAAAGCTGAGGAAAAATTGGAAACATGGAGTACCATAACTGACTGCCTCTGGTGGAAGTCCTCTGCCTCCCAATGGCTGTAATTCCTATTCTCCACCTCAGACCTAGGATTCTAGCAAGTAGGGGTAGAACACCATGACCACTCAGTGAGCACCCAGAAATTCACTTTACATGCCACCTATTTCTCATGTGCTCTACTCTGGCACTCGCAAAACATTATTGATATTTAGACAAGAGGAATGCCAAGAATAATACAAGGAGGCCTCCACTTGTCAGCAAGGGTTTGTTGATGATGACAATGATGAAATTGAAAAGGATAGGAGGCAAATGGGAAGGGCAGTAAAGAGGGGAAAATGAATCAAGAAGAGGTTGGCCTGGAAATATTGGTTTGAGGCAGGCTTTAGTATTGCTATTAAGGCAAAGAAAAGAGAAATGTGGGGGGTGGGGGGTGGGGGGGGAGTGTGTCCAATTTCTTTTCCCATCATGTCAAGACAGGGTAAGAAAGAGTGGCTTATCTCATTCATTTCTACCTTGTGCTGAGACTCTTTTAGGGATCAGGGCTGGAAAAGGTCACAAAGAGATCAATGGTCACAACGGTCCTCACCTATCCTCTCCTCTCATTCAAGTGGGGACCAAGAGAGTCGGGACATAGGTAGATGATGAACAACTCTCCTTAAGGCTGTGGTCAAGGACAGCTCACTTTAAGTGGAATCCCCAAGATACCACAGAGATGCAATGCATGTCATGGAGTGAGCTTTGATCTTGGACTCCAGCTTGGATCTGGGCTCCAATCCTAATTACATGTCTTTTTGGCCAAGTTATTTGACCTCCCTGGGTCTCAGTTTGTCCATGTATGGGCAGCTATGACAATGATATGGACACTAGCTGCCTCGAAGGGTTGCAGGGAGAAAATGTTTTTGTGAATCTCAAATCATCATCATAAGATGAGTTATTATTATGAAAATGTCTTAGATTTTTTTAGAAAACTCAAAGTAAGGGAGTGATGTAGCAGGACAAAGTTGTTTCCTCCTCCATGAAATGGAGGGCAGAATACCTGTCTCCTGGGGGTTCAGGGAGGGGAAGCATTTCGGTAGATTAGAGAGTACATCAAATTTGGAATAGAAGGGCCAGTGTTTCAGTCTTGACTGTTACTTCCTGCAAACTTGTGGTTCTTAGTGGCTTCTCAATAATTTTTACTAAGTACCTACTGTGTGCTGAGTGGGAGATACAAGTGCACCCAAGATACAGTCTCTGCTATTTACAGTCTAGTAGAGGATATGGATTTATATGCTATTAATTACTTATATATTATTAATTTTGTCAACATATGCTGAGTGCCTACTGTGTACAGCATTGTCTGAGGAATCAGAGAGAGACAAATATAGCACCTGTAGACTCTGGGTTCACTCTCCTAAATCCAATTTGTACTGACAGATCAATTAACCAGAGGTCAACTACTTCTCCAACAGTCATGTCTGACTCTCCATGTCCCCATTTGGGATTTTCTTGGCAGAGATATTAGGTTGGTTTGCCATTTCCTTCTCCAGTTCATTTTACAGATGAGGAAACTGAGGCAAAAGGGTTACGTGACTTGCCCAGTAAACTAGTAAACATCTAAGGCTGGATTTAAACTCAGGTCTTTCTGACTCCAGGATTGCTCTATCTACTGCACTACCTAGCTTACCCTAAATTCTAGGGGTACCCTTAATGGGCTATGAGGTTCTTCTAATGCTACCACTCTTAAGTCCCCTTATAACGTGTTTCCCCATAATGTGTCCCAATTTTATTTTGACCAATTACTTTCTCCACAATATCAATTAAACAATTACCATCAATTAGCCTTTACAAAGGACTCTTTCCCATGAAGTGTAATTAGGACAGGAGTAGGGCCTACTTTCCTTCCTACATACCACTAGGTACCTGAGGAGAAGAAACCTCTAACTCAAAGTGGTGGTGACAAAATATTCCCCTCACCTCAACTAGGGGTAGGTAACTTCTTGGCTTTCCTCCACTTGAAGAGTCTCCACCAAGTTTACTTCTGGCTAGCCATCAGAGTTAGAGCCAACATGACCACTACCTTACTTTCAGGACATGGTGTCCTGACTTAACAAGTCACTCTACTGCTAGGCGGAGGTCAAGCAGGTCATTCCTCAAGGCTGGCTCTCCAAATGTTCACCCACTTCTGCCACAGGCAGACTGCACAATCAATTCTGACCCTGAACTTTTGGCATTTACTCAGACCTTTCAAAGCATTGTTCCATCTCTAACACCCATCCTCCTGGCACTGGAGGCACCTAGGTGGCACAGGACCTGGAATCAGGAAGACCTGAGTTCAAATGTCACCTCACATACATATTAACTGGGTGACCCTGGGACAAGTCACTTAACCTCTGCCTGTCTGTTTTCTTAACTGAAAATAAGGAATAGCTCCTACGTCCCATGATTCAGGTGAGGATAGAATGCAATCATATTTGTAAAGCACTTTGTAAACCATAAAGCATTATGTAGAAATGCTAACTATTTACCTAAGACCAGGAAAGAAGAACACAACAGGGGCAGAAGAAATAGTAGGACTGTGCATTCACAGCTACATAGCAACCCAAGTGGGAGAGCAGGCAGCAGACGCTACCTCTTCCTTTAGTTTAGCAGCAGTTCTAACTTGTCACCAGGGAAGAGGCAGACTTTGTCTGCATGTAACTTTGTTTTAAACACACTCAGTTATAGCTTGTGTAGAGGAAGAGGAGGGCAAATTTCTTTTACCACTTTATTTTTTAATATTAATTTATGGAATAAAACAAGCTTTCTCATAACAGTACAATAAAAAAAGATGATTGTATGTGAAACTGTAAATCAGTTATACACAACTTGCTATTGCTTTCAAATAGACAACAAAATTATGTCAGTTTTTTTTCATTTTTTTTCTTCCCTCCCTCACCCCCTTTCCTACCACCACCCTAGAGATAGCTATCATTACACACAAATACTTTTGAATAAAACTGAAAAGGTAAGGTAGTACCTGAATGTAGGTCTTGAGTGTTAGGCTAAAAAGTGTGAATTTTGCAAGGTATCTTGACGTTAGATTTCTTTTCTTCCCTATTTATTTATTCTACTGTTGTTTTTTAAACCAAGACAATGAACTCTTTTGTCTCATGTAGTTTTCATTTATGATTTCCTGAAATACAGCTCCGGAAAAACTAGACTTTGTAAAAGCCCATTGGGATTCAAATGGAGCTACTTGACTATGTCTATAAACCCAAATCACTCTGGTTCTCCCTGATTGGCCAAAGATAGGTTCCAGTCCAAGCCTCACTTATTCATTGCTTGGATTTTAAATGGCCCAGAGTGAGTGTAAATAGCAATTGTTTGTGTTCTGGCCAGAAACTCTGAGAGTCTTCCCCTCCCAAACTGATTCTTTTATGAAGGCAAACTACGTCATTTCTTTCATCAGTTTTTACCTAGCCTTACCTACTGAGTAAGCATTGCCTCAGGCACACTGAGACCAGGGAAAGACCTTAGATTAAAAAGACCAAGATCTCCCACTACATCTGGGGCCATCTCCACTCATCCTGACCTTTGTCTGGCAGAAAGAGTGAGGCTGATGACTGTCTCACTTAAATCCAATTCACTTGCAAGTCAAAACATCACCCTCCTGAAGTCATTGGTCCTTTTCCAGAAAGAATGATGAATAACAAGGAATGTGAACTTTACTAGGTAGGCAATAAGGGGTCTGGGAAGGGTTTTGAGCAGAGTGTTGATAGGAATAGATCAATGTTAAAAAGGAAATGCATGGCACTCACCCCATTGGCTCCTTCCCCACCACTTCTCAACATGGTTAGGTCTCCCCCATTTTCAAAAAAGAAAACCTTCACTTGATCTAGCCAACTTTTCAAGTTATTATTTTTTATTTCTAATTGCTTTCAGAACCAAACCTTCTAGAAAGGGTCATCTAAATTCCTTGTCTTTACTTCTTCATCTCCCACTCACTTCTCATCTCTGAGTAATCTGGCTTCTGATTATCAATCATCTCTTAACTGCTAAATCCATTGACCATTTCTCAGTCTGCCTTCTGCTTGACCTCCCTATAGTTTTCAACACTGTTGAACATTCCCTTCTCCTAAAGACTTTCTCCTCCCTTGACTTTTTAAAAAATAAATGTTATTAATATTTTTTGTTTTTACGTTGTTAAATCTCCCATCTGTTCCTTTTCCTTCCTCCTCTGTAATGTTAATGTAAGGTTAATGGTGGGCGGTGGGGGGAAGAGTTAAAGTTCTTCCTCACCCACTAATAGGCCTCTGATACCTTTGGTTAATTTCTAATGAGGCACCAATCCAGCTCTGAAAAGTGTATATGTGCTCTGAGGTGAGGTTTTGCTTTGGGGCTTAGTTTTTAGAAGAAGGTTCATGTGCCACGTGAGACTCTGGGTAGTTGCTAAGGAGCCCCCTGGCTTTGAAAACCCAGATGTTGGTGCTAATCTCTTTGGTAACGATATATGTATTGTCTATGGTCAGACAGTTGGAAACCCTGCCTTGATCTGTTTGTAATTTCTGTTTGTATTTTCTCTGAAGTTCAGGGTGCAGACGTTTCCCCCTGAACTAAGTGAATGATCTATGTGCTTTATTGAAATATACTGTTGACCCTTCAAAAGTTAGTTTCCTTTTAGAAAAGTAGATCTAAGAGCCTGTACAGCAGGCCCTCCAGTGTATGCTGGGGTCCTTGCTGTTACACCCTTCCAGAGAACCATCTCATATAACAAAGATTTTTATTTTAAAGAAAAAAGAGGAAAAAGGAGAAAACCAACAGAACCAGTCAATATGTTTGTTTGTTTTTTAAATCTGATGATATACACCCAATGAGTTCCAGACTCCTCATATCTATGAAGGTGAGTGTGGCAGGGAGGTATCTTCTTGTTCTTTGTCCTTCATTTTCAAAGAGGACCGATGATGTTAGGTGGTGATGTCTTGACTTAAGTGTGAATTAGATTGAAATGAGGCAGAGTTGCATAGAGTCAGCAACCTCACTCTCTCTTTCAGAGTCATCAAAGTCCAGTAGCAAGACAAAAGTCAAAACAACTGGCAACGGCTCAGGATACAGTGGATGCCTTGGCATCTTTGCTGTCTAAGTTCTAAGTGCTCCACAAGGCCTGCTTTAGCCACCTTCAACGTTCTCATCTGCCCATTCCACCGGGAGAAGACTTCATATGCTTGGAGTAGCATCACTCCATCTTACCAAAGGCTTTGAGGCCTAAACCTGGTTGTATGGAGTGTTCAGGGAAGACTAGCACCTCTAATATGAGGGCTTGCTGAGCCCTTTCAAGGACTGTTCATCCACCTTTGGTCTCTACCTGTCACCTAACTCTCACCTGTGGCTCCACAACATGCACAGCAGCCACACCCTAGTATCTTCTATCTCTTCTTTGGAGTCATTCCCCTGACTTCTATGACACTGCTCTCTCCTGGTTGTCCAACCTGTCTGATCACTTCATCTCAGTTTCCTTCTCTAGATAATAACCCATCTTCCACTCTCCAAGCATGGGTGTCCCCCAAGGCTCTGTCCTGGGCCTTCTCCCCTTCTCTTTCTCTTAGTGATCTCCTCAGCTTCTATGAGGTTTACTATCATCCCTTTGCACATATCTAGATCTAGGCCAGATCTATGCATTGAGCTCTCTTTCGAAGTCTAGTGCTGGTCACCAACGTCTACTGGACATTTCCAATAAATGGTCCATTGGTTCTTCCAACCCACTCCAAAATAATATTCATCTTCTCCCACCTAAACCCATACTTCATTCAAATTTCTATTTCTATTAAGGGATATCATCATTCTTCCAGTCCTCTAAGATGGCATATCCTTGATATCATCCTTGATGACCCCTCAACTTTAGTGCCTTCCCTCTGTTAATTATTTCCAATTTATCCTGTCTATAGCTTGTTTCTATATATTACTTTTCCTTGTTATTTCCCCCATTATACTGTGAGCTTCTAAAAGTATGGACTTTCTTTTTTGCCTCTTTTTATATCCCCAGCACCTAGCACAAGAAATGTTTATTAACTGACTCCTTAACCCCTTATTTTCAGTTGGTTGATGAGTCATGTCAAGTTTAGCTGTACAATGCTTTGTTTATCTATCTCCTTCTACACACTCTGATGGCCAAGGCCCTAACAGTTCAGGGCTTCTTTGCCTTCTGCCTGGACTATAGGAATGGCTTCCAAATTGATCTTCCTGCCTCAAGTCTCTCCCTTCTCCAATTCATCTGGCTTTCACCCACCTGCCAAATCAATATTTCTAAGACACAGGTCTGATAATGGATGTTGCTCTCCTGCTCAAAAATTTTCAGTGGCTCTCTAGTACTTTTAGAATAAAATACTAATTCCTCAGCCTGGAATTGAAAGCACTTTGCTCTGGCTCCCATCCATCTTTACCAAAACTCCATGACTCCATCCACTAATAGTCTAGCCAAACTTGCCTTCTAGCTGTTCCCCAAACTCAACATCTCATTTCTTGTCTCCATTCTCCCGTGCTTCCTCCTCATCGCTGTCTCTTAAAATCTTTACTGTCCTTCAAGGTTCTATCTCTTCTTTGGAGTCATTCCCCTGAATTCTATGACACTGCTCTCTCCTGGTTCTCCAACCTGTCTGATCACTTCATCACCCTTCAGGTAGGGTACCACATCCTCCTGCTACTCTTCCTCTTCAACTCCATCCCCCCACCCATACACAGGGTACTTTCTCCTCCCCTCAGATTATCCTTTGTCTGTATACATATGTATTTCCTACTTGAATTTAAACTCTTGGAGAGAAAGGAATATTTATTTCATTCCTTATATTCCTGGGGTTTAGCACAGTGTCTTCACATAGTAGGTGCTTAATAAATGGTGTTTTTTTAATTGAATTGAAATGAAGGATAGATCGGAGATGGGGGAGTTTGGAGGCTGAAATCCTGTTAGAAGGTTATTGACAGGTGAAGTTGTAGCAACAAGAGCTATCTTTGGTTCTCCTTTCTCTACATGTTCTCCTTCAGACATCAAATTCCTTGTAATACCTAACAACTGCCTCAATGCACATGCCTTCCAAATGCTTGTCTCCACCCTGACTTCTCTTCTAAATTCCAAACTCATATCTTCAACTGTCCATAATACATCTCTACTTATTTATCCCCAAAGTACATCAAAGTCAACACATCAAAAACTGAGTGTATGAGCTTCCCCAAACCTGCTTACCTAATTATATAGTGACAGTGTTAGTATTTGACCCATGTTGCTATTGGGTAGCTTGAAGGTCTCGGGTGAGAGTTACAAAGACCCAGTTTCAAGAATTCTTTCTGATATACTGGCTGTGTGACTCTGGGAGAGTCTCATTTAACCTTTCAGTGTCCCCAGAAAATTCTCTATAAGTAAGAGGAACAGCTGACTTCTATCTGGAGTCTCCACACCAGGTATTCCCCAAATGGATGAAAGCACAGATTTAGATCCCTTAACCTCACCCCCAAGAAATTTCTGGAAAGACTAGTGGTAAATACAGTATATATTATAGCTACCTATAATTAAGAGCCACTTGGTTGAAATGGAACAAAGCAGCCTGCGTTAAGAGCTCTGTGACCAGTGGAACATTACATCTCCAGAAAGACTAACTCACAGTGACCCCACCTTTCTTTCCTGGTACTTCTATTCTCTTTAACGACTTTCCTATCTTGGCTCTCACTCTTTCCTAATCCCTGGCATACCTATGTAATAGATAGAATATCATTCTTGGAGTCAGGAAAACCTGGATTCAACCCCCAGCTTCGACATGTCCTTGTTATATAACCATCCAAACTGTCAGGCCAACTCTGAAAATCACAGATTACTGTTCTGCCTTAGTGGAGGAAGCTCCACACCAGAAAGTTCCCTACAGAAATGAAATCCAAGATTCAGACCATTCCCCAACCCCCCACCTCAAATGCTATGATGAGGAACCATACTTCTTCAGTCCTTTATATCTCCACCACCAAAAACACCCCATTTTACTTGTTAAGAAGGAGAATTTGTTAAGCTGGTGAATGGAGAGTGCAGAGAGATGAATCTTAGTCTCATTTATCACCACTTAATTATTCTTAGAAAAATCAATTAACTTCTTTCTTGGTTTTCCTGGTTATTAAATGTTTTTCTTAAGCTTTCCCATCTGCCAAATGGGGATGATAACTATACTGATCTATAATCTACATTATAGGACAACTGAGTAAATTAATTTATGTAGTGGATAGCATGTAAAGATTAGAAAATCTGGGTTCAAATCTTGCTTCTAATACTTGCTGAGAAACATTTAATGTTTCTCAGCCTCAGTTTTCTCATATAAGAATTCAAAGTGAGTTTAATAATACCTGCAATATTTAACCCCTGAAGTTGTTTTGAGACTCAATGTCACTCTCTCTGTTTTTCTCTGTCTCTCTCCCTCCCTCCTACCCTTTGTTCCTCTTTATAGAGAGATAAATAGAAATACTTTCAACACTATTCAAGGTATCCCAAAAGTCTTAAAGCAGTTTTAATTCTAAGTAGGAAAGCAGGATGGAAGAAGGGGCAACTTGTTTAAGCTTTAATACCTTAAAACTGCACTAAGACTTGTAGGATACGCTGTATAAAAGTGAATTATTCTTATACCAAGAATCTTGAGATTTTAATGCCCTTAGTAAAACCATTCCTGCTTTATAGTTACTAATGGCCTCAGAAAATTAGAAAAATCCAGTGACCCTTTCTTGATTTCTATCATCTTTGACTTCTCTGTTGCCTCGGGGAATAACCACACCCTCCTCCGTAAAAATCTTGGCTTGCAAAATACTGTCAGACCTGTTTCTTTTGATTTTGCTCTTTTTAAAGTTTTTTTCTTGCTCCTTTTTTCTTTTTTTGAGAATTAGTGTATCAGTCTAATTAGTCTCACCTCTACCATGTCTGACTGTGTTCCTATTTGCTGAGCCCTTCTTTCTGACTAGCAGCAACAATCAATGAGTCAATCGCTGTCAGGGAGGGACCAGTGTTGATGGTTATTCCACCAACACTGGACTAATTGCCTTCACCACAAACAGGCATCTTTCCCCACTCTCCCCATTGCCATCGATGGATTGTTTTAAATCCTTACCAAGTCTGTAGTTCTTTTCAGATCTTTGCTGAAATATATATGGAAAAGCTGTGACCTTCTATGCATTCATCTTATCTAGATACCCCATCCTCAGATTTTCCTACAGCACTTGATCTGTATCTCACCTTTTGCATCCATCACTCCCTACCTTGTATTGTTATCCTTATTTGTTTATATATCATATCTCTCCTCTCCAAACATAAGCTCCTTAAGGTCAGAAACCAGGTCACTTATTTGCCATTGTATTCCCCAGAGGCTCACACAGGTTTATGCATTTTTTTAGGCCCTTATTAAATGCTTCCTGAATTGAAGGAATCATGCTCCCCAAACTTAGAATACTAGATTTAGAGACGAAAGAGACCTTGGAAATTATCTTATCCAGATCCTCCTTTTAAAGATGAGGAAACTGAAGCCCATGGAGGTTAAGTGACATGACCAAGGTCACAAAAGCAGTAACTGCCAGATTTCATTTCAACCTTGATCCTCTAATATCCAGCATTCTTTCTATGACACCACCCTGTGGCAAGTGGAGTCCTTTTTCTATCTTTAAACTCATTCTTTTCCAAAGCTGAAACTTGATGATTCTAACTTTAGTGTATCTTCAATCTACCTTGTTCCTTTCCATTCCCATGGCTGCCACCCCAGTCTTGGCCTTTGCTGTCTCACACCTACATGACTAAAATAGCCTCTGAGGTGGTTTCCTTGCCTCTAGCCTCTCCTCCCTCAAATCCGTCCTACACATAATTGCTAGGATAATCTCCATCAAACATAATTTATCTTCTCTGTTCAAGAACTCATAATGGCTCCCTTATTGTCCTTCATATCAAATTCTCACTTTTTCGTTGGCCCTTCAATGCCTGGGAACAACTGCACCTCCCTTATCTCACCAGCTTTCTCATGACTCATTATATGGACCTTTCAGTTTGATGAGGTTAATCTGTTGATCTGTTTACCATTGACTGTCATGTGTTACATCCTTCCTTCCTATCTATACCCTTGCCTTCCCTCTCCCTTCCCAGCTTGCAATATAATCTTCTAACTCACTTCACCAATTCATGGCTATCTCCAACTTCTAAATGTAGTTTAGAGCTCATTTCTTCTAGGAAATTTTCTATAATTAATTCCATTTGACTTCAAGCACTCCTGACCTTTGTGATTTCAATTGTATTTACCAATACTTTAATTCAATTCAAATCAGGAAATATTTAATAAGTGCCCACAATGCGTAAGTAAGGTTTTGGGCATAGTAAAATGGTTGCATTCCTTAAGAAGCTATTGTTCTATTGGGGGAGAGATATGACATATACGTAGATAAAGAGAATAATATAAGGCAGGGAATGAGGGGCATAAAAGGTGAGATACAAATTAAGTACTCCAGGAACATTTGAGCAGATGACCATATGGAAAGTCAAAGCTTTTCCATTTGTATTTCAACAAAGATCAAAAAAGAACCTGAGACTTGATAAGGATCAAGAAAGTCAAATAAAAATCATAGTAAGCACTTTCATGTTGCCTAAGATTATGAAAAAAGATGGCTAGAAAGTCTATGGGAGTTTTCACCAGAGAAGCCAGAGTGAGCCCAGGTAAACAGGTTGGAAGCTGGCCAGTGCTAGGACTAGGGGATGCTTTAAGGCTACCTGAAGTCTGAAGGATTCTTTATTTAGTTGGCAAAAAGCTCTGAGTGAACTGGTGGGGGAAATTTTCAGAGTGTTTGGAAGCCATAGCATTCTGACAACTGATTCAGGGCCAGAGACCTAAAGCCCTTGGGACAGAGAGTTTGGAAGTCAAGGGCAATCTGGCCTAGCATGATCCAGAGGGCCTTAAAGACCATAGATCACAGAATTGGGACAGTCTAGAGGGCTTGAAACCTGCCAACACTCTGAGGAAGACACATGAAGGAAGGCAAAATCAGTGGCAAAATCACAATGAATAGAAGGTAGAAGCAAACAGGATCCCATGATTCCATTCAAGAGGAAGAGATAAGACTCAATCTAGTCCCAAATCAGGAACTATGGCTGGAGCTATAGGTAAATAGAATTTGCCAAGCACCATGGAGAAATACTATAGCTGAAGATACACTGAAGACATACACTACATATAGACAAAGAGAATTTTTCCATAACAATCATAGACATAGCCTTGGAAGAAAAAAAATGGCTTGACCACATAAATTATGAAAGTCTCTGGAGGAAATGAAGGAAGATATAAAAAATAAAATTGTATAAGTGAAATGAGAGCTCTAGAGGAAAGGATTAGAAGGAAAATGATTAGCTTAGAATAGAAAATGGAAAATCTTATCCAAGTAAAAAACCCCCTCAAAATTAACATGGGCCAAATATAATTCAATGACTCTGTGAGACAAGAAATATTAATACAAAATCAAAAGATTTTAAAAAATAGAAGAAAATATAAAATATCTCCTATCAAAAACTGGCATGGAAATCAGATCAAGGAGAAAAAATTAAAGAAACAGTAGAGTCCCTAAAAAGCATGAACAAACAAAAAAGTTGAATACAATATTTTAATTATAGGTCATTAGGATAGATCACATTCTTTTTTTTTTGCCTCTTTATTCCTTGAAAAGAGAGGAAGATGTCAATTAGAAGAAAAAGTATAAGAAAATATCAGTAATAGAAATATACAATTAACAATCATAACCATGAAGATGAATGGGATAAATTCACCCCCAAAATGGAAAAGCATAGCAGAATGGATTAGAATGCAGAATACCACAATGTGGTGTTTGCAGGAAATGCACTTGAAATATAAGGGTTGACACAGAGTTAAAATGAGGGATTGAATTTACTATTCTTCAGGAAAAATTTAAAAAGCAAATGTAGCAATCTTATACAAAACAACAATAAGAATAAAAATGTTTAGTAGAGATAAATAAGGGAACTATATTATCTTAAAGGCATGATAGACTGAAATAATATGAATATTTAATAGATATGCACCATATAGCTTAATTTCCAAATGTTTAAAGAAAAGAATGTTCAAATAAAGAGATAGACAACAAAATCATAGCAGGTGGGTTTGTTAAGGTACCCCTTTTATTTTTTAAATAATTATTTGTTTATTGTCTTCAACATTTACTTTTATAAGATTTTGAGTTTTAAACTTTTCCTCCTTCCTTTCCCCCTTCCCAAAGACAGCATGCAATCTGATATAGGCCATACATATACAATCATATTAAACATATTTCCACATTAGTCATATTGTAAAAGAAGAATCAGAACAAAAGGGAAAACCCACAAGAAATAAAAGGAAAAAATAGTATGCTTTGATCTGCATTCAGACTCCATAGTTCCTTCTCTGGAAGTGGATATCATTTTCCATCATGAGTCTTTTGGAATTGTCTTAGATCATCGCATTGCTGAGAAAAGCTAAGTCTATCAAAGTTGGTTATTGCACAATGTTGCTGTTACTGTGCACAATGTTCTCCTGGTTCTGCTCACTTCACTCACCATCAGTTTATGAAAGTCTTTCCAGGTTTTTCTAAAGTCCACCTGCTCATCATTTCTTATGAAATAATAGTATTCCATTACATTCATGTACCACAACTTGTTCAGTCATTTCCTGATCAACAGGTACTCCCTTAATGTTAAATTCTTGACCACCACAAATAGAACTGCTCTAAATATTTTTATACATGTGGGTCCTTGCCCCATGTTTATGATCTCTTTAGGATACAGACCTAGAAGTGTATTGCTGGATCAAAAAGTATTCACAGTTTTACAGTGCTTTGGGTATAGTGCCAACATGCTCTCCAGAATGATTAGATCAATCCACAACTCCACCACCAATGCATTACTGTTCCATTTTTTCCACATCTTCTCCAACCTTTATCATTTTACTATTTTGTCACATTAGCCAATCTGATAGGTATGTTGTGGTATCTCAAGAGTTGTTTTAATTTGCATTTCTCTAATCAATAGTGATGTAGACACAAATTGATAAATAGTCAAAGGATATAAAAAGGCAGTTTTCAGATGAAGAAATTAAAGCTATCTATAGTCATATAAAAATGTTTTAAATCACTAACAAATATAGAAAAACAAATATCAAACACATCCTTGAGACTACAACAACACAAAAATTATGACCAATAAGAAGCCTTTGAAGAAAATGTTCAATCTTTTAAAAAATTTTATAAATAGTATTTTTTCAATTACATGCAAAGACAATTTTCAACTTTCATTTTTTATAAGATTTTGAATTCCAAATTTTTCCTCCCTTCCAGCACTCTTTCTCCAAGATAGCAAGCAATATAACATAGGTTATACATGCACAATCACGTAAACACATTTCCACATTGGCCGTGTTGTGAAAGAAGAAACAGAACAAATGGGAAAAGTCACCAAAAAAAGTGCTAATAATATACTTCAATCTGCATTCAGACTCCATAGCTCTTTCTCTGTATATGAGTAACATTTTCCATTATGAGTCCTTTGGAACTGTTGCAGATGACTCTATTGCTAAAAAGAGAGAAGTCAATCATAACTGTTCATCGCACAGTGTTGGTATTACTGTGTACAATGTTCTCCTGGTTCTCAGGAGAACTTCACTCAGAATTAGTTCATATAAGTCTTCCCAGGTTTTTCTGAAGTCCACCATAACACAATAGTATTCCATTACATTTACATACCACAACTTGTTCAGTCATTCCCCAATTGATGGGTATTCCCTCAGTGTTCTTTGGGCATAGTTACAAATGGCTCTCCAGAATGGCTGGATCAGTTCACAACCCTACCAACAATGCAGTAGTCTCCCAGTTTTCCCACATCTTCTCCAACAGAATATGTTCAATCTTAAATGGAGAAATAGTTTAATCCTAAAAAATTGTTAAGTCAAAGGACAAATAATAGATAATTTCATCAGAGAAAATGACAACAGTGAGGCAACATAATAAAATTTCTGTAATACAGCTAAAGTAGTCCTTAGGAGAAATTTTATATTACTAAAAGCTTTCATCAACAAAAAGAGGAAATAAAGCTAGAAAAGAAATAGATTTTAAAATCTCCTGGGTGCCAAAATAGAAAATTCAAAGATCAAAGAATAGATTAATAAAATTGAAAACCAAAAAACAAATGAATTGACAAAACTAGACATTATTTTTAAGAAACTAATTAAATAGGTAATCATTAGGTTATCTGATTTTTAAAAGAGGGTAAAAATATTTTCAGTATCAAAATAAAAAAAGAAAATTTATAACAAATTAAGAGGCAATAAGGAAATTATTAGAAACTCTTTTACTCATATATATAGGAATAAAGCTGACAATCTAAATAAAATAGATATTTATAAAAATATAAAATATCCAGAATAATAGAACAAAAATAGAGAATTTAAGTGATCTAACTCCCAGAAAAGAATTGGACAAGCCATAAATGAAATCTCAAAGAGGAGGAAAGCCATAACCTAATGGATTTCCAAGTGAATTCTATCAATCATTAAAATAAAAATTCATTCCAATTTTATATAAACTGCTTAAAAATAGGAAAAAAAAGGGATATTACTAAATTCATTCTATGAAACAAATATGGTCTTGAAACCCAAATTAGGAAGACATAGAGCAAATAAAGAAAACTATAGACCAGTGTCCCTAAGTAATATTAAAGCAAAAATATTGAGTAAAATATTATCAAAGAGATTATAGTAACGTAAAAAAAGACTATATGCTATGACCAAATTGGTTTATACCAAAAATGCAGAGTTGGTTCAAAATTAAGAAAACTATAACCATAAGAATCCATATTAATAGCAAGGAGATAGGGACTGGAGCTATGATTTCATTGAGGAAGTAAGGAGACTCCCTCTACTAAAGCAAATCGGCACCCTTTTTGCAACTTATACGCTTAGTGAGTTGTCTAGGAGACAGAGTTGAAATTATTTGTCCAAGATCACACATCCAGTGTATGTTAGAGCTAAGATTTGAATCCAGGTCTTCCTGACTTTGAGGCCAATTGTCTACTCACAATCTCTCACAATGGCTCATCTAATAAAAACAATTGAAATCACATGATTATATCAATAGATATAGAAAAAGCTTTTGACAAAATGCAATCTACCCATTTCAATCTAAAAGAATACACTAAGAAGCGTCAGAATAAATAGACCTTTTCTTAATGTGGTATATGCTATCAATCTAAAACTAAGAGCAAACCTTATTTGTAATGGAGAAACACTACAGGCTTTTTGTTTTTCTTTGCCTTGCAGTATTTATCCACAGATGTTCAAACTCATTTACTAGATCTGGAGTCCATATTTCCTTCCATTGTTACTATTTTCCCTATTCACTTATTTGCTTACATTAATAGTCTTTGAGGTTTCTTCCTGAAATCTTTAGTGATGTCAGTCTTTTTTTCCTTCAAAAATTTTCCTATGCACTTTCTGACTCTGTTTCCTCTGATGGTTTTATGAGGGGGCCAGATCTCCAAGTGTCTCAGTCTCTTCCCATGCTGGGCAATTCATGATTCACAGCCTTGGTGTCTGCCACAAGCAACTTTTGAGTAGACAGAACTACTCTCAGATGTGGTCTGCTTTAGGTTCTATGGAGTGGCACAGAGTCTCCCATACACATAGTGTCCTGTCCTGGTCCCACTCATTTTGTTCTTGGTTCTTTGACCTGATACCAGCTGTTCAGAGCTTTGTTGCATTGGTGCTACAGGGTTATAGTACCTGGCAGGCTTTTGCTCCAAAAGGGCTACAGCTGTGCTGGCTGTCAGTCCTAATCAGGGCAAATTTCCACAACTTGGTACCACTGTCTCCATGGCACTGGCAAAAGAGAGGGGAGACTAGGATGTAGGGGTGGGTTTTGTTGGAAGCCTATGTCATATTCTTGTGTCTGCTAATGCAGTTTCAAGGCTAGTAATGTGGGAGGTATAGGAGAGGTGCTGAAAAAGAGAAAGCTCCAAATCACTCATCATCAGAGAAACACAAATTTAAGAAAACTCTGAGATTCCACCTCACACTTACTAGATTGGTAAAGATGACAAACAAAGGAAAATGCTAATCGACGGGGACATGGGAGAACAGCTACACTAACGCACTGCTGATAGAACTATGAAATGGTCCAACCCTCCTGAAAGCAATTTGGAAATATTTTCCAAAAATCACTAAACTGTGCATATTTTTGATGCAGTGAGATCACTGCTGGGTATATACCCCAAGCAAAAGGGGGAAGAAAAGAGCATAAGGAGCCATACATCCACAAATATTTTAACTTTTTTTCTTGCTACAGCCAATAACTAGAATCTGACTAGGTCAGCTGGGGAGTGACTAAACAAATCATGATACATTATGATGAAAGAAATGGATTCAGAGAATCTTGGGAACTTAAACTTATGTGAAATAATGCAGAGTAAAGTGAGAAGAACCCGGGAAAAAATTTATACTAACATCAAAACACTCTAAAGGAAAAATAGTTTAAAAGACTTAAGAGCTCTTATCAAAGCAATGACCAACCAAGCCTCCAGAAGACTAATGAGAAAGTACGCCACCTATCAGGGAGGGGAGAGAATAGAGGTGCCAAATGCGACATGGATTTTTGGACACCATGTTGTTTTATTTTGCTTTGCTATGTTTATTGATTACAAGGGAGCGCTTTTTCTCCATTGGAGAGAGATAGTGATGCCAAAAAAATAAAAGAATACAAGAATAGAGTATAACTGATCCATTTAAAAGAAGATGTGCAGAAGGGAAGAGAAGGAAACAGAGGAAGGAGAGTTCTCTCCGTGTTGAATTAACATTATACTTTTTAAAATAAGTTAAAAATAACAGAGACCCTCAGATTTGTATACAATCCTCTTTTTCTGTTCTTTTTATATAGAATTATTTGTTTTTGTAGGTGTTTATAAAGTCCAAAATAGCAAAAAAAAAAATGTAGTTACTTTTTTAAAATTGGGAAGAAAAATTTTCAGCACAGGGATCAAGAGAGGTTTCGTGGAGGAGGTACCCTGTGAGCTAAACCTCAGGAGGAGAAAAATTCTAAAAGAAGCCAAGGAGGGAAGTACATAAGGTGGACTTAAGGAATAGGGTGAACCAGTTAGACTAAGCAAGCATCTTATAAAATATAAGTCAATAGTCAAGAGAGCTAACAGGTATGGGAGTGCAGATAGGCCTATGCAAATCCATCACCACCGTGGGAGGAACATGTGTGGTCTTCAAAGGAAGCCAACAATGGCACCACAGAACATTACACTAAGAAGGCAGCTCTGATATAATAGAGTTTAATCTTCTTCTTTTATAGATGAGTATCTGAGACCCAGAGGAAAGAAGTAACTTTCTCAACGTCAGACAACTACCTAAGGACCATACTAGCACATGAATCAAAGTATCATCTTTCCTAGTCACTCCCTTTCTAAATCATGATACTGCTTATGGAAGCAGCAAGTTACCAACAACGGGCCACTAACTAATACATTGGAGATCTCCTATGACTTCCAATAAAGAGAAAAGCTCAAGCACAGTCCAAAGAGCTCACCACTCATTTCTTCCCCTACTTCAGAGAGGTCAAGAATTCAAGAAATGAAATTGTCTGTCCTGATGGCAAGGTTGGAGACCCCCTAACTCATCTTTTAGCATCATGGCATTGCCTACTGTTATCATGACATGTTAGGAAGACATTTTTCTCTCAAACTTTTTTCTTCTTCTGACTTCACTGTTTCTTTGGTAGAAATTGCCTTGGATTTGAAATCAGAGGACCAGGGTTCAAATCCCAGCCCTGAAATTTACTATATATCTTTATTACATAAATTTACTACATATTCACATATAAATATATATGTACTATACACACATATATACATGTATATATAATATATTCATACACAAATATAAATATAACACATATGTTCATATTATATTACATGCATGTATTTATATACAAATACATAAACGTATATTATGCACACATATTTATGTAAAAATATATGTACACATAATATGTACATGTGTTCATATATAAACAATATATTCTATGTGTACATACATTATATATACATATATTTATACATAAATATATGTACATGTGTACATATATATTTGTTTATGAATATATGTACATATATTATATATCTATATACGTACATATATTATATATATTTATACATAAATATAAATAGCATAAATATATGTACATACTATATTTCTAAATTTACAGCTTTCCTAACTTCTTCTCTGAGTTTCAGTTTCTTCATTTGTATACTGGGGGGGGTTGGACTCAACATGGTATCAAGAAAAAGGCATCTGGTACCAAAGGACCTGGATCTAAATCTTCTTCTGATGCTAAATGACATGAGTGACCTTGGGCAAGTCATTGAAGCTTCTGGGCCTCATTTTCATCATCCAAACAATGAGAGCGTTAGACCAGATGGTCTCTACAGCCCCTTCCAGCCTTACTGCTGTGACCCCATCATGATTCACCCAGACTCTCATGGTCTAACCTTGGAGTTTTCTTGAATCCTTCTGCCTTCCTTGGCTCTCATCTGGGTAGTTCTGTTTCTGCTCAAGTCTTGGGGGCCAGAGGGACATGCCTTTGCTTCAGTGCTGCTTCTGTGGAAGATGACATGACTTTTGACTGGCTAACAGAATGCTGAGCATGATGCTCCCCAATTGTGTATGGGGCTTACTTTAGTTTGCTAGGGACTTAGGAGAGGGAATTTAGAGACACAGCTGGATAAAGAAACTCCAAGGGATATAGAAGAAAGAAATGCTTTTGGGAGTCACACCAGAGTTCTCAAAGCTGTAGGCACTGGAAGCTGGCTCCATGAGATACTGGACCTCCAGGGCCTGCAATTCTTGAGGCTGCTGAGGGTAGACTTACCCTGGAACAGACTGTTCCTTCTCTTCTGATTTCAGTCCAGAGATTACCTTGCTCCCAGCTGGAGAAATCATTTATTCTTGTGTATTCATTGGTACGTATAGAGGACATCTGGGGAGGTGGCTAAGTAGCTCAACACATAGAGTGCTGGACTTGGAGCCAGGGAGACCTGAGTTCAAATTCAGCCTCAGACACTTACTAGCAATGTGACCCTGAGCAAGTCACTTAACTGTTTGCTTTAATCCACTGGAGAAAGAAATGACAAATTATTCCAGTATATTTGCCAAAAAAACTCCCTGGACAGTAATGATGTACTATGGTCCACAGAATCATAAGGAGTTGGACAAACTGAACAACAATTCATTAGTAGGTATTATTCTGGAGAACTTGATTTCTATTTGGTGTTTTGCTTGGGTAAATAGGCATATTTTCTATTTGTGCTCACATTTTTACATAACTAGCATCTAATGGGAAGGGGCTAAGAGCTGGAGACCAGGAAATAAGGGCTTTAGTTCTGCACCAGACCTGTCTCCCTAGTCCAGAGATATTTAGCAAGGTAGACAGCTATAATTCTTGTGGCCAAAAAAGAGACCAATAACTCAGCTTCCTGTAGTCCCAGACCTTGCCCACCCTTCCTCTACCTGTGCTCCTGGTGGGACTAGCCCAGCTGGGCCAGAATGGATGTCAGATTCTATTTATCCATGCCACCCAAGATATGTGTCTGTTTATTTAGACAGCCCCACACACGTATCTTACACATGCAATCAGTTCTGTTTGTTCTACCTCAGCCTTGGCTATTGAATCTGTTCCTACCTCTCTACTCCCACTGTCACCACCCTAGGACAAGCCCTTATTCCCACCCACTTGGATGATGACAATAGTCTCCCCACCTCCACTCTCTCCTCCCTCCAAATTCTCCACCAGGTTGCTGTCAGATTTATCTTTCTAATTCACAGATCATCTCATGTCACTCCTCGGCTCCAAACCCTTCAGAGGCTCCCTATGGCCTTCTAAGTAAATTTCTAAGTCCTATATCTGTTATTTAAAACCTGTCACAATCTACACTAATCTATCTTTCCAGATTTATCTCAGATGCTTCCCCCTTCTGCATACTCTAGTGGCCATCCTCCATGCACGTCCTGCACTTTCCCCACCTCCATATTTATGCCGTGACCCATCCTGGAATGTCCTCCCTGTCCATTAAATTCCTAGTCATTTATTTATGCTTAGATTTTCTACAGTGCCTGGCACGTAGTAGGGGCTTAATAAATGTTTACTGATTGACTGCTGCCTATACATACATACATATATATGTATGTGTGTATATATATATTATATACACACACACACACACACACACACACACACACACACACACACATATGTGTGTGTATCATGGTGATTTTGGTGAAATGCTAAAGATCCTAGTAAGCCTGCCCTATACCAAAGAATACAGTATGTCTCATAGTTATAGTCTCCCACCCAGTCCTTCAAAGTCCCTGATTCCAAGTGCTGTTGGTTAGGTTTGCAAAGCTCTTAACACATTAGCTCACTTAGCATCTATGGGGTACTGCTACAGCAGTTCAGTTGTTTTCAATTATGTCTGACAATTTGTGACCCCATGTGGGGTACTCTTGGCAAAGATATCTGATTTCCTTCTGGGGGGGTTGGGTGTTGTTATCATTCCCATTTTATAGATGATGAAACTGAGACTGAGAAGTTAAGACTAGCCTTTGGTCTCGCAGCTAATAAATATCCTTATTCCCCTCCAAGGAAAGGAAAGTGGTGATACACAAAACCTCACGAGGGAACTAGCGCTAGTATGACCATAGCGTCTTAGATTTAGAGCTGGAAGTGATCTTAGAAGTCATCCAATTCAGTCCCTCCTTTTACAGATGAGGAAACTGAGGCATGAGCAGCTATGATTTCATAGAGTGGAAAGAGTGCTGGGTCTGGCTCCAGGGGTAACTGACTTGGCTACTTACAGCTTGGGTTACTTTGGGAAGTCAATTCTTTCTCTCAGCCTTAGTTTCCTCTTGTAAAAAAAAAATTAAGGAGTTGGACCAGAGGACATCCCTCCTAACTTGAGAACTAGGATCTTCAGGATTTCACCAAAATTACTGAGTTATTAAGTTGACAAAGACAGGATCACATTTTCAAAGCAATAACTCACCTTAGAACTCATCTCATCCACCTACCTAATCTTCCACCACTGGAAACGGTAGCCCGATGAATTCAGTGACTTGTTCACCCAAGTTACGAGTGCCAGGGTCAGGGATTTGAAGCCAGCTCCCCTTATTCTAAATCCAGAGATCTTTTCAGTCCACCACAGTGGCTTCTAATAAGCCACTGAGGCTTTACATGAGACTTTAAAGTCTGCAAAGCAGCAATCGTGGGAAGTAGCTATTATTTAGGGAAATACTTTATTAGTTAAAATTTACCTTAAGGCAAGGAAAGTGTTATTAGTTGTTTCTGTGCACCAGGGACCCTGAAATTGGATAACTTGATTGTGTCTTTCTTGAAATCTGCTTTGGTTACTCCACATGTTTAGCTAGAGCTACTAATTTTGATGCTGAAGAATAGAAAACTGGCGTTCCTCTTAACATCTTGACCTTAAAGAGTGAGGAGACATGACCGATAAAGGACACGCCATGCCTTGAGGAATCACCAGCACAAATCATATTTTTCCTGGAACTCTGCCTTTCTGTCTGCCATCCTGAGTCTAACAATCCTCTTACTTCCTTCCCATTTGCTCATGCTCCCCCAAACCCTGCTTCTGAGCAGTACTGAGGGTTTCAGGAACATCTGTGCCAACAGGAACGGTCTTGTTAAAGTAACAAATGAACCAGGATGGCCCTCAGGGCAAGTGTGTCTCAGAACAGTTTTAGCATAGTGTATGAATGGGGGAAGGGGAGGAGAGGAAAGAAAATGAAAAAAAGCAGGGAAAGGAAAAAAAGCAGGGAAAGGAGGTTCCAAGGCTCTGGTAGCACTGATAAAAAATGAGGGAAGATTCCTGCCCTCTGGTGTCCAAGCAGAAAAGCATGACAATGTTATTGAGATCGATATTTAAAATAAAATATGTTATAGGTTCAGCAACTTAGAACTGGAAGGGATTTTAGAAAGCATCTAATGCAACCCCTTCATTTTACAAATGAGGACCTTGAGACCTAGAGAAGCTAAATGAGTCCTAGAAATCCAGCTCAATCCAAATCTCTTCCTACTGCATTTATGATTCAGTGTCTAATTTGGGAGCTGAGGGAGAGGCAGTAAGAGAAAAGGTCTTATTTTAGGGAAGGAAAAAATGCATTTTTTTTTAGATCTTAGGTGAGTGGAAGGTATGACTATAATGACTTGGTGCTTGAGGGTTTCTCCCTCCCTCCCTTCCCCTTTCCCTTCCTTCTTTAATTCCTTCCTTTCTTCCTTCCTCTCTTCTTTCCTTTTTTATTCTCCCTTCTTTACTTCCTCCTCTCCCTCTCTTCCTTCTTTCCTTTTCTTCCTTTCCCTTCCTTCTGTCCTTCCTCTCTCTTCCTTCCTTCCTTTTGTCCTTCCTTCTCTCCTTCCTTCCTTCTAGCTACCTCTTTCCCCACCACCCTCCTCAATGTAAAAGAAAAAAGAAAAGAAACTTGTAATAAATCTTCAGTTAAGCAGAACAAATTTCCATGCCAGCCATGCCTGAAAGTGTCACCATGTTGAGCGTGTCCACTCAGGAGGTAGGCAGCCAGCTTCCTCGTCAGTCCTTGGGAATCATGGTTAGTCATTGCATTGACTAGTGTCTTAAGTCTTTCCAAGTTATTTTTCATTACCAAGCCGTACTGTTGTCTTGGTCATAGATTGTCTTTCAAATGATGTTGAGAGGAGCGAGCAAAACCAGGACAACAGTTGGAGTCAAAACAAAGTGGAAAAGAAAAGCAACTTCATATAATACTTCAAGCAAATATGATCACGTCTCCATTTTAGAGTAAGAGGTTAAAGGATACAGTAACAGTCAAGCTACTGAGGAAGACTTTGTTTACACTGGCAAAATCAGGTGGGAAAGAGGCTGAATGGACAATTTAAGTAGTTGAGGTCCTATGGTCCCTTTAGAAATTATTGAAAAATGGAGGTTTAGGGATCTAACTATTGTTCATGATTGCTTAATCTACCACTTCTCTTTGCTTCTGTAAACCTAATGTAATTTACCCAAGAACTGTTAAAAGTTTACTTAGCAATCACAAAACTCAAAGGGATTCCCATGGGGGCCCCATCTTTCCAATGATACCTCATTGCCCCTGTCCTTGTTGCTAAATTGGACAAAACTCAAATTTTCAGGAGTAAGGAAGCAGATTGGGGAAAAGCATCCCCCTGCTAAAGAAAAGAGGTATGTTGTATCCCCTGGCTCAGTCAGTGCCATAAGTCACTTACTGCTAATGACAACTGAACTATGGGAGCCGATAAGAACACCGACTGAGAATGGAAGGAGAAAAAAGGGAGATGGGGCCTTGGATATCTAGTGGATATGACATGGATAAAGGTCCTGCAAAGGACACTGAGAAGGAGCAGTTAGACAGATTAGGAGAACCAAGAGTTAATCAGTAACATAAAAACCAGAGAGAAGAGATTATCACAGGGTTATTGTGAGGATCAAGAAAGAATATATGTAAAGTGCTTTGCATACATGAGAAAGCTATATTACTGTTCTTGGGGCTGAACTGTTTCAGTCTTGTCCAACTTGTCATGACCCCATTTGGGGTTTTCTTGGCAAAGACACTAGAGTGGTTTGCCATTTTTTTCCTCCAGCTCATTTTACAAATGAGGAAACTGAGGCAAACAGGGGTTAAGTGACTTGCCCAGGGTCACACAGCTAGTAAGTGTCTGAGGTCAGATTTGAACTCAGGCCTTCCTGATTCTGGGCTCTACTTACTGAGTCACCTTGCTGCCCCCTGTTAATGTTAGATATTAGTTATTTCTTTTTTATTAGTTATTTTAGTTATTTTTAGTTACTTTAGTTATATTTAATCGTTTAGTTTTTATTTTAATTATTTTAATAGTTTAGTTATATTTAATAGTTATTTTAGTTATAAATTAGTTATTTCTTATGCTCTATTTCTTTAGGGATCTCCCTAGACTAAATTCAACTAATGCTTTTCCTCATTACCAATTCTTGTTCCCAGAACCACAATTCAAACATTTAGAGTCACAACATTTGGGAGCTAGTTTCTACATCCTTCCACTGTCTCCAGATTCCTATCTGCACCAACCTCCAGCTCCCAAACAATTGCTGACTTCTGATTTTCTCCAAACTATTCCTCCAAGCTTTCATCACACTGCAGTTTTGGAGCCCTTTGTTTTCCCTCCAGCAGCATTTTCTGCCTCTTGTTTAAGCCCCTCATTCTGTAAATAAGAAAATGAGACTTGGAGAGAAGAGATATAGCATCACAGGATTTAGAATTGGGAGAGATTGTAGAAATGGTGGAGAACATTTACTCCAACTCCCCTATTTTACAGATGAAGAAACTGAGGCCCAGAAAGAGAGGAAGTGATAGGCCTGAAATCCAGGCCCCTTTTCCCTATATCACACAGTTGTGAAGTTATTTTATTGGCAGAAACAAGGATTAGAATTCAGGTCCCCTGAAGCCCAGGGTCCAATTTCCTTTTCATCATTCCACAGTGTTTCCATGGGAATCAATGCAAATCCCTCCAGCTGATTAGAACCCCACTCTGAAAGGTTCCCAAACACTCTATTGGGTTTGTGATCTCATCGATTTGGGGGTTCCACCCAGTGATGGATCACCATCTATTGGCCTGGTCACCCTGGGTTAATCTTGTCCCTGTTCTTCCATACAGAGAATCTATTCAACAGGTGGGAAGCCTCCCTCAATTTCTCCTGACTTTGCAAGGCTACCAGTGAAGCACTCAGGATTTCCAGTTAGATGGTAAAGAATGATGGACCAGGAGTTATGAAGACTGAGTTCAAATATGGTGTCAGATGCTTACTAGGTAAATCATTTCATCTCTGCCTTGGTATGGAGATGATGATAGCACCCACCTTCAAGGGTTGTTGTGAGGATACAAGGAATTAATATTTGGAAAGCATCAATTCTTTTCTATTCCAGCTGCCATCCTTCACACTCACCATGTGGTCAGTCTATCTTTTCTTCCTGTCACACATTTCCTCAATGAAAACAACTTTCTTCAAAGCTCCTAATTGGTTATGTGTTGCAGCCTGCTCACACCCACTGCATTCTCCCCTGTATGAACCACAATAAAAAAACCATTCTTTTTTCTTCTTGTCCTTTTTCTTCTTGCCTGACCATTGTGGCCAACTATAAAATAAAGAGAAAAATGCTCACAGATTTAGAAGTCACACTATAACAATTCACAATAGACTCTTTGGTTAAAGTTATTTTAAATTAAAATATGCTTTTCAGACGTTGTTCACAACTGAAGTAGCTGATGCAAAGTTGGAGTTCTATGACTCATCCATCCCTCTTCCTGCTCTTAATTCATTCTTGGAATTACCTTGAATTAGTTGTTCACCAATTCATGCCTGGTGTAAAAGTATAGTCATAATTTTTAATTCTTCAAGGATAATTAAAATGAAATCCTCTGATGTTTAGTAATAACAGCAAGCATTTACATAGCCATACTCATCATCAACATAACTAACTTTTATGTGGCGCCTACAACGCCAGCACTGTGCTAAGAGCTTTGCAATTATGATCTCATCTGATCCTTGTGACAACTCCGTAATTGCTACTATTATTTTCATTTTACAGATGAGGAAACTGAGGTAAACAGAGGTTAAGAATCACACACCTAGTGAGTGTCTGAATCCAGATTTGAACTCAGGTCTTCCTGACTGCACCAGTGCTGTAGCCACTGGCCCCCCCACGCTGCTTCATTTTTATTGCTCTATAAGAGCAAAGAGCTAACGTCATCATTACCATAAAGACTGTGCTATTATTTACTTACAGCACAGAACACTATTTTCAGCAAGTTGTAATTAAATCAAGCAGTAAAATTTTAATTTTAGATGAGACTTGGCAAACAAGCATGCTGATTTATAACAGTTTAAGAAATACAGTATGTTTTCTTTTCAAAGTCACATCCATTTCCAAAGCTTTCTGTGTTCATGTGGCAGGGCATTCCAAGACATAATAGAGAATAAATGCATTTCAAAATGAAAAGTTGTTGGGTAAATTTGTTGCTGTATATATTTGATATTGGATACAGATGTTTTGTTATTGTTGCAAACAATGCACATCTTGAAAGTATGCTTAAATAATTGTTTATTCTGCCAGTAGACTCACAGAACTCTCATAGAGATACATAAGAAGCCAAGTTGCTTTGAGGTCAACAGAGCACTCCAAGAAAACTTGCATCAAAATTCTCCTCCAATGTTTTGTCATGACATGACATGTGTGAGTGAAGAAGAGGGCACCCTATGCAAGAGGTTGTGGCGATAGAAACATGATTTAGCAACTGATCGGATATTTGAGGAGACAGGGAGAAAGGTGTCCTTGAGTTTTCAACATGCTACTGCAGCAAGGTACAAGTTCTATCAGTACAGAAAGGCTTTGACTGAGGATAAGTCTGATGATGACCCAGGGATCAGACTGGTTAAGTTGCGAGAGGCCCACTCTCAAGACGGTAGGAAGGGGAAAGAATGATAGATTTGGAGAAAGAGAATTTGGGTTTATACCTGCTTATTTCTATTACTTGAAAACAACTTCAGGGAAGTTGCTTCATCTCTCTGAGACCAATACCTTAGGCTTGCTAGGGATTGTATGGTTTTAAGACTCCAACTCACTTAAATCCAATTCACCAGCAAGTCAAGAGCTTACTCATTAATGATGTCATTGGCCTTCTTTGAAAATGAAGGATGAAACAAAAGAGAGAGAAGGTTTAATCTAAACAAATCTTAGCCGCTCTGACTACAGCAATCTTAAGGTTAGATTTAACTAAACAAAGTGATTAGCAAAATTTATTTAAAGACAGAGATTTCACTGTAAATATCCATAAGGCTTTCTCTTTCCATGGAAAAGCAAGGAGGTCAGTGTGGTTGGACTGTAGTTTTGTGAAGGGGACAAATGGGTATGACAGAAAAGATAAGAAGGAACAATGTAGTGAAGAGCTTTAGGAACTTATTGTGATAGTCCAGTTAAGAGGTAATAAGGGCCTCTTAATATTATTAGTAATACTATAATAATAGATTAATAAGGAGGTAGTTGTGTGAGTGAAGAAGAGGGTACCCTATGC
Source organism: Potorous gilbertii (assembly GCA_028658325.1). Lineage (NCBI taxonomy): Eukaryota > Metazoa > Chordata > Mammalia > Diprotodontia > Potoroidae > Potorous > Potorous gilbertii. The sequence continues at coordinate 239,419 of JAQQSK010004548.1, forward strand.
AAGAGGTTGTGGTGATAGAAACATGATTTAGCAACTGATTGGATATTTGAGGAGACAGGGAGAAAGGTGTTCAGAACTGCGCAGAGGTTTCAAACCTGGATAACTGAAAGCATAGTGGTGTTCTCCATAGTAATTGGGGCGTTTGGAAGAGGGGTACACATGATTGGTTGCATGCTGGACACTGCTGGATATTGTTGTGGGTCAAGCCTGACTCAGACCCATTCCCTGGTGGTTCAGTCTAATGTTAGAAGGAAATGAAACTCTTGTAGATCACTCAGCGATGAACAAATGGAGACTTACATAGCCAAACAAAGAAAGAACATCAAAACAAGGATATTTTGTGAGGATACCCCCATTGATTCAGCGGAGCACAGCTTCCTGTGTTAGTCATGCTGCTGTCCAGTCAGAAGCAGCTACTCATGGCTTTTGTACTTGAGTGAAAAGGAAACAAATGTTAACAACCTGACTGAACCAGTCCTCTGGGCCAACAAAGGAAAGTTCCACTATCTCAAGAGAAAAAAAAATAGCCTAAACTGCATGGCGTGGCAACATGAAGAAAAATGACTAGTTAATATAATAATATTATTATTGTTATTAAATAACTAAAAATTAGTATTGTCTGTTATCACAGATATACTGTGTTTGAGTTTGAGACAAGAACATTAAAAAATGAGGGAGAGGTGAGTTGGTATTAAGAAGAGGAACAGTATTAAAGCCTGAATCAGTAAGTCAGTGGGTAAGCATTTATTAAGCACTTATGTGCCTAGTACTGTGCTAGACTTTGGAATACAAAGACAAAAGGGAATCAGTCCTTGTTCTCCAGGAACTCATATTCCAATGAGGAGGGCAGTTACTTACGCAGATGCATATAAAACACACACAAGATAACCTCGGAGGATAAGGTGCTAGCTTTCAGGGGACTAGAAAGGATGGAACTTGGCTTAATTCCCCTTTATCCAGTCATTTTTCTGACTACACTCTCAACTAACAGACCCCAAATCCACAAAAGTTTCTCCTTCGTTAGTCAACAATCTTTCTAAAAACATCACATGCCTAAAAACTTTAAAGGTTCAGGGGGCGGAGCCAAGATGGCGGAGTAGAAAGACTCACCTATACTAGGTCCGAACCCACAGCCCATGGATTTCCTCTAAAAAGAACTCCCAACAAATTCTGGAACAGTGGAAGCCACACAGCAACACAGCAAAGGAGATTTCTGTTCCAGAGAGCCCTGAAAAACTGACCCCAAAGGTCCATTGCACCCCGGACCAGAGCGGAGGCCGCCCCTGCCCTGACCACGCGGCACCAAGAGAAGCGAGCAGATCCGAACAGGCTCCAGCAGCCGCGAAGGTCCCTCCACCCACAGACGCATAGGTCAGTGAGACAGACGGGCTGAGAGAGGAGTGGGGTGTCTCTGGGACTTGGACCCCCTTGGGAGGCGGCGGCAGCGGAGTAGCAGCAGCAGCAGGCGGCCAGAGGCTCCCGGAGCAGGCGGCTAGAGGCTCCCGGAGCAGACAGGAGCTCAGCAGCAGTTCCATTACAAAAGGTCTCTGCATAAACCCCCTGAAGGAACTGAGCCTGGGAGGCAGCCCTGCCCCAACCTGAGCACCAGCAGATAAGCTCCCATTGAATAGCAGCCAGGCCTGCTGCCAAAAGCCCTGCGGCTGGGGAGCAGCATTTGAATCTCAGACCCCAAGCACTAGCTGGGTGGACCTAGGCCAGGGGTGGAGAGGACTCTCAGAAGTCAAGTAACCCGCTGGGAAAATGCCCAGAAAAGGGAAAAAAAATAAGACCATAGAAGGTTATTTTCTTGAAAAAATGATTCCAACC
>JAQQSK010004549.1:0-113755 GCA_028658325.1 Potorous gilbertii
GATAGAAGAGAGGGCAGATTTGTGATATGGGTAATTAGAATGTCCAGTGTATTGGGGAGTGGGGAGAGGACAAATGGGGAGAAAATTTTGGAACCCAAAATCTTGTGAAAATGAATGTAAAAAGTTAAATAAATTTATTTAAAGAAAAAAAAACAAAACAAAAAAAAAAGAAATTTATTTCTCTAACACTTATATGAGCAAGGCACTCTGCTAAGTGTTGGGAAAACAAAGCAAAACCAGTTGCTAAGAGCTTACTTACTGGGAGGTGGAGGGTAGATGATATAATTATTGTTGCATATAGAATATATCTAGGCACATCCTAATATAAAAAAATGTAAAAAAAGTAATGTAAAAAAATTTCATGTGTTTTAAATGCTTTTTTGTTAGTATGTTTTTAAATTAAAGTTTAGTTCTTAATTTAAAAAAATTAAATTTAGTTGTTACAGTTTTTTTTAGATTTATGAATAAAAATTGTGCCCATTAGAATGGAGTATTCAATAAATAAATGTTTGTCTTTGAAAAAAATGAATAAAATTCCCTGTTTGGTATCCTAGTGTAATGACCATGTTGATGTATACAACACAAATACAATAAATGCGGTCATATCAGGAGAGAAATGCTACTCTACCTTGGGGAGGGAAGAGGGTCAGGAAAACTTTCAGCAGAAGATAGCTTCTAACTCAGTCTCCAGACCTGGGTTGAGGAAGGAGAGAGGGGATTCCAGGTGTGCACAACAGCCTGTGAAAAGACATAGGGTTGGTAAAGGAGGGTAAGAGGCAGGGGGCATTTGACCAACACAGAGACTGTGTGAAGGGGATTAATAGAGAATAGACTGAAAAGGTAGGTGAAATGGAGCCAGATGGTGGAAGATTTAACATACCAAGCTGAAAAGGGATCACAGAGAGTCATGGAAGAATTTTGAGCAGGCAGATGGGGTGTTCATTATTTTAGCAATATTAATTCTCATATGAATGAAACTTTGCTTATAAAAATCTATATGCCTTATATGATATTAGCTATGTGGTTTATTCAAAGGAGAGATGAGTGTCCTGAACAACACGATAAGTGAAGTGATAAAGGGAATGCAATACTAATGGCAAATGTTTACCTCGTGCTTTATAGTTCTCAAACCTGGCCTAGAGAATAGGTGTAATTAATTATTATTCCCATTTTATAGATAAGGAAACTGAGGCTGTGAGGTTAAAGTGATTTTTCCAGGGTCTAATAAATATTCAAGGCAGATTTTCCTGACTCCAAGTCCAACAATCTGGACTCACTATATATTTACTATATTCATTCCTCTCCAGGCTATAGACAGTACTCCTCTACCAAACACCAGAAATCTCTTCATCTTGGAAATTCCCTCTAGTCCTGGAATTTGTACATTTAAAGTGTCCAGTTCTCCTGTGTTCTCTCCCTCTGATTGGACAGCTCCTCCCTTCCTTTAAGGAAGGCTCTCAGCAGCCATATCTTTTCTTGTACTCTATATTTTGTCTACCATGCCCTTGGGCCCAGTACCTTCAAAATCAGAGTCAGTAAACATTTATTCAGTGGCTATTTCGTGCCAGGAGCTGTTCTAAGCACCAGGAACACAAAGAAAGGCATAAGACAGTTCCTGCCCTCAGGGATCTCACAATCTAATATGGGACCATAACCCATGAAAAGAAGTTGAAAAGGGGATGGAGAGATGTATGATGGAGTCCTGTACTTTTGGAGGTAAATAAATGGTCTGATGAGGTGAGAGTTTCTGAGTTGATTCATCTTAGAGAAGGATGAGTTTCTGGAGATCATGAAGTCCAGGAAAACAACTAGTGGGAAAGGATGAAGTCTTCAGTCTCCTGCCCTCTCCTCCCAGCTTTCTCTCCCTCCATTAGAATAGATGCTTCCTCTGGGCAGGGGTAGACTTGCTTATTTGTATCAGTATACAAATATTTGTATTCCCAAGCACTTAGCCCTGTATTTGGCACATAGAAATCACCCAATAAATGTTTGTTGACTGACTTTCTGTCTCACTGAGCTGCCACAAAGAATAAAGTCTATACTAGGGGTGAGGAACCTACAGCCTCAAGAGACACATGTGACCTTGAGGCTTCAGGTTCCCCATCCTTGGTCTAGTCCTTTCCAAAGGGAAGCTTCCAGACTATCAGGAGAGAGAGAAGATGTACACAATAACACAGTGTGAAGATACATTAAGAGAGGTACAAAGTATCATCGAGAGGAGGGAAAAATAAAACAAGGTATACTAAAGCATTTTCCATAGCTTGTTGCATTTAATTCTCATTAAAGCCCTGCGAGGCCACTATTATGGCCATTTTACAACTGAGTAGAGTGAGGCTGCAAGCAGTTCAGTGATTTGTCAGTGAAGGTCCCAGCCATGCTGCCATATTTTCATATCCAGTGTGGAGGGAGTATTCCAACTTGGATTCTTCCTGAGGAAAGGTCCAACGCAGCTGTTCTCAACACAGTCAGGGGGAGAACATTGACAGCAGCTGCTTTGTTCAAAATGACTCCTTTCTAGCCACCAAATTTTGTTTTTTCCTCAATAACATTCTCTCTTTTTTTTTTGGTAGCATCCCCAATAGATATTATGTCACCACTTCCCTTTCCCCTAATGCTCTGTGACCGACTGTTTGTATTATCAGAAAAGAGCAGCCAAAAGGTATACAGCATTTGAGGGGAGAGAGACAAGAAGAGGAAATGGCTCTTTTTACTTCCCCTGTACAGATCCCTATCATGAAAGTCCCATGCATCAGAGCCCAATGTACCCACCAGACTAAAGGCCACCACCATTGGACAGGTATCAAGGGCAAACATCTTGGGGAGAACAGCTGGAGCTAAATTTGGCTTCTCATCTCAGAACCCAACTGGGAATATGGAGCAGAGATAGGGGAATTACTAGTGCCCTTGGAAAGTGGAAACTCCCTCTCTCAATACAGCAACTGTAGTATTCCATTAACATATAGTGGGGCAGCTAGGTGGTACAGTGGATAGAGCACTGGCCCAGAAGTCAGATGTTCAAATGAGTTCAAATCCAGCCTCAAACACTACTAGCTTTATGACCACTTAACCCCAACTCTCTCAACCCAAATAGCTTCTAGTCTTATTATCTCTGGATATTATTATTATTTGGATATAGGATTATATTATATATATAATATAATATTATTTGAATATTATCTTTGGAAAGGGGGAGGAGAGGGAGTAGTGAGAGATCAAGTATCTCCCATATAATTGTGGGAATATTTAAACTCAGTCCTCTCTCCAAAGCCAACGACCTCTCTATGAAGCAAAACTACCTCTCATCTGTTGGATATCTCCTCCTTTAAAAAACAGTAAAAATTCTACCAAAGTAATTAATTCAGAAACACATTATCTATGGGGGAAATAGTATGTTGAGTGTATAGGTATATGAGTACTACTCTTAAGACTCACAAGGGAGAGAGTTTAGAGAGAGAGCTAAATTCAGAGTATCTAGGCTTGAATCTCAGTTATAGGATCTCAAACAAGTCCTATTAACTTCTCTGGGCCCCTGTTTTCTCCTCTTAAAAATGAGAAGATTGGAAAAACATGATCTCTAAGTAGAACTGAGGCACTGAGTCCTATAATTCTAGATTATATGTAGCCTTGGTATAGTATTGAGGGTATGGGGTTGATAGGATTAAAAACAAATGTGCAGACAAGAATGGATTATAAGAATAACTCATCCAAATACCTTATGACTGGTAACACATATAAATACTTGAGTGAGTTTTGTGTCATTCCCTGGGTTAAAGGTAGAACTCTGTCATGATGATTTCCTTCTATATTTCTCATATGCATAACTTCCCCTTTTGATGTGACTAATAAAATTTTGTGAGAAAGGAAATAAAACGAGATAAAGGTGTGGAGTATTTAACCTCTTTTAATTATCTTGTACTATATACTTTGAATTTTTAGATAGCTGTACTACTGGATGACTCACCGTATTTCTGTCCTCTGTACCCAATGTTTCCTCTTGCATTTCCTTTCTCTAGAGATAAAAAGCTAGGAGCAAGCTTATCTTGCTGGTATTCATCAAGGAGCCTGGCATGTAGCTAAACATAACTTTCCTCACTCCATACTTACCAATACAACGTGCATGCTATGTGTGGGCTCAGCCATTCATTAATACCCTTCCATGTCACGATGAGAATCTAAAGGAAAAGTGTGAAACAAAGAGCAGTAGTAGTACTAATACTTACACTGTAACTCCACAGACTCACAGTAAGCTTTGTTGAATCCAGAGTTTGTCTCATCACAAAATGTAAGCTGGCTTCTACATATACCATCCATTTTCTAGTTTTGTTCCCCCTCATTCCCATTGTACCACCTCTAGGGGTGAGGATGGTCAGGAATGGCTGCATATAGGAGGTGATATTTGAGTTGAGCTCTATAGGAAACTAGAGATTCAAAGAGACAGAGGTGAGATGTAGATTATAAGTATAGGGGCCAGCCTATACAAAGACAGTGATAAGATATGGAATGTTTTCTTGGAGGCAGCTAGGTGATATAACACTGGACCTGGAGTGAGGAAGATCTAAGTTTCAATCCTGCCTCAGATACTTACTAGCTGTGTGACTCTGGGCAAGTCATTTAACCTCTGCTTGCCTAAGTTTCCTCATCTGTAAAATAAGTATCAAAATAATAACACCTACAAAGTTTCCTCATCTGTAAAATAAGTATCAAAATAATAACACCTACCTCCCAGGTTTATCGTGAGATTAAAACAATATAATATTTACTAAATGCTTTGCAAACCTTAAAATTCTATATAGATGCTAGTTATTATAAATAAGCAGCAAGTAGACCATATAAGGAACATGCGTATGTGAAAGTGACTAATAGGCAATAAACCTTGAAAGACAGGCTTGGGGCTAGACTGTGAAGTCCTTTAAATGCCAAGCAGAGGAATTTGTATTTCAGCCTAACAACAATAGGAAATTGCTAGGTAATAACATAGTCTGGCCTGTGATTCAGACACATTACTTTGGTGGGTGTGTGAAGGATCAATTAGAGAAGAGAGAGCCTGGCAACAGAGGCACCAGTTTAAAGGCTATGGAAGAGTTCAGCTGAGATGTGGCCAAGGTGCAAACCAAGATGGCAGCTGAAGGAGCAAAGGATGAGACACATGGGACAGATCAGGCTCAACAAGCCTCGGCAATTGACTAAATACAGGACATGAAGGAAGATAAAAAATTGAGGATGAGGTGATTGAAAATGAAAGCCCCTATATAGGGGAAAGGGATAAGATTTCCCTGTTTGCTTAGGTAATGTCTACCTCTTCCTTATTTGATTCAGCAAGCATTTATGAAAGGCCTGCCATGTTCAATGGCATTGTCCTAAACACCGAAAAAGATGGAATGAAAAGTAAGGTTCTTACTAAACACCCAGGAAACCTTCAAAGCATCACTAATTTTATAAAAGAAAGGAAGGAAGGAAGGGAGGAAGGGAGGAAAGAAGTGAGAGAGGGAGGGAGGAAGGAAGGAAGGAAAGGAAAGGAAGAAAGAAAAAGAAAGAAGGAACAAGGAAAGAAGGAATGAAAGGGGGGGGCAAGTTGTCAAGGACTTTAGATACAAAACAGAGGACTTCATTTTCCATTTTGGAGGTAATAGGGAGCCACTGATTCTCTCTCTTATTCTGAACCTACCCTTTCACATGGTCCTGCTCCTAGATCCCCATTCACTGGCAGGACTGAGTAGCTGCTGGATATCATTCCTTGTTCTCAGCTTTTGGCTCCAATTCCTTCTCTATTCTCAGGATCATGAGTCATGGCCTATGCTCTTCCCTGGGGATGGAGTTGATAGCCTACATATTTGTACAACAATCACAAACAAAAATTCATGTGACAACAGAAACATAAATGTCTTCTCACCATCCTATCATCTCTCCCCTGACTTCCTCTTCCCCTCTTCTCCCAGCCCCTCATAGTAACTGGGCATAGCTAAATCACCACAGGAACACTGAAAGAAATCTCAGCAAAGAGAATTAGAATCACTTAGCCAAGCAAAGCTGAAAAAAAAAACAGGAGGCAGAGAGCAGATTGGGGTGGTGATTAATAAACTTAACGTCAAGTAAGGAAAAGTAGGTTAAGTTGAACAAAAGAAAAACAAGAATGGGAGGTAATATCACAGTAAATATCGACAGCACCATCATAAGAGGTTGTAGAGGATACTGGGGTTGATAGGACAACAGACCCCTTGCAAAGGATTGAACATCTAAAGGGAGAAACTCATCACTAACTGGTGAGTATGGAAGATGGTGTGTTAAGGGTAAATGGAAAGTGGCCATTCATTTGAAGTACAGTGAAGACAACTAGAACTTAATGGATAGATAATGTGTTAAGTGACAACATTGTACTTAGAATAAGGGCAGAGAAAAGCAGGTCAGTTGTGTGATACCTGATCAAGACAGTTCTACTAATGGAAAGATCAAATGTTATCTGAGGACATTGACAGTGGAATGCTTGCACAGGAAAAGAAACACATTGGCTTACAAATGGCAAGGAAAGTTTTCTGTTTTGAGTTCCTTGGTTTGTTTGTTTGTTTTTTTAAACATGGAAGTAGTCTGGAAAGTATGATAGATTTTATCTGAGTTTATGGAGTTATTAATTCTGTATTTGAAATTTGGGGCTTCTTTGAAATAATCATTGGGCCTTGGTTTCCTCATCTATTAAGTAAGGAACTTGAACCAGATGATCTCTGAGGTTTCTTCTGGATCCAAACACATGATCCAATTTTCAATATCTTCTGCCATTTCCTAGTCAATGGGTACCAACTTCTTTTCCAATTCTTTGCTGCTATGTATAGTCTATTACATGGAGTACTTGTTTTTCTGTCTTTCACTTTCTTGGCATACATGCCCTATAATGGGATCACTGGGGCAAAGGGTATGAACCTTTTAGCTTTTTTTGCTTATTTCCAAAGTGTAAAAAGATTTCTTTTTGGAAGATGTATTTAATATATCTTAAAGATACCCACTACCACAAAATTACTTCAAGATTTAAAGACTAGAGGCTTGCCAATAGACAGATGAAAGAGTATGAAAAGCAGAAATCCCACCTGGAGTATTTGGAATGCTATATGATGAACATTGTTGAATGCAGCATAGCTAGAAAGATGATATAACAAAACAAACTTCTGATTCACAACCAGGATAAAATGAGTTCAGGAAAAAATAAGACATTTTAGGATAAGTTATTGATAGAATGATCCTTAATTTTGAAAAGGGTTCAGCATCAAGAGGTAAATTAGTAACTGCCACTAACTGACTCTGTGACTTTGGGCAAGTCACTTGGTTCTATATGGATTTTCTTGGGCGAGGGAACTCAGGGAGAGGAATATTTCTTATGCCATTTGTACTTGGGCAAAGCACTTACTCTCTGTTTGCCTTGGTTTTTGCATCTCCTATAAAAATGGGGATAATAGAAGCACCTATTTTCTGGAATTGTGTGAGGATCAAGTGAGATAATTTTTATAAAATTCTTGGTACCCAGCAGGTACCATATAAATATTGGCTTTTATCATAAGAATAAGATTCAAATTCAGATTCTCTAACTCCCGTGAAGCTGCTTTCTCTATCCACTTCTTTGAGATCTTGGGAACTTTTCGTTTTTATAATGGTTACCTGAATTAAACTTTTTTTGGAAAAGATGTCTGAAGCAATGTCAGTTCTTCTATCCATTTCCCATTTTCCAGAATCTATGACTTGTTTAAACAGGTTAGATAAGAGTTGCTAAAATAGAAGCCTGCACTTTATCTTTCCTCTTTCTTCTAATTTCACATTAATCTTAACCTTTGCTCTAAACAGTTGATGATCTGGGTGTAAGTACAGCTGATTCTGATATTATTGTTAAGTCTGTAATCAGTAATTTCCTGTCTGTTAAGATAGAGTTCATCTCATTTTTAATTTTTCTAGATGACCTTAATGTTGTGTTCAACTCATCCAGAACCTTCTGACCCTTCTCTTGAAGAGTATATTCAAGTATACAAGTGTGAGAATTCTGACTTCATCTTTTTAAATGGATATCTTCAAATCTTTGGCCTCCTTCATTTCCTTAGCCCAGTTCCTATTTTTCAAAGTGGTTTTTGGCCACTATTTCTGTAACTGTTTATTTTTTGCCTTGAGACTACAAATTATCAAGGTATAAACTGTTTTTGTTTACAGGAACCTATCAAGAGGGCCTTATAAAATATATCCTCTTCTTCATCATCTGAAAGACATTATGATTCCTCCAAAAGTATGCAAACTTGTTGATTAAAGATTTTGAGCTAGGAGTCACAGACGATTTTATATTTGTGGATAATTTAAGAACTAAGTGCAGAATATTATAGCAGAAAGCACACTGAATTTGACTCAGAGGATATGCCAAATCATTTAGCCTCTCTGAGCCTCAATTTACCTATTTGTAAAATGAAAGGATTAGATAAGCTTATGGCTAGGATTGCATTTACCTCTAACCACAATCATGCAAAGATTGTTGCTATCAATAATAATAAATAACAACTTAGGAGCCAGCATGCCAGTGGATAGAGAGCCAATCTTGGAGGCAGAGGATGTAGGTTCAAATCCTGTTTCTGAAGCAAAAATCGACTTTGTGACCCTGGGAAAGTGATTCAACCTCTGTTATCAATGAATTGCATCAGCGAATGGAGTGTCTGTCTAAGGAGTTCCCAATATAAATGAACTAATAGATTCAACTACAGTCTCTTAAAAAAAAAAAGGCTACCTATTCCACAGAATTAGAGGTAGCATGTTATGGTAGTAGTATGTTATTGTGGAAATTGTAGAAATTGTAGATTTTGGAGTCCAGGTTCAATTCAATTCAGACCCTGCCTCTATCAATTACTGCCTGAAAGTTCTCTGACAAGTCACAACTTCTCTGGTCTTCAGTCTTCTTATCTGTAAAATGGGAGGGATCCTTCTAAAAAGGAAGCCTAGCAAGGTCTCTTTCAGCTCTAAATTTTAAGACCCTATGATACAACACTTATTGTGAGACCTAAATGAGATAAGGCATGGGAAAGCACTTTGAAAATGATAAAATGCCATATAAATGTACATATGTATTTGATAATGTAAAGACTATGAGGTATTATTCACTTTTATGCATCTTATCACTTATTTACAAAGTACTTTCACATACAAATTCAATTTGTGTCTGCTCAGTCTACTGTTTTTATTTTACAGATGAAGAGTAGTTAAATTTCTTGTCCAAGGTCATGGATAGTAAGTAGCAAAACCAGAGTCTGAGAAACAGGACCCTTGATTCCAAAGTTGACATTGTCTTTCTAATCTTGGTGAGTTTTGTTTTTAAAGATAGTGGATGGGGGGAGGGAGGGAAGGAGAGAAAGAGACAGAGTGAAGCAGAGATGTAGACAGAGACAGAGAGACAGTCACAGAGAGGAAGACAGAGAAAAAGATACTGAAGGAGAGAGGCAGAGAGGAAGACAGAAAGACAGAGATAGAGAGGCAGAGAGACAGTGAGGCAGGGATGGAGACAAAGACAGACAGAGAGACAGTCCCAAAGAAGACAAAGAGACAGAGACTGAAAGAGACAGAGGAGGAGAAATAGAGAAACAGTCACAGAGAGCAAGGCAGAGAGGACATAGATAGAGAGGCAGAGAGACAGTAAGGCAGAGATCAAAACAAAGAGAACAGAGAGAGTCACAAAGAGGAAGACAGAGAAAGAGACAGGCTGAAACACAGAGACAGAGAGACAGTCACAAAGAAGAAGAAAGAGAAAGAGACTGAGACTGAAAGAGAGAGGCAGAGAGGGGAGAGACAGATAGTCACAAAGAAACTAAGACTGAGACAGAGATGGATAGATGGAGAGACAGAGACAGAGAAAAAAAATCTCCCAGTACTCCTTTCTCAATAGTTGCTTGCTATGTCTGCAAAGTCCCGTAGCCATCGCATTTCTATTCGAGCAGTGGAAAGACTGGTTGCGATCCTTTAATCCCTGGGTGATGTGGCCCTCACTTCCCCAAGGAGACAATGAGACTATTTGATTAGGCGAGTTGGCATTTAGTCACGTGCCCAGTTCAAAAGTGACTTATCTGTAATGTACATTATGACTAACTAGTAACTAAACCGTTTCATTGTGATCTCGGTGTCAGTGGAATTCCTGACACCTATCCAACGTTTAAGTCATGTTGCATAATTGCCAGATGACATCATCAGTCTACAAGGTGATTGGCCAGAAAAGAAAAGACACCCCCCCCCCCAAAGTTTCCTGAACTATCAGCCTTTCCGGTATCTGAACGGACTAACGACTTTGTACCGGGACTGTGGAACAGCCAGAGAAAATGTATTTGAAGTGGTTTCTGCTTCTTGTCGGGGTTTTTTGGTGTGTCATTGAAAACCTCAGACGGAGCAGGATGAGGCAGGCAGGCGGCCCCAGGGGAGATTCTCGTTTTCTCCCACATCCCTAACTGTTAGAATGGTCTATTTTTCCCTTTGGGATTGTCCAGAGCCAATCACTGAGGTGTGAGGTGAAACAACTCAGTATAAACGGATCCTCTCGTAGTGAAGGCATTTCATTTTTCACAGGACTTGTCTTTTGAAGGAGAAAAAAACTTTTTTTTAATGAGCCCTCCATCTGCAGAGCATAGACACCAAAGAGTTAGGTCAGCTGGGACCCAGCTGAATATCTGATGTGGCTGAGAACTGGCTTTTTTCCAAGAGAAATAGTCGTCTGGGTTAACCACTACGTAAAAAAAAAAATACACTTCTGAAATAAAACTACTACAATTATTTTTTTAAATCCTCAATATGAAGTTTTACATTTCATCCATAGAAATGTTTGAAAATTGGTACTGGGGTCTGTCTGGCTCTATTATAATAAGGATGAATATGATTAATATAGGGAGGCTTGTTCTTTAATCAGGTTATAAAGCCATGATTCAAAAGGAGGGGAGACAGAAGGATGCCAGGAATCAGATCATCCTGGTCCGGGACTGGTATTACAGGATTCGCTGGGTGAGGAGAAGTGGCATCCTCAGCTGACCATCCTGTTTGATGTAGGGAAAAGATCGCTGCGCTTCAAGTCAGAAGACCTAGATTTGAGTTTCAGCTCTCCCACTCACTTTTTGACCTTGGACAACTTGTTTCTATTTACTGAACCTCAGCTTCCTCAACTATAATGGGGGTGGGGGTGGATCGGATAACATTTAAAGTTCAAATTTAACATCTTCGAGGAGGGGTTGTTCTAGTGAAGCATGAGTTGCCAGGGTTTACTTGTGTGGGTTCAGTCCTGGATGAGAATTGAGATGCTTGGGGGGCTAGGGGCCAGATCTACATGCGTATCACCCACGTGATTAAATGCCATTCTGGGGTCTCTGGATGACCCAGCTCCGGGTATATTGGGGAGACCTGTTTTTCCTTTTAGCTTTGCCCTCTTTTTCTTCTCCCTCCTCCTCTTCTTCCAAGGCCACTCATCTGCCCCGCCCTCTTTTAGTAATCAGCCTCAACCTCGCACATGCCCAGTTGTTTTCTATAGCTTCCCTCCCTCCTCCCCCACCTCCCCAGCACAGACTCAGTTCTCTGGAATGCGGCCACCCATAAGCAATGACACACATTTTCAAAGGGCTTTAGAAATTCAAATGATTAGTGAACTTTATTTTGCCAAAGGGGGCAGGGCAGCTTCTTTGCACATGTATAATCTCTGAAGCCACCACTTTACATGTTTCCCTTGCTTTATGAAAACTCCATATATGAAAACTTGAAATTACAAAAGCAGTCACTTAAAGGGTGATAATTCATACTAGCAAAAAGATTCTTTTTGTCATACAAAAAAAAACCCCACCATCCTGTCCTTTGGAATGGAGAATTCTCCCGGTGCTTTATAATAGGATTCTGTTTATAGGATAAGAATTGGTTCATTCACTCATTTTATTCACCAAGTATTTACCAAATGGTAAGGCCATGGTAGGTAATGTGAGGATTTTTAAAAATGTGTGGAAGTGGGCTCTGCCCTCATTAATAGATTAAAAAGATGTCACAATATACTGAGGAGAGTAGCATACATGACATTAGTGCCATGAGCGGAGAAAAACGTGTCATGGAATTTAGAAAGAAGTTATAATGGTTAGTAACAGTAATGCTAGAAAACATTTAAAAGCTTTAAAGTTTGGACAGCACTTTACAGGTGTTATCTCTTCTGATCCGCACAATAACCCTGTGAGGTAGATGCTAATATCATCCCCATTTTACAGATGAGGAAATTGAGGTCGAGAGGTTCAGTGACTTGCCCAAGGTCACCCAGTTACTAAGCACCTGAGAAGGCATCTGAGCTCACTTTCAGGTAGCATGACTCCTCTAGGGGAGACTTCATGGAGGAGAAGGTATTTATATTGGATCTTTAAAAAAGGGAAAATATTTTGTTGAGTAGAGATGAATGAAATGGGGAAACTTTTACAGACAGGAGTAACCTCAGTAAATCATCAGGGTAGGAATGGACAAGTTATGTCTGCCTTATAGAACATTCTTCAGAAATTGTGTGGTATGGTGGGGGAAAAAAGAAACTCTATCTGGAGTTCAAATCCTGCTCTGAAATTTTACCTACTCTGTGATCTTGGGCAAATCACTGAATTTCTCTTAATCTCGGTTCCTCATCTGCAAAATGAATGGATCAGACAAGATGGTCTCTCTATACCTATGATCTTATGATACACTAGAGAAAATGGGGTCTACCTGCAATAAAGTGGTGTTGATGGTCAGTTTTTTTTAAAGAAGAGAATATCATGGAGTAGTGTGGCTTTATTTTCCTATGAATAAGAAAAATAAACTAAGAGTATTTATTTCTGATCATCTGGTTATTCCTGTCAAGCTTGCCCCTTGGTACTGAAGGTATGAGAGAATCTAGTTCTGTAAACAATCCTTGGCTGCCCACAGGGTGTTGTTGATTCCATTGGTTCCCAAGAGACTTGGTCCCCTGACCTTCGAGTGCCCTCAGGTAAGGCACTAACTTTTCTCCTTGACCCATATTCCTTAGCTATAAAATTGGCAAAGCAGCTCTGACTGAAGGTGTGAAAAATCAATCAAATCGTTGAAGATTGGAGTTTTGTTATTGTGTGGTTCTTATACCAGGCCATGTCTTTTGACCATTCTCTAGCCAAAACTGACTCAGTATGAGGTCCTTTTGGCTTGTTAATTAATGCCTTTCTAGGTTAGGGACCAGGTTGGATGGGCCTTGCATTGTTCTATATATGGTTTATAGTATTATATGGAGGATTGTGTGGTTTGCCCTTTGTTCTTGAAGAGGATTATGACATCAGGAAGATGATGCCTTGACTTGCAAGTGAATTGGATTTAAGTGAGAGAGGGCTGTGCAAAGTCACCAGCCTCAGTTTCTCCTCAGTAGTCATCTGGATCCAGAGGCCAGATATAGATCAAAACAACTGGAGATGGCCCCTACATGGCGAAGAATGTAATAAATTTAGATTAACAGTATGTTCAAACTAGCAAAAAAAAAAGACAATGCTTTAAGTTCATTTTCCTAATGAAGTCTATATCCAAAGCTTCATTTGGTCTTGAAGAGCATCCTAGGTTCTCAATAGCTATGTCAGTGAAGTTTAAGTTCTGGCAGATTCTATCCAGCTGGAGAGGCTTCCATCATGTGACTAGCACCAAGATGTATGGCCTGTCATGTGAAAAACAACCCTCAGCAAGAGCTAACTGTCACAGTGGATAGGGTTCTAGGTTTGGAGTTAAGAAGACCTGAATTCAAATCTAGCCTCAGATATTTAGTGGGCAAGCCATTGTAACCTCAGTCTGACTCAGTTTCTTCAACTGTAAAGATATGGGGATAAGAATAGTGCCTCTCAGGGTTATTGTGAGGATCAGATGAGATGCATTATATTTTATTGTATTATATTGTTTTGTATTATATTTATTACATTATGTTATATTATACTGTATTGTTACATATTGTTATATAGTAGATACTGTATAAATGTTGGCTGGTAATATTATTGTTATCTAAATTCAGAGAGGCTCATCATCAAAAATTGACCATTGATGATGAATTTACTTTTCATACACAACAGTTCCTAAGTCATAGAGGAGTTGCATTTTTCATTGATAGAAAGTACACGTCTATCAATGAAACAATATATTCTTGAAATATAGATTGGTACATGCCTGTAATCTCTGCTATTAAAGGAAGCTGAGGTTGATGGATCATTTGAGTTCAGAAGCTCTGAACTGAAGTTGGGCTTAAGTCAATCTGATGTCTGCACCATGTTGGGTACTGGTATGACCAACTGAGGTCCACGTTGGAAGCAGAACAGGTCAAAGGCTGGTGGGGTTAGGCCCATGAAGGACTGTTGCATTCCTCTCCTCTCCTCTCCTCTCCTCTCCTCACCCCTCTCTCACTCTCTCTGCCTAACTAATATAATACATGTGATATTTATCATATATAAGAAAGTTCATTGAAGATTTAATCAGGAATACTGACTGGAAGGCTCTGGACTTTCAATGGCTTAAGTAAATCTGTTAAGCAACAGAGATCACATCTGGTCCATAAATCCAATGGGAAGTCTTAGTGAGGCTGAGATAGAAAAAAATGACCTCTTCAGAGTAGTATAGTCAATAAGTGTCAGAAGTAGGATTTGAACTCGTCCTCTTGACTTTCAAAGTCCATCACTCTACCTACTACATCATTACATCATTTTCCCTTTCAGGATACAGATTTAATATTGAATTTCACTAATATAGGACCTTATCCTAATATAGATATCAATTTGGAGATTTAGAATTATGCCAACAAATTGGAGACGTAGTGTTCAAGACTCCTGTAAACGCCTCCTGTATACCAGCCTAAATGCATTTTACAAATACTATCTCATTTGATTCTCACAACAACTCTGAGAGGTAGGTGCTATTATTAACTCCATTTTATAGTTAAGGAAACTAAGACTAGTAGAGGTTAAGAGACTTGACTAGTTGTCTGATACTGGATTTGAACTCAGGTGTTCCTAACTCCAATTTAGCCGTTTATCCACTTTGACTTATAGCTGTCCAGGTGATCATTGGACGAATCAACCAAATGGTCTTTTAAAGTCCCTCTGGTTCCAGAGTCCTATGATTCCATAAATAGTAATAGTAACTGTAATTTATATACTGCTTTAAAGTTTGAAAAAGTGGTTTTATATATTATCTTAGTTAAATCTCAGGACAATCATACTAGAAATATAATTATATAAATTTTCCCAGTTAGGAAAGTAAAGTTCAGAGACTTGTCCATGGTCACATTAGTCAGATCTTTCTTTGAACTTTGGCATTTGGTTTCACCAGGACCTTGGCTAATGAAATGGTCAGGACCACTATAGCTGAGGGATTACAAAAAGGGAAGAGGCATTAGAGAAAGAAGTGATACTCAGCAGGCACTTCTGAATTCTGATCCTGGACACATTTTGCCTTTAGAAAAAATTCATAATTATGTCTTTTCCTCAGGCTAGTCCATAAAAGTTTTTCAACTTGTGATATAGATGGTATATCCTGTGAGCATAATCATTTATAACATTATTGTTAAAGGAAGAAGATTCAGGGTTCTAAACAATTGACTTAGAAAAAGCAAAATCCTTTGTAAATTGAGAACGGTGAAAAGATAAAGTATTTGTCATGAAGATCTATGTTCGAATCTTGGCTCGACGAACTAGTCTTGTGAAAATCAGGTCATCTCTCTGAACCTCAGTTTCCTTGTCTGTTAAAATGAAGTAGTGGATTCAATGACTCGAGATTCCTTCCTAATATAAATCTTGTGATCAATTGAATTCTGTACTACATATCTAGATGGCATAGTAATTAGAGTGTTGAACCTAGCATCAGGAACACCTGACTTCAAATCCAAATTTCCTAGTAATGGCCTCGGGCAAATCACTTAATATCTCTCAGGTTCTTCATTTATAAAATGGCTATAGTCATAGCACTGATATCATTGGTGTATTGTGTGGTTCAAATGTGATGATGTATGTAAAAACATTTTGCAAATTTTAAAGCACCATATAAATATTCACTCTATATCTTTCTTCCCTCCCCCAGGAACAATCAACGGTCCGGACCAGACATTATAATGAATGTTACTCATTATAAGAGCTAACATTCATATAGTATTTTAAAGCATGTAACACACTTACCATGCCTTATTTCATTTGATTTTCATAACATTTTACAAATGAACAAACTGAGGCTGAGTGGCAGGATTTGAACTCACACCTTCCTGACTCAAGCCCACTGTGCCAACTACCTGGCCACCTTGCAGCCCTAATTATAAAGAAAATGAATAAAGTTTCATTTTTCAGGGTGGATTTTAAAAATCCATTAAGCTTATTGGAAGTACATATGAATGTCAGTTTGAAGATTTATATTTAGTTCATTTTAAAGCAAAATGGTGTTTTTCATTTTTCTTTGCCATAAAAATATTTCTTTTGACTTTCATTAGCTGCACATTAATGAAAAGAGATCTGTCTTAATATTACTAGAAAATTGTTTATGCAGCCATTAAATCTTCTGTAAGAATAATACCCGGTTGTCATTTAAAAATAGCTACGAAATATACTTATTTTTTTAAAGTAGGGTGGAAAATGAACAGTTCCTTCTTGAGTAGGCTATATTTCAGATGCAATTTTGCACTTAATTGAATATTTGTGGACAAGCTATAATCCTTGAAAATAGAAATTCTGGCACATCCTTGTTTGTTTATGTATCACACTACTTTATGACAAATAACCAGGAATGCTTATTTAAATAATAACTCTTTATAAATATGTTCAGAGAACCTTGGTTTAGTAGTATTTATAGCCTAAGAAATTTTTAGAAGTAATATTTATGTCTATTTTATTATTCATAAAGACTTCAGGAAACCTATATAAGCATCATTCTGTCTCTAGGCTGAAGATAGAGTCTTTAAAAGAAGGTGTCCCCACAGTACCTTATGGGAAAGTATCCAGAGGTTGTGAATTTCTGTCTGTCTGTCTATCTACCTATCTCTCTATCTCTCTATCTGTATCTATTAATTATTCATCTATTAGTGTCTATCTTTATATCTACCAACTATCTATCAATATCTACATCTATCTATTTATAAACATGCATGATCAATTTGTAAGTGTATAGGTCTTGAAATCATTGGATCAGAGACTTAAAACTAGAAGAGTACCTATAAAGATGTCTATTTAAGCTTAATACCTTTATTTTATAGATAAGGAAGCTAAGACATAGACAAAGAGAATTTAAATGACTCACCTCATCATTTGACCAAGGATAGAACCTGAATCATAAGAATTTGAAAGTTGGAAGGGATGTCAGCAGTCATATAATCTAACCCCAAACAGAAAGAAACCTTCCAGTATCACATGGAACATACTTAACAAGTGGTTACTCACTCTTTGCTTGAAAATCTCTGGAGGGAGAAACCAGCACACACCAAGGCAATCCATTCCAAGGCAGTTCTGATGGATGAAATATCTTTCTTGATGTTGAATATAAATTGACACCTTTGCAAGTTCTATTCATTGGTCCTGGTTGCGTTCTTTGGGATTAAACAAAATTTGTGTGCTAACTTCCTCCACAAGGAAACCCTTCAGATGTTTGGAGTCACCATAATGTCTCACCCTGACCTCCAAAGTCTCTAGGCTGAATATACCCAGTTTCTTTAACTTCTTCTTATATGACATAGACTCAAGGTCTATCATCATCTTGGTTGTCTTCTAAATTATCCACCAATGTCTTTCCTAACCTGTCACCCAGAACAGAACACAATACAATAATGTGTGAAAAAAGGTCTGAAGAGGACAGAGACTATGATCGACCTGGAGAGCAAGTTCTGCGAGATCAGGGACCATACTTAGTATTGACCCTTTTTTGTTATTGTTGAGTTGTGTTAGTTGTACCTGACTCTTTGTGACCTGGTAAAGATACTGGAGTGGTTTGCCATTTTCTTCTCCAACTTAATTTACAGATAAGGAAACTGAGTCAAAGAGGGT
Source organism: Potorous gilbertii (assembly GCA_028658325.1). Taxonomy (NCBI): domain Eukaryota; kingdom Metazoa; phylum Chordata; class Mammalia; order Diprotodontia; family Potoroidae; genus Potorous; species Potorous gilbertii. The sequence goes on from JAQQSK010004549.1 coordinate 18,000, forward strand.
TAAGTGACTTGTCCAGGGAAACACAGTGAGTAAGTGTCTGAGGCCAGATTTGATTTCAGGAAGACAAATTTTCCTGATTCCAAGTCTGATGTTCTATCTACTGAACCTGCAGTATCTGTCTTAGGACCTGCTTAATAGAGTGCTAACACAGCAGCTTGTCCTCAAAATATGCAGTATAAATGTTTGTTGCATTATTTTGTGTTGTGCTGCATTTTCTTATTTGTTGTATTTTGTTGCTGGTTTGTCTCTAACACTTCACTTTCACTGACTTCGTAGTACAATGTAATTGATGTAGGGAAAAATGTTTCATTTTTGCTTTTGTATACCCCATACATACCCAAGAGCCGAGCATTAAGGAGTCCCTTAATATAGTCTTACTGAATTGAACTGAATACCTTGTCCGAAGTCTATGCAATGGCCCTCCATTGAACATTATTTATTCTCTGTGAGCTCAGTTTTCCTTGGATCATGCCCAATCCCTTCTCACTAATGAGTATTCAGCATAGCACTCCCAACACCACACAAACCCTCCAATGGTATAATCTCATCACGTTCGGGAGAACCCCTCCAGTCATGAAGATTATAATACATCCACATCTATCAGTTCTGTGTGATTCTCTTCAGTGACTGCCCAAAAGTTCACCACTGAGCACCCCAGCATGAGGGCCTTGTGTAGTACCTACCAATCCTTTTTTTTTCCTATGAAAAATGGTAGAATATTGGATAGTGAGCTCCTTGAGAGCCATGACTGTCTTTTGCCTCTTTTTCTATCCCCTTAGCATAGTGTCTGGCACATGGTAGATGCTTAATAAATGTATATTGATTGACTGACAGAAAGTGATCTGGAAAAGTGAAGCTTCTGGGTAATCCAGAAGTCTTTGTCTTATAATTCTTTCTTCCTCAATCGTTATCTCCCATATATTTCTCACCATTCTCACTTTTTTCTACCTTTACATTGACAAATATCAAAGTATATTTTGATTTGATTTGGATAGTATTATCAAATTATGCATAAAATTTCTTTATGATTACATCTTTTTAACTTTTATCTTTAATTTATGGAATAAAACAAGCAGTTCCATAACATCTTTAGCAACTGTACAATTGTATGGGTTGCATTTATTTTCAAGGTGGTCTTTTTTTTCAAATGATTATGATTAGAAATGGTGTATATGTTAACTAAATATCCCATGAAATAGTGTTTTATTGTCTCTGGGCATACAATAAAAGTCATTCTGTTAACTCCTGTCTTTGTCTCTTTAAATAGTGGGGCTTGTCTTCCTTCCTTCAGTTATGACTTCCTTTTTTCTTCCAGTTGTATTTATATAAAGAATTTCAAAATTAACATGATTCAGTTCAGAGGTATGTCAGAGCCCAGCTCAAGGTGGCTCATGAGAGTGAACTGTTAAATTTTCAGTGTGAGCCCTTACACCTTGGAAATCAACAAATGATATAGATCAAGACTTGATATATTGTTTCATTGATTGTCTAGCCTTAAGAAAGTGATGGAGAATAAGCAGAGTAAACTTAAATGTGTATTGTATGTACTTTTTTTTCCATCAGAGTGGTAGCTTTTTATTTATCAGCATGTGGTTGATTCATTTCCTTCAAAAATGTGTCTCCTTCTTGATCATTGCACAAGGATCTCACGTTTAGATCCCTGTGCTGATGGTGTAAAAATTTTGTAATTTTCAGCACCCTCTGCTCCCTTTTCTAACATTACCACCATCAATACAAAAGGAGAAAGAGGCCAGGTGAGACGGAAGACTCTTTAAGACTTTATTTTTTTGGGACAGGTTGGTGGTGGAGTGTATACCACAACTGTCCCTGGAGTTAGGAGGACAAGAGTTCAAGTCTGGCCTTGGACACTTCCTAGCTGTGTTATCCTAGGCAAGTCACTTAATTCGGATTGCCTCTAGAAAAAAAGGCTTTCGTTTGTTTCAACGTAGCCAAAAAGATTCATCATCAAATGATACATCTACCCATTGTTATTTAGTCTGGTCCTTGGGAAACTGTTTTAATCTATTACTTTCTAGTGTGGTAGATAGAATTTGCCATAGCTTATTCTCTGATGTCATGGACCACTTCCAAGCAACAATGAGGAATTGGAGTAGGAAAACTATTTGATAAAATTTTGGAGGATTCTATAGTGTGTGTGTGTGTGTGTGTGTGTGTGTGTGTGTGTGTGTGTGTGTGTGTGAGAGAGAGAGAGAGAGAGAGAGAGATAAAAATTCATTGTGTGAGTTTTGGTAAATATGAGGTTTTACAATCACATTGTTGGAAGGAACTTTGTGGATTCAACCTGTATCTCAACAAGAATCTTTTTTTAATAGTAAATTTATTTTTTTATTTAATTATTTTGTTTTCAATTTTCTACAATCATTTTCATATATCTTAGACTTTTTCTTCTCCCTCCCCCTCCTTTCCTCTCCATTCCCCCTCCCTTCCCGAAACAGCATTCAATCTTATATAGGTTCTACACATACATTTATATTAAATACATTTTCACCTTAGTCATGTTGCATAGAAGAATTAAAATGAATGAGAGATATCACAAAACATAAGAGAAAATGGTCTATTTCATTCTATGATCCAATTCCATTGTTCTTTCTCTGGATGTGAAAAATATTTTGCCTCAAGAGTACGTTGGAAATTTTTTAGGTCCTTTCATTTCTGTGAAGGACTAAGTTTGCCAGAAAAATTCCTCACACACTGTGGTTGTTACTGTGTACAAAATTCTCCTGGCTCTGCTCCTTTCACTCAGAATCAGTTCATATAAATCCTTCCAGTCCTCTCTGAAGTCTTCCTGTTCATCATTTCTTATGGCTCAGTAGTACTCTATTACATTCATATACCATAATTTATTCAGCCAAGTAATGGGCATCCCCTTGATTCCAGTTTTTGGCCACCACAAAGAGTGCTGCTATAAATATTTTTGCACATGTGGGACCCTTTCCCATTTTTATGATCTCTGAGATACAGTCCTAGAAGTGATATCACTGAGTCAAAGGACATGTAGATTTTTGTAGCTCTTCAGGCATAGTACCAAATTGCTCTCCAGAATGGTTGGATGAGCTCACAGCTCCACCAACAACGAATTAGTGTTCCAACTCTCCCACATCCTCTCCAACATTTGTCATCTTACTGTTTCGTCGTGTTAGGCAATCTGATAGGTGTGATAACAACATGAATCTCTTTTAGAACAATTCTTCTGACAAATGGACATCTAGTCTCTTCTTAAAGACCTCCACTGCGGGTGGGAAAGTGATGCTAAACAGAGACAAATACACATTCTGCTCTTTCACAGGATGTATGCTTGATATAAAGTAGCCTTTTCTGACATGATTCACACCTGGGTGTATATAAATACTGTTTTACTGTTTTTATAAGAGCACCCTGTATATCCACAGCACCTTTCATGTGAAGATTCCAAAGAGTTACCTAAACATTAATTAATTCTCACTGCACTCTTCTGAGGAAGGGCACTATTCTTAGCTCCATTTTACAGATGAGAAAACTGAGATAGAGGAAGATATAAATGATTTGTCTAGGGCTACCCCCAGAACAGTAGCAGAGCTAGAAATAGTATTCATGAGTCATGATATTTAATCTCATGCTCTAATCACCAAACAATTTTTTTTTCTTCTTGAGCATGTGAGTACCTCTGGGGTGAAGACTGTGACTTTTGAATGATCTGTAGTATAGCCACATGTCTCTAGCTCAATGAAATATTATACCACAGAAGTCATTGCTATCAAAAGCATTGTTTTTGCTATTAAGTGCCAGATAAAGAACAAAAGATGATAATGAAATATTAATAAAATTTGATATACATATATTTATATACATATGTGCATACATATGATGTGTATATATGTATATGTATGTATGTATATACATACACACATACTTGTATATGCCATAGTAAGGGCTTATTAACCTAAGGTCCATGAACTCACTTTTCAAAAATATGTTGACAACTATGTATCAATGTAATTGGTTACCTTGGCAAGCCTATGCTTTAAAAAACCTTATTCTGGCAATGGGGTCCATAGTCTTTACCAGATTATCAAAGAGAACAATTGAAAAAAATGGCTAAGAACCCCTACGGTGTTTTTTCTTCCTATGTCCACTTTCCAAAAAGCACGCTGACAAATGAATCCTCAGTGTTACTCGGTGAGAGGTGACTATTATTTTCTCTCCCCTGGCAAAGAAGTAATCAGATATTCACAGGAGTGAAATGAAGGTCATGCTTTGGGCTCAGATCAACACTGACTCAAGTCCCACCTTAGATCCTTTAGATCCTTTGACTTTACTTTTAGAGCTGCTGCTCACTCATGTTGATATTGTGAAACTTGGTTACAGGGAGGGAGATTTGGTGGAGGGAGGGCATGACATCCAGGATAAGAAGAGCCTTGAGTGGGATTCATGTTACAGGTTTTCCATGAAAGGGAATAGTCATGCAGTCCTGGACCTCTTCTGAAAACCTGTCACTTCCCACTTGTGATAGGGATCTTGTTTGACAAGCCCAGGCATCAGAGCTCTGATGAGTGAGTAATCTTTAAAGAGCCTGCCTGCCCTGATCCAAGTTGTCCTGGAGGGAAGGAGCTCCAGAAACAGTGATCTGGTTGTTGAAGGCCAATATGTATTAGGTAAGCATTTCCTTCTCCCCATCCCCACCTCCCATTCCCCCAGTGGCTCACATTGACTCAGAGAGAGAGAATGAGCAAAAACTCCAGCAGCCTTCTCTATTTCCTCTTGATTCATACTGATTTTTCATTTCATGCTAAGATACTGATCCGCTACATATTGGGTTCACAAGATACCTGAGAGAGTAGAAATTTTAGTGATATAGAAACCATGCAATCATCTTTTCACAGGATGTTTTTCAAGAATGAGAGAAAAGTTCCATGGTTGTGGGGATGGGTATACCTCCTGGTCCCTCCCATTAGTTATATGTGCTCTGGTCGATTCCTCATGGATGCACCAATGCTCTTCTCCCTATACAAAAATATCTGTAGCAGTATTTTTTGTAGTAGTAAGACTTGGAAGGAAAGTAGATGCCCATTGATTGGAGATCGTTGAACAAATTATGGTGTGAATATAATGAAATATTTTTGGTCCATCAGAAATGAAAAATATGAAAAAATTTGAAAAAAATTCAGGAAAACTTAAGAAGACTTGTATGACCTGATTCATCCACCTATTGCCCTTCCTGCCAATCACCTTGCATCTACTTCATACATGCCTATATGTGTATGTCCTATCTCCCAGGGTAGAATATAAACTCCTTGAGGGCAGGTGCTATTTCATTTTGATTTATGTATATCCAGCCTCTACTATGGCTTTTGATACGTACTATGTACTGAATCAATGTGTTTGAATTGATTGATAATAGAGTAAGTACAGCCATTTGCATGATGCCCACAATAATGTAAAGGAAAATCATGTTGAAAGATTTCAAAATTCTAATCACTGCAGTGATGATTTAGACCTTGAGGAAACTTAATAGTGAAGCATGCCTCCTTGTCTCTCATCAGAGAGATGGTGAACTATGGAGGTGGAAGGAGGTATACATTTTCAGAAGTAGCCAATGTGATTTGTTTATCTCAACTGCACTTAAGTTTTTACTTGTTACCATGAGGGGAGTGAGGAGAGAGGGAATAAAGACGTGCAGTGCCTACTGTTTGCCAGGAACCATGCTAAGTGCTTTCTACAAATATCATCTCATTTGGTCCTCCAAACATCTCATCAAGGTATACAATATTATCTTAATTTTACAGTTGAGGAAACTGAGGCAAGCAGAGGTTAAGTGACTTGCCCAGGGTCACACAGATAGAAACTGCTTGTGGCTGGATTGGAATTTAGGACTTCTTGACAGGCCCAGTGACTGATCCACTGTGCTACCAGCAATTTCAAGCTACTAATTTGTCACAGGAGGATTTTACTGGGGGATCAGAAGGGGAGTCATGGGAAGTTAACTGCAATAAAAAAAGGCATGAATGAATCATTAAAAAAGGAAGAGGGTAAGAATGAGAGAAGGCCCTACAGATGTTCTCTGTGGTGGCCTCAAAGACATCGGACTGTATTTCTCCAAGGCAGGACATCCAGACTCCAGTCTTCTGGGTGACTTACTTTCGCTGCCTTCGGAGTCTTGCCAGATTTGTCCTCCATGTGTCAGCCTATCCTTGTGACAGGAAATATGTCTGGAGTGCTGAAAGGTTTTTAATTATGCCTCCAATAATGATAGCTTACTTGTGGGTACATGTCTCAGAGGAGAGTCATACTGCTCAGCCCCACATGCCACATACAGATGCCTTCATTTTCCTGTGCCTTTGGGTTGAAACAGAAAAGATGGTGTCTAGAGATGCATGCATACTGGCCCTACCAGCCCCACTCAGACTAAGAGAGAGACACCAGGACATGAGAGTTTGCAGGGAGGGTCCTGAAACAGACTCCAGGTCAGGTTCTGGCTGTGAGATAATGACAAGGAAGGGTGGCTAGGTGGTGCAGTGGATAGAGCAGAAGGACCTCAGTTCAAATGTGACCTCAGATACTTACTAGCTGGCTTACCCTGGGCAAGTCACTTAACCTTAATTGCCTTAAAAAAAGAGAAGGGGGGTTGTCACTGACAGGAAACAATAGTAAGGAGAGATTGAGCTCCTGCCCAAACAAATGTCTCTGTAGTCAATGTATTACAGTCTAGGGGTACGGGGAACCCCAAAATGTACAGGATACAGGATACTGCCTGGAAAGAATTCAACCACTCAGGCCTCAAGTCAAAGTTCACTTGTGAGTTTGTGACTCCAGTACAAGTAGGCCAGACTCCTAGTGACTCTGTGCATTTGATAGGGACAGGACTGATATTTTTATGGGGGAAAAGGTTGTGAAAGGATTTGGATAGGAACCCAGGAGTGGCAATTTGCCTGGGGTGGTTAGGAGGTAACTGAGAATGAAGGGTTGGATGAGGTCAGGGGCTACAAAGAAAGGATGGTTGAAAGGATTGTACTAGGATGAGCACAGGTGAACTCCAGGGATCTGGGTTCAGAAAATTCCTGGGAAAATTCAAGGTGGGGGGCAGTGGTCCAGATTCCATATCTAGTCACATGGACCCTTGTGACCCAACCTTTCCAAAGAGGATCTTAGAGGGTTAGAAAAGCTTTAGATTTGGATCTGGAGGGCCCAGACTTGAATCCAACCTGGGAAAGTAGATCAAGTTATTCCAGCCTTAGTTCTCCACCTACAAATGGGTGAGTTTGGACAAGATGACTTCAGAAGGCTCTTCTCTTTCTAAATCTATCCCAAATCACATAGCTAATTATTTCCTGGCCCCCTAGAAAATTGGTATTTCAGCTACTCAGTCTTTCAACAGAATGAAGAATGTGGGAGAGGGCGTAGAGAAGTGGAAATGGAATCAGAGGAGCCAGGTTCAAATTTACCACTTTCTACCCAGGGAACTCAAGAAGTTACTTTTTAACCTCTCTGGACTTCATTTTCTTTATCTGCAAAAAGAAGGGGCTGGACCAGAGAATGTTGGAAGTCCTTTTCAGCTTTAAATGTATGACCTATATTTATTAATTTGGGGGGGTGGGTGGGAGGGAGTGGTATATGTGTAATTCAATTTCTTTTTTTCTTTAACTTTCAAAAAATGTTCCTTTAAACATTACTAGGATTGTCTTTCCCCTTCCCCATCCATAGGTCCAGTTGTATTCATTTTATGGCCGTTAAAAATCCCCCCCTTTACATGCTTATCTCATCACAAGGACAGGTTGACGCATTGGATCCAGTTTAACAATTGGCAAAGAAAGTAGACTTTTAAAATGTTATTTTTACATTGCCTTGTAAGGGAAGATCTGGGACTCTTTTTTTTTTTTTTTAAGTTTTTCAAGTCTAGCTATAAATTCATATATCAATAAGAAAGTTTATGGAATTGAGATTTTTGCTTTTTCAAGGAAGGAAATAATCCTTATTTCATAGAACTCAGTTCCACTGAGTTTACTGGAAGGAAGTCTATGAAAGTCTACCTCCATCCTTCAAACAACTGGCTTAAATCTATAGAACCTATTCACTGGGGAGTTGGGTTTTGAATGGTAATTGAAAGAACAGAGAGAATAGTTTCCCATCCCTTTAGATTTTTATTTATGGAGGCATAATGAAAACATAAAGTGTTGCTATACCGAGGGAGTAATTAACTCAACCTGGAACTCAGAGGTGAAGTTAGAATTCCGATAGGAAGGACCAGTGAGAATCTACTAGATGGACTGAGATTTAGAGTAAGGAATTGTTATAAATTCAGAGAACTCTTGCTCCCTTCCCCCTCTTGAGAAATGCCAGCCTTAGAGACAAGTCTTAGAAATTTGCCTGATGGGGTTCTGCTCCACAGTAAGGGCCCAGCAACAAGCCAGGGTATGTATCAGACAAGCTGCTCATTCTAACCCAGAGCTAATTCAAGCTTTCAGCATAACAGCTCTCAGTGAGCCCAGGACAATGTCGGCGGCCCTCTGAGCTGCCATTCATTCACACAAGGTCTGCTAACCCTTGCACTTCTGGTACCTCATTTTTGGAGCTGTCAGGATAGAGGAGAACAGGAGGGCAGCACGCCCACCTCCCTGACCGCCTACAGCTCCAATTCCACCATGCAGGTAGATGGGATGCTCTCTGATACCGTGGACCAAATCATCCCCTGCGCAGGAAGCAGCAAGGACCAACTCAGAGAGAAAGGCTGACTTCCCAGGCTGCTGAAATTGGAAGAATTTCACACCTCCTGGGAAAGCTGATAAAAATTCATGATTTGTTTTGTTTTGTTTTTGACTGGGAATGCTAAAGAGAAAACAAACAGATAACTATAAGAAAGTACCCAACTAAAAAAATTATTTTTGGCCTTGGATTTAAAATTTCCTCTTTGCCTCAAGGCATATGACCAAAGTCTACCTCCTGTGCTCGAAGAGAAGAAAATTTCCAATGTGACTAAGGTGGCCAGTGCACAAAATACTCTGTATGGAGCTGAGTAAAGGAGTGCAGTGTCTGAAGCTGCCTGGGGAGACTGCATGAGAATACCTATCATCTCCATGACAGGCAAGGTCATAAAGAGGTGGCCTTGTACACTAAGGAGAGACAAGCTCTGGAACCAGAGGGATCTGGACTCCAACTCAAACCTGTATGACCTTGGGTGACCACTAGACCTCAGTTTCCTTCCCTGTAAAATAAGGAGCTGGGACTATATGATCTCTAAGTTTCCTGCCTTAGCTCTAAATCTATGACTGTGAGATCTTTTGCTGTATCCTATGACAGGGATTCTTTTCCCCAGAGAGATTTCAAAGGGTCTGTAAACTTGGATAGGGAAAAAAACTGGGCATTTTTGGTTTTCACTAATATCTAACTGCAGTTTATTATTTCCTTCAGTTATTTAAAGTCATGATTCTGAGAAGAGGTCCAAAGGCTTCACCAGACTTCTGAAGGGATCCATGACACAAAAAAGGTTAAGAACTGCTGACCTAAGAGCTTGCCCAATGTTGAAAATAGCAACTCACTGAGCTCTTTGTTGCCAGCTGAAGGAGATGTCATCCTTTTTAACTTACAATATATGCATTATGCCGCAAGAGGAAAACTCATGAGACTGCCTATTATAATCAAGATGTGCATTATATGCTAAGCTTTGAACAATTTCTTTTTTAAAGCAAAGATTATAGTTAATTTCAAGCCACTTGAAAGGGTGTATGTCATTCATGGTCATGGATGGGATCTGATGCCTGTTAAGGAATCTTTGGGCTATATCTTTGGGCTATAGGCACATACAAGTGAAAGGCTTGAAATTCTATGATTTTTTTTCCTTCTTCTTCTAAGAATTCCAAGATTATTCAACCCCAGGGCAACCAGTTTATTATATATGAGTGTAATAGCATACTTCCCAAGCAGGGCTGAGGCTGTAATTTGGTTTCCAGGGGAAGGGAACCTGTGGCCTTCTAGGTCCTCAAGTGCAGCTCTTTGACTAGATAGGGCTGCACTTGAGGACTTAGAGGGCCACAGATTGCTTATGCTTGCTTTAGGCAGTCATGGGTTAGTGCACTGCCCAAAGCCTTGGAGGATGCAGGATCCTTTGTGATCCTTGTTTGAATTTTCCTCTCGAATATTACTTTCTTTGCTTCCATCATACATGTATTTTATATGTACCTAGTCTTGGTACATGCAAGTTCTTTAAGGGTAGAGGCTGTTTTTGCCTTTCTTTGGAACCCTTTTTCCTTCCCCCTCTTCAGTTTAGAACAGTGCTTGGTATATAGTAAACAATTAATAAATGCATGTGTGTTTACAGGTCCCAGAAAGCTCTCAAAGATATAGGTTAGATATCTTTAGATAGCTTTTTCTTTTCTTCCCCCTCTCTCTGTTACTCTATTTTTTTCATCATTATCTCTGTCTCTCTGTGACTGTGTCAATCTCTTTGTCTCTATCTCTCTGAGGCAATGTGTAGAGGATGAATGCTCCATTTGTGGTCAGGAGAGACCAGTCCTGGATTACACTTCCAATGATTATTAATGATTTGACCTTGGGCAAGTCATTGTAATTCCTGATTTCCTCATCTGTAAAATGGGAATAAGCAAGTCTTTCTTGAGAAATAGCCTGGGCTAACCTGATGGAGAGCCAGCCTCAGAGTTAAGAAAAGTTCAAATCCTGGCTCTGACACATATTGTCAGTGTTACCCTGGGTAAGTCATTTGCATTCCCAGTCCCTCAAGTAACTCTCTAAGAGTATATAATTCTCAGAGGAGTTACTGATCTAAGTTGACAGAAAGTGTTTCCTCATCCTATATGAATGACCAATTGGTTTAAACAAAAAAAACCCAAAAAACCCTTTTCTCACCCTGCTGTTTTGAGGCTCAATGAGATAATGTGTACAAAGTGCTTGGTAAACCTTAGAATACTACATAAATACCAACCATGATTATCCCTTGAAGAATGAGTCATGACTGCCCTTTGCCAACAGACATGACATCTTACAATGTGAAAACCCCTCCCGTTGCCAAATCTACTACATGGTCCCATAGGAAGCAGACCCATTCGGATTTTTCCAAGGAGTTCTTTAAAACCACCTCCTGTACCTCTCCAGTCAAGAAAAGTTCACAATACACAGGGAGTCAGGTGGAGAGCCCTCCCTGGCCCACACAGCTCTGAATGACTAACCTAAGGATTAGAAATGGAAGAGGCCAAGAAAAGCCACTGCTATTTCATCGGCTCAACTAAAACAATGTGGGATTGAGCTCTCAAGCTTGCTTTAGAATAAAATCTCTCTCTCCCCCCGACCCCTCCACCCCTCCTGCGGTTACCTCACTGTAGAGTAGTGAGGGAACCCTTTGTTAAACCAACCAAAATACTTAAAGGATCTGTGACAAAAGGTGGAGAAAGCTATAAAAGGGAACAACTATTCTGGATCTGATTTGGACCAACCAGAAGGAACTGTTTGCTGAAGGAGAGACCATGGGAACCTTGGGAGGAAGTAGAGATTTCATCTCAACATTCAGAGGAGAGGGCACGGAGTCTGGCATAGAGTCTAATATTTGGAAGAGTAGGCTTCAGAGCATTCAAAGAAAAGGTAGGGAGCATGGTGTAGAACAAAACCTATGCTAAAAATCAGCCCGACACATGGGAAACTCGAGGATGAAATTCTGAAGACAGAAGGAGATATAATTTTAACTTGATGTTGTTAGTCATGTCCAACTCCTTGTGACCCTGTTTGGGATTTTCTCGGCAAAGATACTGAGTGGTTTGCCATTTCCTTCTCCAGCTCATTTGACAGATGAGGAAACTGAGGCAAACAGGGTTAAGTGACTTGCCCAGGGTCACACCCAGCTACTAAGTGTCTGAGGCTGTATTTGAGCTCAGGAAGGTGAGTATTCCTGATTCCAGGCTGGCACTCTATCCACTGTGCCACCTACTTAGCTGCCCTGTACTATGACTTAGCACTGTACTAAGAAACTAACTACCAACCAAAAGGAAGATAGCACCTGTCCTCAGGGTGCTTAAGGGTTAATAGAGGAAGACAATTCATAGAAGAGAATTGAAAACCTGTGGTGAGAGTGAAGGAAAGGTACCAGTACAGGCACATGGAAGATGTCTAGAGAATCAAGAACTGAAGCCAGAAGAGAGCGAGGCAGTGAGGGTAGGCTTGGCCAGGGTGATTCCTCAAAATGGAGGTTCTAGAAGAAATTCCTCATCCAGAGGATGATGCCAAAGGGGCCGAGGGATTGTCCAGGGTGAGGAGCCTTCCGAGACATAGAGAATTACAGAAAGTGAGGCCTGAAATATAACATGTTTGATAAAGATTATGTGAATTGACTTCTTTTTGCACATTTTAGAGTAATGCTGGAACCTCATCAACAATCAGTTGATCAACTACAAGAACTTCCTATGTCCCAGGCACTGCAGATGCAAAGAGAAAAATGAAACAGTTCTTGCTCTTAAGGAGCTTACTTTCTGTCTGCCTGACATAAAAATCTGTAAAGAATTGACACTAATATAGACAGCTAAAAGTCATTTCTCAATAGTAATCAAATGATGTGAACAAACAGCTTTTAAAAGAAGCAATGCCCTCTATCAACAAACATGAAAAAGTACTCCAAAATGCTATTAATAATATTAAGCAGATCAGTCAGGTCATTAGTCTAAGAGTTCAGATCAGTGATATCATTTGAAATTCTTCCCAGTCCAACCATTTGGGGAATTACTGATTGTTCCCCTCCCTCTCTCCCTCTGTGTTTACCCCAAGGGATCCACCCAATTACTGATTGTTCCCCTCCCTCTCTCCCTCTGTGTTTACCCCAAGGGATCCACCCAAGGGAAGCAAAGAAAAAAAATTAAGATGCCACTAAAAAAAGGGAAATGCAAATTAAAAGTGCCCTGACACAGTACCAAATGTCCATCCAACCAGCAAAGATGAAAATAATAAACATTGGAGAGGGAAAGTAAAGATAGATACACTTATGCATGATTGGTGGGACTTGGAGACTCAACATTCTGGAAAACATTTTTTAAATATACAAGAAAAGTTTTTAAATAGTTGTTCATATACTTTGGTCTAGTTTTTCCATTATTAGGCCCCAAGGAGGTCAAAGACAGGGAAAGATTTTATGTATGTATGTATGTATAATATATATATATATATATATATATGTGTGTGTGTGTGTGTGTGTGTGTGTGTGTGTGTGTGTGTATGTATATATAGATATAGAGGCAGCTAGCTGGTGCAGTAGATAGAGTACCGGGCTTGGAGTCAGGAAGACTCATCTTTCTAGGTTCAAATTTGATCTCAGATACTTACTAGCTATGTGATGCAGGGGAAGTCACTTAACCCTGTTTGCCTCAGTTTCCACATTTATAAAATGAACTGGAGGAAAAAATGGCAAACTCCTTCAGTATCATTTCCAAGAAAACCCCAAATGGGGTCATAAAGAGTCAGAAATGACTAAAACAATGCATAAATATATTACAAAAAGAGAGATTTTATTCTAAAAATGCATAACTATATCTTTTGCAGGAACAAAAGAGTGGGAACAGAGAGAGTATTCACTGATGAGTGATTGACCATTTGGTGAGTGGCTGAACAATTTGTGGTGTACAAATGTTTTGGAATATAATTGGGTTGTAAGGAATGATGAATTTAGGGAATTCAGAGAAACGGGAAGATTTTTGGAACTGATGCAAAGCCAAGCCAAGCCAGGAGAACCAGACAGACAATGACTTGAATAATGTACATGAAGGCAAAAATCAATAGAATATCCTTTGGATCAACTGGAGTGAAGTACCTTGGTGTCTGAGGATTAACACTGGAGCATCTTGCCTCTAAGTCCTTCAGAAGTGCTACTATAGATATCAAATATTCCATGCCTTTTGATTCAGGGTCTCTTTATTGGCTAGTTTTGGTTACCTTTTATTTTTTTAAGTATTTTTTATTTTTTAAGTATTTTTTTTAGGTACTGGAAAGGAAAGGTTTATTGGGAAATGATTGTGATATAAAAATGTTATATGAAATTTTTTAAAAATGCTGACCCAAATACATAAATTATAGGATTGGCCACAGATTTAGATCTAGAAAGGACATCAGAGAAGATAAATAATCCAACCCCTGGGCAACCTCATTTTACAGATGAAGAAACTGAGACTTGAGCAAGGCCTCAGCCCTCTGACCCCAATACCAGGGTTCCTTAACACACCATAAAGACTGAAACTACCAGAAATAGACTGTGAGGAAGCATTTCTAGTACCAGTTAGATTTATGAGTCCTGTCCGGGATTACACGTGGTTCACAGAAAGTTCATGTTTATCTCAGTTCACCTGTATTCACACCCCTTCTTGAGCCTGGCTTCAAGTATGCATTCAAGTCAACCTCAGGACTCAACTGTAAACATTGAACCATTGAACAAGGCTATGGGCTTTGCAGTTAAAAAGGAGAAAAAAACAGGGAGAGAGCCAGGAATAAACAAGTTTCGCCTGATTTCCAATCTGAGTGGTGAACTGGCCTTGGTTCACTCAAAATATCTGTATATTTTGCAGACTCCAATGAACCTTTTTGGAAAGCCTGGCCTACAAACTCATTGAGGGAGGAAACCCAAAACCGGGCAGGTTTTCTTTAGTATCAGATTCCTTCCTAGCTCAGCTTGTAGCCTCTGCAGGAGAGAATGTGGCCCGAGTGCATTTTCTCTTAGCTCCCCAGATTTGCCTGGGTCTGGGGCTAGAAGATTTTCTGACTATTTCTGACTCATTAGGGAAAAATGCATCTGGGAAAGCTGCAGAGTCAAATTGGTGTTTGTTGCTAAGGGCAGGGCTATAAAATATGATCTTTCACAAGCTTTCCTCTCTCTACCCCCACCCCCTGGTTTTCCTTTGGAGCTCAAATGACAGCACATCCTCACAGCAGAAGGACTAGGCTGGTTTGACATTCCATACTTTCCAGAATTAAAATGTATCTCTTCGAACTCCTCACCTCAATCCCAACTTGTAGAAGGGTCTCCTCATGGGGGCTCCAGTGGTAGTGACGTTAAACCACATTCTATCTAACATTTTCTGAGCCAAAGGTTAAAAAGAAAATGCAGGGTGTGGGCTTGGCTGGTTGATTTTTCTTCTCATTTTTAGGAGCCTAAAACTCCACTCAGAAGCAGCCATTAGATCTCAGTGAGATCTGGCCTTTATACCTAGTTTTCCAGCTGAGTTAAATAAGACACAAAAGAAACACTTTTCAAAGCACTTTATGGAATTCTGTCAAGTCTCATAACTTCCTCTCTTCCCCTCCCCAACCCGACCCGCATTGTCCAATCCTTTGAAAAAGATTCCCAAATAGGTAAACTTACTAGCTGAGTATCTCACAGAGAGGCAACTACACAGCCAGGATTTTATTAAAAACATCACACTCCTTATTTTTGCTTCCCCCTTCCCCCTCTTCTTTCCCCATACTACAGCAGAAAATTGTTAAAAAGAAATAGACAAGCCTGAACCCAAAGAAAAGATATGAATGTTTCTCTCTCTCACTCCTGTCTTCCAAGTCCCAGCTGAAATCCCACTTTCTCCAGGAAGCCTTTCCCAATCCTTTTTAATTCTAGTGGTGACAATACTGACTTATTTTTGTGGATGATTATACAACGTATTAAAATCAACCGACATATACATCAAACTATTATATACATATATATATATGTACAATCACTGCAATAGATTACAATTATACTGTAATACTATTTCTTGTTTATCACACCCATAACTTGTTTGTATATAGTTATTTGTATATTGGCTAGATTATGAACTCGTTGAGGGTACAGATTATTTTTTGCCTTTCTTTGTATCCCCAGTGCTTAACCTACTACCTGGCATGTTGTAGGTACTTAGTGTTGACTGACGGACTTTGCAGAGGTAGGAGATCATAGCATCTTAGTTATAAAAATGGAAAGAGTCTTAAAAGTCCTTCAGTCCAGTTCCCTCATTGTATACATGAGGAAGCTGGCTTGTGACCCTGAGGTTCCAGAGTTAGTAAGTATCTAGGGCAGAATTCAAGCCTAGGTCTTCTTGATTGTAAGTACAGTGCTCTAGCCCCTATGGCCAGGCTACATGTAATACTTTATTTGTTTGGATGTATTGATTAGTTTTGCTGAACTGATTCCCTACCCTCCCCCTTTTGTTCTTTGTTATAAGGAAAAGCTTATTGAGAGATGGAGTGGGGAGGGACATTGGAAAATGAAAACAATGAAAGAAACATGAGATCAATAATTTTTTTTAAAAAGCAAATGATTTATCTTTTAGCTCCTTTGTTTCCTCCAGGTCTCAAAAGTTGATAAGTTCTGCTTGTCAATTCTTTTCTATGTCTTTGCAGCCAAAGTAATGTCAAATACTTTATTGGCATTTCCAGAGTATGAGGTGGAGGTGGGGACTGTCAAGATCTAGCACCTGCATGATATCATGTCTGAAAACAATAGAATTTTAAAAAACTGACAGATCCCAAGACTTCTACTGTATCTACTCTTATTCCCATACAGAGTCAATGTTGAATTAAGGCTAGCAAAGCAGGTCTCTCAATTTGGTGATGTTCAAACCAATTGGTTTCCAGTAGACCTC
The DNA here is from genome assembly GCA_028658325.1 of Potorous gilbertii. Taxonomy (NCBI): domain Eukaryota; kingdom Metazoa; phylum Chordata; class Mammalia; order Diprotodontia; family Potoroidae; genus Potorous; species Potorous gilbertii. The sequence continues at coordinate 34,589 of JAQQSK010004549.1, forward strand.
AGACCCTTAGAAGATCTGAATCTTGGATTTTTAGAAGAAGAAGAAAAAAGACTTATTCAAAGGTCATTAAAAGTGTCAATAATGCCTAACGGTATAAATCTACTGTTTTTTTTTTTTTAACAGCTTGAGAGTTCCCTTACAACGTACATTGCTTAAAGTTTGTGTAGAAGGGGAGAAATTAAATTAACTTGAGATTTTAAAAAATTGGGAATGCTTCTGAATTTTTTAGCCACTTTCCCCCCAGTAAAATGAATTGATCATTTTAAAGATGGAATAGTGATAAGAATATTAAGTTTAAAGCCAGAGTATCTGAGTCGGAGTACCAGGTCTGTCTCTGCCTGTATTTGTGAATTCCAATTTTCTCATCTGTAAAATGGAACTAATGCTATCCACCCTGCCTACTTCATAGGGTTTTTGTGAAGAACACACTTTGGAAACCCAAAAATGCTACGTAGAATTGAGTTTTTATTCAATCATTTATTATTAAACATTGACCCACTGTAGTTACTACATTTTCTTTGGAGGTGCTCTAAATGTGTGTCCTTCCATATATGGACATCTAAGCCACTTAATTTTTAGACTGAGTAATTTATTAAAAACCCTAATTGTAATTGATAACATCTTGTAACTGGTAAAAAAAAAATCCCAGTGAAGAGCTCTGTACGTGCTGGCATCAACATTTTACACCCTGGTGAGTAATGAGGTTACTACCTCAGTGATGGCATATGACTGAATTTGGATGAGTGTGGTCCAATCAGGATGAACCATGGTGAAATTCTTTGTCAGTAAAGGGGTGCCTCACCATTAGTAAATTGATTGTAATGAACATCCAGTCCGCCTAGGCTGAACAAGGCAGAGGAAAGCTGTAGATCCAGTCTGGTCTGCTCACATGCCTTTCTCTCCAAGGGATACCACAGCTAAAAGAGCTTTTCACCCTTTTTGGAGATGGGGCCCAAAGTCCAACCTTTGACAACTTGATACAAACTTATTAGACCTTGAGGTGGGGAGAGAAAAGAGCTGTCTTTGGCAGCAGCTAAGAGATTATCAAAGGCAATCCCACTTCAGAAGCTTGTTAAATTGACTGGCAATTTTTTTTTCTGGGTGGGGAGGGGCGAGGTAAAAGACATAAGATAAGGCCTTTGAATTTGCTTGAGAATTAACGACCGGCATTGCTTTAAGAGTGCAGATTTATAGGAGAACAGAGGTTGCTAAAATGAGTTAAAGAAATATAAGTGGCTTTCCATCAGAAGAAAAGGAAAAAGGAGTTAGTTCACCTGACTCCTAAAACCATATATTTAATTCTTTGCATTGGAGACTGGATCAAATTCAGACAGATTTATGGGATGATAGGGGAAAAAATAGATGGAAAAAACCAGAGAGGATGGCAGAGTTGGTTTTCTTTAGAATTTCAGATCAGGCTGGTAATTGTAAACTCTTTTAAATAAGGAATTGGTACTGCTAGCAAGGAGTCTTGCTCTGACCCAACACAATTCCACAAAGACTCCATGCTGCAGGAGCTGGTCAGAGAGAGATAAGTAGAATGGATGGTGGTGATTTATGAGTTCTCATGTAGCTTCTCTTGGCCATCTGAATTCTTTTTGAAGTGAGTGTCTATGGGGAGATAGATAAGGGCTAGCTAACTGGAGTGATTGGGAATTGTGGCCTATGTTGTCTTTGTAGTAATTTCTTTCCCATCAAGGAAATTGCCCACTTTGTATTTGAAGTCTTCTCAAATACTTTTCAATGGGACACTTTAGTATATCTCTCTGTTATCTACATGGCATATTCTTCAATTAGCTTTTGTACCTCCTTTTCCATTTGGTCCATTTTATTTTTTAAGGCGTTCTCTTCAGTTTTTGTGCCTCCTTTTCCATTTGGCCATATAACATATGTACGTACACAAATACATACAGGCACACACATGCATGTGTATATGAATGTATATGTGTACATGTGTGTCTGTACATAATACATATATGTATAGCACATGCACATGCACAGACATAAATACCTTTAATATTAAGATTTCAAGGAGCCAAGTGCCTCCTTGCTAAAAAAAAATTTGTCCAACAACCTAGGTAGCTTACCTTGGCTATTTTTGAAGAAATAGTCATGGATAGCTAGGGTGCTACAATGGGAGATGAATGATTTCATTCTTTTTTAGTTCCTTGTGAGGTTTTTCTCTTTTTAAGCTCTTATAGTTGTATGAGACAGTAATTTTAGGTTGGGGTTTGCTCAGACTAATTTTGCAAAAGTACCATGAACAGCTAAGAAATATGTATATTCCCTTCTATTCTGATCCAGCAATTGTCAGTGACCCTTCTAATCCAGCTTTTCTAAAATTCTGTTTAATTCCTTAACTTTTTTCTTGTTTATTTTTATTTTTGTTGTTAGATTCATCTAAAAGTGGAACACTGAAATCCCTAACTATCATGGGTTTGCTCTCTATTTCTTTGTATAAATTGACTAACTTTTCCTTTAAAAACTTAACTATGGTGCCATTTGGCACACATATACTAAGTATTGGCATGAATTCATCATCTGTGATACCTTTAAGCATAATTAACTTCTCAGTTTATCTCTCTTAATCAACCATTTTACTGCTGCCTTGTCAGTGAGGTCATGATGGCTATTACTGCTTTTCTGAGTTTACCTGAAGCTAGGTTTTGCCCTTTATTTTAATTGAATCTTCCTATTTCAAGTTTGTTTCTTGTAAACAACATATTGTTTCAGATTAACTTTGTATAAATAAGAGATCAGAGGATTTAGAGAGTGGTGTGTAAATGATATTATCCAGGAAAGGCCTGATCTGTAGATGGGTTAATTATATAGTAAGTAGGGACAATAGACAGTCAGAGCACTGTACTGACACCTCCACAAAATCTTAAAAGACCTAGAGGAGGCCTTTACTATGGTTTATGTCAAAATTAATTTTTTATTTATTCATTTTTCTAGCTTGTTCATTTATGTATTTATCTATTTTTGCGAGGGATTTCTCCCTTCTACTGCCCTCCCCCCAATTGTGTAGTAAAAGAAAAATCAACATTTCATTACAAATATACATTCTCTGGAAAACAAATTCCCAAATTAGCCATGCCCTCAAAATATAGGTTTTCATTCTACTTTTTAAGTCCATTATCTCTCTTGCAAGAGGTAGGTAGAATATTTCATAGGCAAATTCTCTGATATCTTGGCTTATCATGATATCCATCAGAATTCTAAAGTTTTCAGAGCTGTTTTTCTTATGATGTTTTTGTCTTTTAATAAAATGCCTTCCTAGCTCCACTCATATCACTCTTCAATTCATAAAGATCGTCCTGGTTTCCTCTGAAACTGTTCATTTTGGTCACTTCTTAGGGCACAATAATATTCCATTATTTGCATGTGTTCAGCCATTCCCTAACAGACAGGTACCTCCCAAGTTTATAATTTAGGGCTATTATGAAAAGAGCTGCTAGAAAGACTTTTGCACATAAGAATTCTTTTCCTCTTTCTTAGATCTCCACAAAGCATCTAGCACATCGAGTAGACTCCCTACTTTTTCAGACTATGAGAGGTCAGGGTTGTTGTTGTGTTTGTCCTACAATCTCAAAGAGGACCTTGACATCAAGATGATGACAGGACTTGCAGTTGACTTTGATTTGAGTGAGGGAGGGCTGTGCGAGGACCTTGACATCAAGATGATGACAGGACTTGCAGTTGACTTTGATTTGAGTGAGGGAGGGCTGTGCAAGGTCACCAGCTTCACTTTCTCCTCCTGAGCCATCTGGGTCCAGTGGCCTGATATTCATCAGGATGATTGGAGATGACCCAGGATGCAGTGAAAGACCCTGACCCTTCCAGGCTTAGGTCTTATCACAATCTTTGAGTGAGATACACCTATTCTATGAATATAGAATTCTATGAATAGGCTTCTTTAAGTTACTCAAGGGATGGCCTTAATAAAAAAAAAAAAATCAAACTGGGAGGGGAAGACCCTCAAGGTTCCTGGGTAAAAGAGAAACAGTTACTATTTAATTATTGCCCACTTTCTCCCTTCCCCAATCTACCTGAGAATATTAACCCCATAGTGAGCGGAGGTGACTTTCACCAGCTTGCCTGGCCTGTATTTGGTATACAAAGCCACTCATCTTTCCCCCTTCCCCAATCTAGCTGAGAATTGAGCACGTGTCATTTGTGGGTGCCACTGGGAAGAGATCAGGGAGCATATCATTGGCAGTAGTGAGGGAACTACTCACATGGATGAATTTGCTAATCTGTGGGAGCATTGAAGGAGCATTTCGTGCTGGAATATCTTGGAGATGTTTTAATTCAAAGCCTTCTTATTATGAGGAAACTGAGGCTCAGATCAGGTAGGTATTAGCCCAAAATTATACAGGTCAGAGGATCAGAGGATCTAGGAAATGGATTTGAACCTAAATGATGTAATAGCATCCTGGACTTAGAGTCAGATAGACATGCTCTGAGCTCCTTCTCCCCAAAATCAGACTTCCAATCACTCCAGCATCACTACCTGTTCTTTCATCCTTTGGGCCTCCTATCCTTGAGAAGACTGACATACTCATTTGTGCCCTTAACTTCATCCTTCACATCTCTCCAAATCATTTTTCACACGGATGCAAAAATGGCTATTCCTACAAGAGATATATTTTATTCCTCTCCTCAAAGATCTTTCATAGCTCCCTATTACGTCTGGGATAAAGCAAAAATTCCTAAATGCCCTCCATAATTTGGCTTCTACCCAACATAACATTTGAAAATTGAGCAGACCTTAAAATATTATCTAAATGTTAGCTAGTCCCTTTCCAGATAGTTCATATTATTAACTCACTCCATATTCTAGCTAAGTTGGACTAAAGATTATTCCAAGCACACCCTTGTTCCCCTACCCCCGCAATCCACACCACATTCAACAGTCTCTGGATCTTTTCAAGGCACCCTAAACGAGGGATGTCTTCCAATGGCCACCGCCCCTTTTTGGTCTCTCTTAAGACTCAGTTTCACTGTCCACATACTCTAACCCTTTCCAATTCCCTCAATCGTTTGTTCTCATTACCAGGTATTTATTTATCTGAGTACACACCCTTGGGGCAGGTAGGTGGAGCAGTGGATAGTGCTCTGGGCTCGTTACCTGGAAAACTAATCTCCCTAAATTCAAATCGGACCTCAGACACCTACTAGCTAGGTGGCCCTGGGCAAAATCACTTTACTCTATTTGCCTCAGTTTCTTCATCTATAAAATAGAATGGAGAAGGAAATGGCAAACCACTGCAGTGTCTTTGCCAAGAAAACCCCATAATGGGGTCACAGAGAGTCAGACACAACTGAACCATAAAAGTACACTGCTTATTAATTCCAGTAGAGGATAAGCCCCTGGGGCAGGGATGTTTCATCATTATCTTTACTGCTTTGCAAAGTATCCTACACAAAGGAAATGCTTAATAGATGCAATCTTGAACTGCATTGAATTGTATCCAATTGAACTCTGGTACCAAGGGATCCACAAGGCTTTGGGTATCCTGGGATTTAGGAAATTCCACTGATACATCTTTGGGCTGTGCTTTTACCATTTGTCCTGACTACAGGATCCTGTGGGACTCTTTTCCAAAGCTGAGGTTACACTACTAATTATCTCACAGGCTTTACAGAGCTAGCTGTGTTTTGCCCATTACTGATGCCCGCACATGCTTAGTTATCTACAGTCTTGGATGACTAACAATGAATGCTGACATCTTCAGTCAAGTTGCATCTTGTCAAGGTGAGTCTTCCTGACTCCAGGCCCTGCACTCTATCCACTGCCACACCCGGCTGCCCATATAAGTGCTAACTATTGTTATATGGGGAAGACTAGAAATTACTTCTATTCAGACACCTAATTTTTTCTTGGAAAGGGATCAGGCAGAGGATTGAGAGTTGGAAAAGACCTTAGAGTTCACCTAGTCCAACCTCCTTATTTCACTGATGAGGTAACTGTGGCTCAGGGAAATAAAATGAATTCCCTAAGGTTTCACAGTTGAGATTCAAACCCAGCTCTTTTGCCTCTCAAATATATCAGAGGTTCTTAAAATGTGGTCCAGGGACCTCTCCAGGTCTCAAGTCCTTTTCAGAGGGTTCTTGAGCTCAAAACTATTTTCATAATAATGAAAAACAATTACATAGAACTCTACAAGTTTATGAAGCACTTTATAAATATTACATTTTATCCTTACAACCCTAGGAGACAGGTGCTGGTATTATACCCAACTTACCAGTGAGGCAACTGAAACAGGCAGAGGTCAAGTGATTTACCTACAGTCAAAGAGTTAATGAAAGTCTAAGGCCAGGTTTGAACTCAGGTCCAGAACTCTATCCACTGGACCATCTAGCTGCCTACTAAGTAAAACAATAGATATTGATAGCTATAACTTACACAAAGGCTCTTTAAGGGGTCCTTGATAATTTTAGAATGTGAAGGAGTCCTAAGCCTAAAAAGTTTGAGAACTGCTCTGATGTGCCAACCTTGCTGTCTAACTGCTCAATGAAGTTAATGAAAATCATTGGCCAAGCATATACCACAATTTTGCAAACCATTGCTTGTTAATAAATTGGTCAATCAGCAAACACTTATTAAATTATTACTGTGTGCCAAGCCCTGTGTTAAGTATTTTGGATACAAGCAAAAAGGTGACCCTTGGACTGAGTATTGAAGGAAGTTAGTGATTCTAAAGGGCAGCTGGGTGGTGCAGGGGATGGAGTACCAGACCTGGAGTCAGGAAGATGAATCATCCTGAGTTCAAATGTGGTCTTAGAAACTTAATAGCTGCATTACCTTGGGCAAGACACTTAGCCCCCTTTTGCCTCAGTTTCCTGTAAAATGAACTGGAGAAGTAAATGGCAAGCCAAGAATACTATTCTTGCCTGGAAAAACCCTAATGGGGTCATAGAAAGTTGGACCCAACTGAACAATAACAACTATGATTCTAAGTGATATAATTGAGGAGACAGAGGTGCAGGCCTAGAGAGCGGATGTGGGAGCATCATATGTGAGGAATAGCTAGTCAGACTATAGAGCATAGAGCACATGCAGTTGAGTTATGGATGAGAAGACTGGAAAGACAGGAATCAGGATGTGAAGAACTCTAACAGCCAAATAGAGGAGTTTGTTGTCGACCTAGAGACAGTTAAGAACTCACTGTAGTTCATTTAGTAAGGGCGTGACATGGTCAGACCTTCACCTTAGGAAAATCACTTTGATAACATTTGACATTTCTTCATCTAGTCAAAATTATGTACTTTCAGTTCCCCAAATGTGGCATGTAATTTCTCAACTCTGTGTCTTTGCATAAGCTCTCTCTCATGCCTATATTATATTTTAGAGCCACACTTGAGTCTCTACCAGAGTGCAGCAGTGGCTAGAGAGGATTTCTTACTCCTACCCCTCCCCATCCCCCTTTGGCTAATGCATTTTGCCAAGTAGGTAGAAGGTAGAAGTTCCTGTGTCCAGTAGGGAACAGTGACACATGAACACAGACACAGACAACAGAGAGAAGGCAGGAAGCAGATTCAAGGAGAGTGAATTCTAGGGGGGAGATAAGAGAGCTGACTATATATTCAAGAAAGAGCTGGCCCTGGCAGTGAAGAGACAAGCTATGAAAAGGAACAGGGTAAACCCAGGGATCCTGGCTGAGTCATAATTTTGGAGGTGCAGATTCACAGGATACCTTTAGAACCAAGGTAGTAAGTAGCACATACTTGGGGACCCAATCTGCAAGTCTGAGAGTGTTGAGTTGGGGAGAGTGTTGTATTAATAAATAAATTTGCAAAGTATTTAGTGACACCTCCTACATGCCATTAGATCAATATCCATACTATGGATGGATTCATAGGCTTCTCCTGAGAGGTCCAGCTAGCTGTATGGCCTTGGCTGACCCTAGACCCCACTCCCTATACACTCAAAATGGAATCAACTTCAAGAATTTGCACTTAGATGCCCTTCCCCTGTTCACATTCAGAACATGGAAGAGTCAGTCATAGGATTTCTTTACCATCTCATCCTCCATCCTCCATGATAGTGTTGGTGCAACCGTCTTCATGAGAGTCTTTTTGCTTATGCTTATTATATACAATGCAAGATGAGAAACACATGCCCAATGAAGTTCTATATTTTCTGGTCTTGAAAGAGAGCTTCTCAGAATGAAAATAAGCTTCCTCTCTGAGGGTATGCTTTCAGATACCCTTCCTTGCATTCATTCTTTTCTCAGCATTTAACATCAGTTCTTAATATCTGAATGCACTAAAACTTGCTCTATTTTCCCTCTCTATCTCTCTCTATTCTTTTCTCTCTCCATACTCTCTGTTTCTTTTCATCTCTCTGTGTCTGTCTCTTTCCTCCCTCCTTGTTATATTTGGTTCATTTATTAAATGATATGTCTTGTTACACATATATACAGTAGCTAGATTTAGAGTATCCTGATGCTGTTTTAAGGCTAGGGGGTGGGGGAGAGGAAAGATAGAGGAAAAGGAGGAGACTGTGAATTACTTCAGAAAGCTACACAGATGTATCATCTCTGCACAATTTTCCTGTCTTCCCCTGAGATTCTTGACTCTGAAAACTGGGGATAAACAAAGTGAACTCTTAATGCAAAAATATAAAATGTAGCTTCCTAGGACACCAGAGATTTGGTAAGATGTGATCCAAGACTGTATATTTAATTCAAATAAAACTTAATTAGATTAAAGGGGTGATGAGTAACAGTTTATAGAAAGAAGGAGGAAATAACACACTTTAAACTTTGCCAGTGGTTTAATGCCCCATTTAAAATCTCACAGCCCTGTGAGTGAGGTACTAATATCCCCATTTTAAAGATGAAGAAATTGAAACTTAGAGAGATGAAAAGGTAACTTGCCCATGGTCACCCAACCAAGTAAATGTTGGATATGTGACTGGAATTCAGGTCTTCCTGATTCCAAAGCCAGCACTTTGAAGGTAATGGATGGTTGCAGTGAAGACTGATAGACCCAACACTTACTTTTGTACCCAGTGCCCAAGGCCCTTCTATGTTCCTTTCCCATCTGTTCTAACTCTGGGCTCAAATAGACCCCAGTTCATTCTGGAGGGCCCTCATCACCCTGAAAGGCAGTCTTTTCTCTCTCTCTCTGACTCTATATTCCCTCTAGAATAACTCAAGAGAAATCTCTAAAATAAATTGTAGATATGGGGCATGTCTAGTGTCTCTCCAAAAAGAGGAAGTAAGATGTCTTCTAGGAAAGGTACAACATGGTTATCAGGTAGAAGATGAAAGACAGAAGGTAGAAGATGGAAGTTTATTTCCTACCTCAGAGAAAGCTTAATATGAAAAATTCACAAGTGCACAGTAACAGATATAGAAAATGGAAAATATCTCATTTTTTCCATTACAATTGTTATGTAAAGTAAGGGCTCTGGACAGATATTTTGCCTTCATCCTCACCTCAAAACTTCAATGTCTGAGTAACTCAAAAAGGGAACTGCATTTAGATGTCATATGACTTATGTGCCTCAAAGCAAGAACACACAAAACTTTATGGGATACTTAGTTCTTATGTCCCAGTGTGTAAAATAAGAATAAGTAAAAAGACTCTCATGAAAATAATTACACTAACATATATCATGGAGCATGAGGTAGGGGAGAAATCCTATGATCACATCTTCCAAAGGAAATCACCAAATATAATGATGACATTCTGAAGATAAGTACAGGACAGGATAGCAAAAAGCATGTTAGAAAATATATCACCATATAAAACTGTGCATACTCTTTGACCCAGCAATACTATTTCTAGGTCTGTATCCCAAAGAGATAATAAAAAATGGGAAAGGACCTACATGTACAAAAACGTAGCAGCTCCTTTTGGGGAGGCAAAGAATTGGAAATTGAGGGGATGCCCATCAATTGGGGAATGGCTGAACAAGTTGTGGTGTGTGAATTGTAATACAGTATTACTGTCCTATAAGAATGATGAGCAGGCAGACTTCAGAAAAACCTGGAAAGAATTACATGAACTGATGCTGAGTGAAGTGAGCAGAACCAGGAGAACATTGTACACAGTAACAGTGACATTGGGTGAGGATCAACTTTGATAGACTTGATTCTTCTCAGCAATGCAACGAACTAAGGCAATTCCAAAAGACTCATGATGGAAAATGCTCTCTACATCTGAATGCAGATTGAAACATACTATTTTCTCTCTCTCCTTTTTTTTTCCTCATGATTTTTCTCTTTTGTTCTGATTCTTCTTTCACAACATGACTAATGTGGAAATATGTTTAATATGATTGTACATGTATAGCTTGTATCAGATTGCTTACTCTCTTGGGAAAGGGGGTAGAGGAAGGAGGTGGGGAACATTTGGAACTCAAAATCTTGTAAAAGTGAACATTGAAAACTAAAAAAACAAAAAATAAAATTTAAAAATAAATTTTATAAAAGAAAATGTATTCAGTTTGAGAAATGAATTTACTACTCATAAGCTTTACATATGCATGTTATAAATACTTTCTTCCAGAAGGGAGACAGAACTGCTAGAAAGGACAAGCACTGAATCACATTTCCCAAATGAAATTGTCTTTATCTTAACAGAGAGTAAACAACTGGTTACTGACATGAAATCATATCAAAATGACTTGTCAATGTTCAGTCAGATCATTGGCTAAAGGTCAAAATCATCCTCAAATTTTAATGAAGTACAATGAATATTCTGGAGCTACTATTCCAGTACTTCCTAACATTGAAAGTTTGGCTCCTACATCCTCTCAGAGATGTAGGGGGTAGCTCTGCGGTGTTGGGGGGCTGTTTAATCTAGTACCACATATAGCTCAGAAGCCCCCCACTGGTGTGTCTCTTTGATCACTTAGACTCAATTAGCTTACTAGATCTGTTCAGTACCTCATTAACTACCAGTTAGTAGAGTGAGATTTTAGAGCCTTACAATTTGTCAAATTAGAGGACCTGTCATGAGTCTGTTCATCACTAAGTGACTGTGTTGAATTCCCATTGACATCTATCAAAGTGGCACAGAAGCTAAGAGCCCTCCCTTCACAGCACACACTTGAATCCCTTTCCTTACACATCACACCAAAGAAAATGTTCTCCTTGCCAGCTGCCTACAGTGACTCATCAGTTAAGGTGATAGCCCTCCAAACCTGACATCTTTGAATAGAAAAACCAAAAAATATGACAGTGCTCAGATATCTACTAGGTAGGTCATAGAGTTAGAAAAAGTGCTTGTAATATTAAAAAATGTTGGGGGTAGGCAGGGAGAGAGAATATAAGCCCTCCCCAGGGCCTCCCTGAGAATATTCTGTAAGTCTGTGGGCTAGTTGAATACAGGTAGAGTTTTGGACAGGACCTGCATTTTCATTGCTGTAGAAAGTCCCTAATAAGGAAACTTACTTTATTAATGTAGAGATGCCCCTTCTCTGGAACTTAGTCTTCCTCTATGGCCCGGGGGCTGAGGTGAGTGATTGGTCCAGGTTTACACAATTCAGTGCATGTCTGAGGTGGGACTCTGGCCAAATCGTTTTTATGATGGGAGTGTGTGTGTGTGTGTGTGTGTGTGTGTGTGTGTATTTGTCTGGATTAGTATGAGATTTCTGAGATACTGATTCACTTGACGTATAATTTACATTCTAAGACAGTTCCCTGCAGTCCTGAGATGGTAGGTTATTTACTCATGGTCACGTAGTCAGCATGTGTCTAATGTAGGCTCTGATTCCAAGACTCCACAATAAGCCTTTTTTTCTCTCATCTCTTATCCCAGAGACAGTCTTGAGTGACAATTGTGACACAGTCACACTGTGACTGGGTCTTTAAGAATCCAAACTGGGAAAAGCAAAGCATATCTCTATTTTAATCAAAAAGGGAACATCGCTTTTTGCGGGTGTCTTCTGTGTTTGTTGTGGAGCGAAAATGTTGCGAACAGGTACTTACTCCCTGAAGCAGACCAGCTGAGGCATTTAATTAGCTTCAGTGAAAGCTTTCCTTCATTTCCTTTTCAAAACTTTGTGATGAGGCATTTAGATGGTATAAAACATAGACCCTGGATTCAGGAGCACCTGAGTTCAAATTCAGCACCCGACACTTCCTAGCTGGGCAAGTCACTTAGTTCCAAAAATTAAAAATAAAAAACCCCACAGATTTGAGAGGTGCTTTTATTTTAAACATTATTAATATTGTTCATGTCAGTTAATTATGTGAGGTCAAGTGACTAATGTTAGGGTCATAATGTTCAACTAGAACCAAACCTTTAAATGCCAAAACTGAAACCAAGTCATTTAGACAAAGTATAGAGAGGGTTAATTCCTTAGTTGCCTCTGCCCCACCCATAGACAGGTGTTGCCTAGGCCCAAGACTGGAAAGGCAGGGTATAAGTTCTTTGGGCAGGGACCCATTTTGCCTTTCTTTGTGTGACACCAAAGATGCTGGCAAAGGAATGACCGGCATAGTGTGCCTGCATTAAAGAAAGTGCTGTGCTCTATAAGCAAAGCATAACTGTTTTAACTCAAAAGAAATATGAGATGCACAAATTGAGAGCCATCTCCACTCTAAATGTTCATATGGACTGTCTGTGCCCAAGCATTCCAAGCTCATAATGGTCTGATCAGCCATACTCCAACACACTATAACTTGACTCCAACTTAATGATGTCATTGTGGTCCTCTTCAAGAATGAAGGACAACCACCAACCAACCAACCGTTCCCACACCATTTTGCATACAGTAAGTACTCAATAAATGTTTGTTGACTGACTGACAGACTGAAAGGGGCTTTTGTCACTCCAGTTTTGGTCCCAGAGAACCAATATCTCCAAGAGGATTCTGGGATCACTTTGCAAAGAGAAGAAGGACATCAGTCTGCTTTGATGCAACACCCTCTGAATCTACTCAACACAGGAAATAAATCACTGAATGAACTGTGCTCATAGATAGACCTGGAGATCTCATCTCTTCATTTGGGGGTGGGTAGGGGTCATCAAACAGAGGCTATTGTCTGTTCCTGGAGTGAGCTTCCTTCTCTCTTAGGCCTCCCAAGGCTCAGCTCAGGCACCTTCTTTTCTATGAAGTCCATCTTCCCCCCACCAAACACACCCAGATTATTTTGTTAATTTATGTCTGTATGTCTTGTGTGTCTCTTCAGGAAATTCCCCAAGGACAAGGACTTGTCCTTGCACCCCTTGGTCATCAAATGAGATAATATTTGTAAAGCTCTTAGCCCAGTGCCTGGCACATAATAGTAGGTGTTTAATAAATGCGTACTCCCTTCCTCTTCCCCTAGGCCTAGCACAATATCACAGTAGGTGTTTAATAAGTATTTGTCATACCGAATTAATTGAAATAAAGAGCAGCCCCTCTCTGCTGGAGAACATTCACTTCAAAATTAATAAATGCCGATAGAGTCATAGTCTAAAATTTAGGGGGGAGACTCACAATATAAACCATCATCAAAAGTAAATGGAATTTATAAAGTCACTAAATCAACCCTGAATTATATCCACAAAAGAATGGGACACTGGACTAAGCATAAGCTCCTTCATTCACTAAAAGAAAGATCAGAATGCCTCTTACAATCTGCCAGATAAATGAAGAGAAATCTAACAAGGGCAGGCAGCCCTTTTATTGCGACTCTCCTTACAGCTCAGTTTAGCTGTATGGGCACCAATGAATTCTGCCACTCTAAATGGTTATTTGGTCTCAAAACCTAGAATGCATGAGAAAGTGTAGGATAGTCCATGAGCTGTCTTTCATGTTTTGCATTAAACAAGGATGGGGAAGCTAGTTATATTTTGGATTTCTTCTCAGCCTCAGCTCTTTTTTAAAAAATTAATTTTAATGCCATTTGTATTTATATCACTTTCATTTTCAAGTATTTTCTTTTCTCCACTCTCCTATCCACTACTAAGTCATTCCTTACAAAAGAGATTTAAAAATGAAATAGTGTGGCCTGTGGTTCAGACCCTACCCATCAAGGGTTCATATGGAGCCCAGATTCATCCTAGAGTCTCAGTGCCATGAAAAAGGAAAATCAATTTTTCCTCCCTCACTCTGTGGCTCACTGTAGAACCATAGTACTTCCAGGAAATTCTCTCCAACATTGGTTAGATCTGGCTCATGTCCAAGGTGTCTCCCCCAACTCTCCCTGATCACAGGGTGTCTTCTAGAGTGAGTACTTCATGGAGGCTCTGAATAACAGGTGTACAGCAACCATTTCTTTGATTCACCTCAGAAAACGCTTAAAATCCAAAACATTTCTAAACATATACTATCAGGGACAGAAAAATAGAACAATGATCCATCACACAGATTATACTCTTCCCAAAGGTAAAGACAATGTTATGGGACTAAAATAGATACTTCCTTGTCATCTCGGACCTGTACTATCTGAGCAGCTCGTAAGTTCCAGATTTCCTGACTGACCAGGACATAGCTTGGTTTTTCTTAGTTTTTTTAGCAGCTGCATTTTCCTATTTATGCCAAAGAGCAGAGCTATTTCAGGAGCCACCTTCCAATGGACACACAGCAAATGCTCAATAAATATTTATTATGCCCCTACTATGGGCCACACACCATGCCCGCTGCTGTTCTCTTGAAGTTGTCACTGGGGCTGTAACCATCTCTTAAAGGCGAATGGCTTTTTGATCTGTGCTCAGAGAAGAAAAGAGAAGTCAAAAAAAAGTAGCAAAAAACTGAAGAATATTCTTTCTGTCATGTACTCATAGCCAAAATTTCCATTGGAGAAAGGCAGAGAAATCCCCTCCTCTCCCCACCCTTATTGGGAGTTCAAGAGAGGAAGTAATAGAAGAGTCCATTAAGAAGGAAACTGAGCTAGTTCTCGTCTCCACCTCCTCTTCTAAAGCCCCAGGGAGCATCTCCTTCCAGTTCCTTGGGACAATTCTCTTTAATGCCACTCCGCTGCCCGGGACCAGTCAGGAGCTGCTGTGTCATTTCAGCAAAGGGCAGGTGGTTTAGCAAAGAGCCAGAACTCCAAGAACTTCCCCACCCCCAACCCCCAACAAAACAGTTTAACAAAACCAAGAAACACATAATCCTTTCAACAAATGCAATATTCCAAACTCATAATCCTTCAACCTCTGCAGGGAAGGGAAGAAGGTACATTTTCTCAAGAACCACATTTTGCCATTGTAATGAGAAAGCATTCAATTTCATTTCATTGTTCTTCCGGTTTACATTGTTGTAGTTATTGTGTATTTTGTTTTCCTGGTTTTGCTTACTTTACACCAGTTCTTGTCTTTCTATTACATTTTTTTCATATTTGCTGTCTCTTGTGGCATAGTAATATTCTACTGTATTTCATGTACCATGTACCTCAATTTGTTTAGGTAATCCACAATCAATGCATACCCACTTTGTTTCTAATTTTTTGCTACCACAAAAATAAATTCTGGTATGAGTATTTTGGTGCCTAGGGGACTTTGTTTTCTGCCTTTGACCTACTTGGCTTCTATGCCTAACAGAGGTATCTCACTCCAGTTCTTAACACAGATCAAATCTCATTTCAGCAAATGCCAAACCCACATTTTAACTCCTTCATGGTAGATTTTCATTATAATAAATATTACTTAAAATAAACCCCAAACACCTGATCTTAGCTGTATATTAGAATATTCTCCTGAGTGTGCTAATCCTCACTCTGTGCATACCTAGTCATCTGAAAATGTTTCAAAAGAAATGTCCCTCACTCAAATTGTCATCAACTGTGCCTTTGGGTCCATGTCTATATAGGCCAAGTAAAATATAACATTTTCTAAGAATGTGAATAATGTGACAATGCTGAAGTCATTTTGCCTGCAAAAACCAAAATACTTTTCCTAGTCTTGTTTTGTCTTCTAAATAAAGCTGCCTACATGTCCTGTTTCCCTTACTAGTCATGGCCAAGGAATTAGACTGTGCCCATATGTTTTCCCATGTGTGTGCTATGTAAACTCTGTCACACAATCAACTGTTGGATGCTTTTTCTCTGCAGGGAAATAGTCTATTGTATTATAGGGAGGAAAAAAATAATACCTAAAACAATGTACCTTATTTGTAATAGTTAAATTATTTTTATTCAAACACTTTTTAAAAAGTCTTTACCCATGAATTAGTGATAATTTTTTTTATCATGTGTCTTATAATTTGTCTAATTTTAAGAAAATATAAATATAGGAAAGGCTTCAGGCCTTAGGAAAAATAGGAAAGCTATATGGAATATAGTAGAAAAAACCATTGGGTTGGGATTAGAAAGCTAACTAGGATCCTATACTACTACTTCAGACTAGTCATTTCCTTCTTTATGGTTCAGCTTGCTCAACTTGAATGAGAGTTTGGACTAAACTATTGATAAGATCTCTTCCAGCACAGATTAGGAATCAGAAAACCTGAGTTCAAATACTAGATCTGTTATATATGATCTGTGTAATTCTGGAAACATCAATTCTCTTCCCAGGGACTCAATTTCCTCATCTACAAGGGATCATGGATCATAGATCTAGTTCCTTGTAGGGGATCTCAGAGGCCAACTAGTCTACTCTCCCAATTATGATGATTAAATGAGAAATTAAATTAAATCAATCATATTGATTACTAAATATAACAAATATAGATAAAGAAATTGAATATGAGGGAGATTAAGTGATGAAATCTGTACTGGTAAAACATATCATAGGCATGTCTGGAACTCAGGTTCTTGGACCAGACTTCTCTAATCAGCCGCACCCATAGAATTTGCTTAAAATGGAGGAGTCTGATAGGGAAAAGCTGAAAGAAATTTTCTCACCACTGTTTGATTTAACTTCTTTTGCAGTTCAGGAAGTACAGTGCTGGGAATACTTGCCACAGGTAGCCACACTGGATAAGAACTAAAAATTTAAATGTTTCAGTTCTTAACATCAGACAGATAAGAATTGAACTGAGACTCAAAGTAGATGGTAGAGGAGAGAGGTGAGCTGATGGTATTGTAGCCTGGACACTTCCTACCTCCTATGAGCATCCTGGAAGAGAGGAAAAGTTTCAGTCATTGGCAGAAAGAGAGAATTATATCTCCTAGGTCAAGAAGCTAAGTGGAAAGAACTCAAGCCTTCTCTTGTCTGAAAGAGGCTGCTTCCTAACAGCACCACTATCACCACCCCCACAGTGAGTAATGGACAGAATAACAGATAGACTGAAGATGACCGGAGCTGAAGAATGCTAGGGGAATAAAAGAACACTGACCAAACTGTAGTCTTCCCCCTCTGGATAGGGGCTTACTAACTATAACAATAACCAGTAGGTAGTAGACATTGTATTGAGAGACACAAAAGAGAACTGGCTATCTGGATAGCTCCAGAGCTATAATCCAATGCTTTCAGCAAAATTTGGAAAGATTTACACGAACTGATGCAAAGTGAAATAACCAGAACCAAAAGAACATTGTACACACTGACAGCACTATTGTACAACGATCAGCTGTGAGTGACTTGGCTAATCCTAGCAATGCAAAGATCCAAGAGAATTCTGAAGGACCTGGGATGAAAAATGCTATTCAGCTCCAGAGAAAGAACTGATGGTGCCTGAAAGCAGATGGAAGCATACTTTTTAAAATTTATTTTTTCTTGTTTTATTTAATCTGTGTTTTCTTTCACAAAATGGCTAATATGAAAATATATTTTGCATATATAATCTCTATCAAATTGCTTGCCTTCTCAATGAGGGGGGTGTGGAAAGAGGAAGAAAGTTTGAAATTCAAAATTTTAAAGAATGAATGTTAAAAATTGCATTTACATGTAACTGAAGAAAATGAAATTAGCTACTTTGGAAGATGGTGGATTTCACTGTAGGTCTTCAAATAGCAGATAGCCACTTCTCAATATGTTATAGTGGAGATTCCTTTCAGCTATAAGTTGAACAAGATGACTTCTGAGGTCATTTCTCTTAAAATTAGACCTCTAAAAATGGAAGGGGCTACCTCAGGTGATGTAGGTGCTTCCTCTTTTTTGGTCTTCAGGTGATTACTTGTTAAAGGGTTTATTGTTCAGGTCCTAATCAGGTTAATTACTCAACAACAAATCTGTGTTAAGTACTGAGAGAAATGATTATTAATAACCAATGATTTGGGGGAGACCCAGACTTCCCCTTTTTTCTATAGTCCTCATTTCAAAGTTCAGTCTTTTGAAGGACATCACTGATAATGAGAATGAATTAACTCTCCTCAATCTTGGTCATATCCCATCCAACCTTATATTAGGGTTTGGGTGGGGATAAATTCTTGATTGGATTGTTCAGGGCTAGAGAGAATTTAGAAGTGAATGACTATCAAAAGTTCATTAGAATAGGTCCAACCCCTCAATGTAATATTCATCCTCTCTCATTGCTTGTTAGTCAATCAGAGTTGATTGCCTCCCTCTGGAACACCCACTTTTCCAAGGGTATATAAGCCTTAAGCCTGCTATTTCCTGTTTTTGCTATTTGAGAGTGACACCGACCTCTTTTATTAAAATGCTAACATTATTAATAAACTGACTAATCAGAAATTGTCTCTCAAACTTTTAAAACATCACAGTACATGTTAAATGTTACACACTGTGCTTGATGTTGAGAATTTCCCCACCCCCCCAAAAAAATTAAATAAATCATCTAACTCTGAGATTCTGTGATTCATTGTCATGATCATATGGTATTTTTCCATCATGGCACATTCCCCCTACTTTGGACACAGGCATAACTGGTCATCCATTGTTCCCTTTGGGCAATGTTCAGGGAAGTGTGTGGACTGCCCTTTCCCTTCCTATTTGGTCCAGGAAAGAGAGAAAAATGGAGGAGATTCTGTAATGGAGGGGGAAAATAAAAGATTAAATGAAGGTGTTGCTCTGTGGGGCTGAAAGATTCACCAACATATTCTTTATGACTTGTATCAGATGGATGTGCTACCTTGATGGATGTTTGACTTTACCAGAATGGGGACTCTGCAGACAGAAGTACAGCCCAACTCCTACATAACATCTTATCTTGGGTCATTCATGTCCATATCTTTCAACAAATGGTCCACAGAAGATATGCCTAACATTGTGGAAGTCTCCTTTTTGTTCTTTTAATATCTCGGAGATACAAATGGATAGCATGGCTGTCTCACTCTCAATTATTTCATGACAAGTCCACCTTCTATTCCAGTCATCCATATCCTTGATAAACGTCTGTTGATTTCCTTCGTAGTAAGAGTAGTATTATAAGTGAGGTAAAGTTCCCCATGACATATGAAGTCATGTGTCAACTTGTTGATGACTAGACAAAGATGGCACCTGAAAAGTACAAAGAATAAAATTTTCAAAATCTTTTGTAGGTGTTTTTTCTTTTTACATTATTTTCTCTTCCCAGTGACTCCTCTCCCCCAATAGAAGCCTTCCTTATAACAGATACATATAATTAAGCACAACAAATCACACTGACAATGTCTACAGATGTATATCTCATTCTCCATTTGTAATTCACCACCTCTCTGTTGAGAAGCAAAAGATCTAATTTATTGTCAATCCTCAGAATTCAAGTCCAAGTTATGTTTGTGAATGAATTAAGAACTGAGTGAAGGGATACTTAGTACCCAAATTTGCATTTTCTGTCATTCAACCACTGTCCTTGAAAAATAGAAGACCACATAAAATCAATGGTCTTCTGCTATTGATTTCCCTTCCCTACCCCTTTTTGTCAATTTTGTGCTAAAAACTGGTCTTTTTTACTTTGGAAAGATACTGAAATGGTTTGCCATTTCCTTCTCCAGCTCATTTTAGAGATGAGGAAACTGAGGCAAACAGGGTTAAGTGACTTATCCAGGGTCACACAGCCAGTAAATGTCTGAGGTCAGATTTGACTTCAGGCCAAGCACTTTATGCACTGTGGTGCCATCTAGCTGCCCTACCTGGCACACAGTAGGCACTAAATAAATGCATATTGACTGACTTAGCTAGTCTGATTATCAGACACATGGCCATAACCAAAGTCTTTCCAGCTAAGTAGATTCTGTCTGAGCTTGAAGTCAGTTGAAATAGTCTTTGAGAAACCTATACCACAAAGAAACACCAGAACAAGACTCTAATGAAGGCTTAGAGACGCATAAGGTTAAAAGAATAAGACAGAAATAAATTGTTTTTTTTTCTTGTATAGCCTGGGGCCCCAGCAGAGGGGAACCTGTGACCTCAAGGCCACAAGTAGCCCTCTAGGTCCTCAAGTGTGGCCCCTTATTCAGATCAGTAAAAGGGCCTCACTTGAGGACCAAGAGGGCCATATGTAGCCTCAAAGCCACAGGTTCCCCACCTTGGCTCTGGGCTTTGCAGGAACAGCTATTATGAGAATATTTTAATACTCCAGTTGTAAGGAATCTAATAGAAAGAAACATTTCCAGCTCCAAACCAGCTCCAACACTATGCATTTGTTCAAGTCTAAGGATTTATTATTTATCTGAACTTTTAATGTTTCTTGACATTTTTCAGTTTTCCCTGACAAACATCTATTGATAAATGTGGCTTTTATTGGGGGGGGGGGGTGGCTGTTTTTATCTGGACAAGTTTGTGATGTTTTCTGTGATGTCCTTATCTAAGTCTATCATCTGATTTCTGTCTGGTCATTACTGTCACAATTTATCCTCTTGCACTCTTGAAATTTAACAATGAAATTAACAAATGTATGTTCACTGCCTACCACAAATAAGACAAGAAGCAGCTTGGTCTAGTGGACAGAGTGATGGGTTAAGGATCAGAAGATCTTCCGCTGGATCCTGCTGCAGACACTTAGAAGATGTGGGACCCTGGGCAAGTCACTTGGATAATGAAGATAGTGATAGGACCTATCACGTTTATTAAGCACCTACTGTGTGTCAGGTCCAGGGCTAAAAACTGGGAGTATTAATAAAGGCAACAATGCAGTCCCTGCCCTCAAGCAGTCATATTCTAATGGGGGAAGCAACATACAAGAAACTGTATTTATGAGATATATAGGGTAGGAGGCACTGGAGGGGTGCTATGGAGAAAGAAGAGAGAAGACTGGCAAAAGATTCTTGCAGAAAGTGGGGTTTCAGTTGAGTCTTGAAGAAAGCCAAAAGGTACAGGTGAAGAGGGAGAGATTTCAGGGAGTGAGTGTCAGCCAGTGAAAGGGCATAAAGAGAGACGTGGATACATTTCAAGGAACAGGAGGAAGGTCAGTGTACATAGACTGTAGGTGCATAGGAGGAAGGAACATATAAGAGGGCTGGAAACGTAGGAAGGTGCCAGGCTGGACAGAGCTTTAGAAGTCAGAGAGTTTTATGTTTGATTTTGGAGATGACAAGGAGTCACTGGAGTTTGTTAAGTAGCAGGGGACATGCCAGACCTCTGCTTCAGGGAAGTCACTTTGGTGGTGGACTGGAGGATGGATTGAAGCGAGGAGAGAGTTGAGGCAGAGAGATTACTCAGAAGTTTATTGCAATAGTCCGAGTGTGAAATAATGCGGATCTGCACCAAGTAGATGGTTGGGTAAGTGGAGGCAAGGGGATATGCAAATCTTATGGAATGTGTAGTGTGAGATTAGAAAACAAGTCTTGGCCAGGATCAAGGGAGAGAATATGAAACATAGCTAGATTGGGATATGGGAACCACACTGCAGAAGGTCCTAAATACTAGGCTGAGCTATTTATATTTTGTGGAATAAATATTAGGAATCATTGAGTAGGGGAATGACATGGACAGACCTGCATAATGGGGGCATTATCTTGGTACCTGCTGGAAGGATGGATTGGAAAGGGCTGAAACTAAAGGAAGAAAAGTCAGTTTAGAGGCTACTCTGAGAATCCACATGGGAGCTGATAAAGGACAAGCATTGATTACACATTTAACTTTGTGCCAGGCATTAGGCTGAGCACTTTACAAGGATTATCTCTTAATCTTCACAACAATATAATTATTGCTCCCATTTTACAGTTGAGGAAACTGAGGCAAACAGAAGTTCTGTGACTTGCCCAGGGCCACCCAGCTGGTAAGTGTCTGAAGGCAGATTTGAACTCAGCTCTCCTGACTCTATCCTCCCTACCACCTAGCCACTTTTGATGAGGGATGTAGAAAGGAAGAAATAGAAGAGATATTGTAAAGGTTAATGAACAGTACTTTTGGAGGTGTTTGGATGAGGGAGAGAAGAAGAATCATAGATGATTCCAAGACTTTTACCGTATTCTTAGATAACTGGGAAGATGATGATGATGCTATCAAAAAAGCAGGGGGGAGAATGAGGGAAACTGAAAGAAGGGATAGAATATGATGATCTAGGTTTTGGACATTTTGAGTTGTAGGACCAGAAGGACATCCAGTTATAAATGCCCAATGGACAACTGGAGATGGGCGTAGAGAATTAAACCCGTGGGAACAGCTGAGATCACTGACAGTACATAGAGACATGAACAGAGCCCAAGACAGAATCCTGAGGGATACCCACAGTTAAAGAACACACGAAGGATGAGTTAGGGAAATAAGTGAAAGAGTGTTGACCAGACAGGAAGAGAAGTAGGAGAGAACATTGTCACAGAAACCAAGGTAGTGTAGACCAAGAGGAAAGAGTGAGTGGTTCACAGACTCAAAAGCTACCAAAATATCAAGAAGTCTATCAGTGCTGAGAAAAGACCATTGGGTTTTGGAAATTAAGAGGTCACTGGTGATCTGGAGAGAGTCATTTCACTAGATAGGTAGGGAATGAGAGGCTAAAAAGTGGGTGGGTGGTTTGTCGTGAAGAAGCAGAGGCAGCAGGAATAGATTCTTCTTTCTAGAAACTTCACATGGAAAGGGAAGCAAGGCAAAGGATAATTGCTAGAGACAAGGGCAATTTTAAGAGAAGGTGTAGGTTTAGGGTAGGAAACACCTGAGCATGTTGGCAGACAACAGAGAAGGAGTCAGCAGAGAGGGAAAGATTGAAAATGAGATAGTAGGACATTCTATTCTATTCTAAGAAGAAAAGTTCGATACAACAAGGATCTGGGGGAGACTGAAAGGCATCCCCATGATCAAGGATCTAATGAAAAGATGAGCTTTGGCAAAGAAGACCATCTCCTCTTCTGAGACTTGTGCAAAGGAGACCATGGCAGATTACGTGGGAATTTTTAAAGTGTGAAAAAGGAGAGCTGAGGAAGCCAAAGACAGATGTTCCTCTATTTCTAAGAAGGTGAGATCATCCAATGAGGAAAAAAAGGATTAGGAGCAAAGTTGGGAGTTTGAGAAAACATTTGGAACAGCTGCTGTAGAGTGCTAGAGGAAGTCAGTTGGGATTGCTGCATAGCAGTGAGAATGCAGGCGAGATTAAGTAATTCAAATTTGTAGTAGACCTGGGCAGAATTGGTCAGATCTTCCTCCATCAGCTTGACTAGCTAAGGAGACAGAGGGAGAGAAAGGAGCAGAACCGAATAGTGGAAATGACTCAAGGATCCAGATGAATTTGGCAGAAACAGTGAAAGTATTTGGAATGAAAGGATGGAGGTCAGTGCCTTAATTGAAATGACGGTTACTCGGTCAAAACTTTGAAGATAGATAAATGAAGTCAAAATAGGAATGACTGCCTCAGATAACAAGGAGGTGATATCTAGGGATACCATGAGCCTCTTGACAATAATAACTTGAATTTATGTAGCATCTGAAGGTTTACAAAACACTTTACAAATATTATTTCTTTTCCTTGCAACAACCCTGAAAGGTGGGTGCTATTTTAATTTTCTTATTTCACAGATGAGGAAACTGAGACAGGCTAATCTTGCTTCCTTTTTTGACAGAGTAACTAAACTGGCAGGCCAGGGGAGAATGCTGTAGATATTTTAGCAAAACATTTGACAAAGTATTAGATACTAGTTGAAAAGAAATGAGAGATAGGCTGACTGATAATCCTATTAAATGGATTTGGACATGGTTTAAGTGAGTTAAGGAGCAGTTGTTAATGGTTCAGTGTCAAAGTGGTAGACTTCCCATGAAATGTCCCAGGGATCTGTGTTGTTTAACATTTTTATCAGTGATTTATTTAAAGGCATAAATAGCTTGCTTATCAAATTTGTACTTGACACAAAGTTCGAAGGTGAAGAGACAGCTAACCTATGGGATATTAGAATCAACTATCCCTAAAGATCTTGAGAAACTAGAGCACTGGGTTAAATCTAATAAGATGAACTTCAATAGGGATCAATGCACAGGTTCAAACTTAGGTTTAAGGAATCAACTAAACAAGGGCAAGATAGGGGAGGCATGGTCCAATAGTGTTGGAGAAATATCTGGGTGTTTTAGGGACCACAAGCTCAAAATGAATCAGCAGTCTGACGTGGTGGCAAAGAAACTAAAATGATCTTGGGCTGCATTGAGAAGAATTGTTTTAAGGAACAAGAAAGTCTTTCTGAATTCTGCAGATCACATTTGGAGCATTGTGTTCAGTTCTGGGTGCCACATTTTTGGAAGGATATTCATAAGTTGGAGAGTGTCCAGAAGATATTCTGGTGAAGCAGAGGCCTTGAATCTCTTTCCTATGGGCATCAGTTGAAAAAACTGGGGCTATTTATCCTGGAGAAGGGAAGACACAGAGTAGGAACCATCACTATTTGCAAGTATCCAAAAAGGGATGGGGATTATGCTGTTTTGTTCCTGAGGGCCAAAGTAGGAAAAATACAAATTTAAGTTTAGTGTCGGAAAAAGCCTCTGAATAATTAGAGCAGTCCTGAAGCAGAATGGGCTGCTTTTGGAAGCAGCCAATGGAGGTTTTAAAGCAGAGGCTATGACCACCTATGGGCAGCTAGGGGGCACAGTGCATAGAGTATTGTGTCTGGAGTCAGGAAGACTCATCTTCTTGGGTTTAAATCTGGACTTAGACACTTAGTAGTTGTGTGACCCTGAGCAAGTCACTTAATCCTATTTGCCTTAATTTCCTCATCGTGAATTGAGCTAGAGAAGGAAATGACACTCCAGTTGTGGCTGTCTGTCTTTTGTTTTTGATGAGGACCAGTGACATCAGTCTTGACTCAACTGTGAATTGGATTTAAGTGAGGCAGACTTACACAAAGTCATCAACCTCACTCTTTCTTCTTGAGTCATCAAAGTCCATTGGCAAGACAGAAGTCATGATGATTGGCAATGCCTTGGGATGTAGTGGGTGACCTCAGTATGTTCCATGTTTGACCAAGGTCAAAGTGCCCCACAGCACTTGCTTCAGCTGCCTTCATGATCATTGGAATAAATTGTTTTCATTCATCTGTTCTGCCGGCAAAAGTCTTCACATGCTTGGGTTGGACACCCCCTAATTTACCAACAGGTTTGAGGCCTGTCAGTTACCCTCAACCTCATTTAGCCCATCTGCTGAGATGGGTTTACTGGGGTATGGCTACCGCATATGCTACAGCTTCTTGGAACCACAAGTGAGAGTTAAGTGAAGGTAGACACCAAAGGTGGACGAGCAGCCCTATTACCAGAAATGCTAGTCTTCCTGAACGCCCCATGCACTTCTAAACTCCTCCAGTATCTTTGCCAAGAAAACCCCAAAATGGGGTCATGAAGAGTCAGCCATGACTGAAACAACTGAACAATAATAAAGAATGAGGCTATCAAATAATGAGGAAGCCAAAAAAAATCCATCCTTTGTAATTTAAAACAAATAAATAAATCACCTCTTAAAAAAACAATGGACAAAAGCCTCACCAAACCCTCTGATCTCGTCTCTGATTCATTCCCCACATAGCTAGCAATTCAACATGCCTAGAGCACAGCTCTGACTATGTCACTCCTTGCTAAAGAAACATCAGTGACACCCTATTAGCTCTGGAATCAAATACATGCTCCCTTGTTTGCTATTGGAAGCCTTTCAGAATCTAGCTTTAACCTCCCTCTCCAGCTTTGTTATACGTTATTGCTCTTTACTCCCTTTATAACTGGGTTGAACCATCCCACTCTTCTCCATGCAAGATAATCTGCCTCCCACCTTCTTTGGGGCATGCTATTTCTTATGTTTGAGATACATTCTGTCCTTATCGAGATTGCCTTGGCTTCCTCTACGGCTCACCTCTTCCCCCTGGCCCTAACCACTAGAGACGCTCACTAGTGCACTTTGTGTGATATGATTTTCTGTTTACTTGGCATGTATCTTGTATCTACTTATATCCATGTATAAGTATGTATGCACACCTACATATATGTTGTTGCCCCCAATAGAATAAAAGTTCCCCAAGGACAGGGGCTGTTTTCCATTTGTAGCTCCAGTCCTTATCATGGTTTTGTAGTTCATGGTAGATACTTGATAAATTCTTCTCAATTTGACTTGGATCAAAGACACATAATGAAGGGAGTCTAGATCTTCTCTTTTTCCATGACTAAGCTGATTTCAAGTGGGAAATGTGACCTGATTTCTTAACAAGATGACATTTTAATCTTGCATTCCTCAGAAGGAGACAAGGCTTTCTTGGAAGTAGAGACATTTTTCTGAAGCAATTAGCCCAGCATTATTTGCACAAGGTGACTGTCAAATGTGTCTCTGCTTGAGAATCCCTCTGAACCTATCAATTGGGTGTGTGATCTGTTTCTTCCCTGGGGAAATGGGATGAATATGTCCTGTGGCTGGGACCATTTTTCAGTTACACACGTGCCTCAGTGATGAACTACAGTGAATCATAAGCTTACAAACATGTAGCCCTAAACCTGTCATGCCAGGGTTCTCGGAGGCAGTAATTCAGGGAAAGGTATGTCAGCATTGTCAGGATGATTTAGGGGTATGGAGTGACTCACAGGGGCTGGGGTTCAATAATCTAGGCTTTAAAAAATAACCAAGGCTTTATCATATCCATTAGTGGAGGACAGGGGAAATGCAGAAGTAGGTCAGGTAGTGTAGCACCCACTGGACATGGATAAGACTGTGTTCAGCATTAGTATTTTAAAGAGGTCAGAAAGCGGGGATGAGAATTTTAGTGGAAGAGGCCGAGCGTAAAAAAAAAGAAGCAGAGTGTGATCTTGGAAAAGTCATTTTTATTTCTTTAGCCCTTGGTAAATGGCAGGGTGGAGTGGTGATGTAACTCTGGATCAATTAATCAATCAACATCTATTAAGTACTTAATGCTTGCTAGGCACTGCATTAAACACCAGGAATTCAAATATGAAGAAAGATTATCTCTCAAATTGAAGTTCTGAGATTGATGATTCAGTTTTAAATTTGAGAGGCAGCTTAGCCCAGTGGAAAGAGCCCTGGATTGAGAGTCAAAGAATTTTGGTTCAAATCCCAACCACATGATACCTGTGTGACCTTGGGCAAAGCACTTCACCTCTGAGCGTGGCCTCTGTTTCCTCATGTGTATAATGAGGGAAGTTGGGCAAGGTGGCTTTGAAGGGCCCTACCAGGTCTCAAGCTATGATCCTATGAGGTCTTTACACTTCCTTTTTGGGACTTTGAGGATTTTTCCTTTCTCTTGTTTCTCTTTCAGGATGCTTTCTTCAGTTTTCCATCTTGTTTCAGTTACTGGCCCTCTTCTTCCCCTTAAGTCCCCCTGAAATCTGCAGGTCACATATTAAACTCTATGAATTAACTAAAGTAGACCAGTGACCAACTAATTAGTAGATTGTGCACAATCTTTTATAGAACAAATCATTTCTTTTCTAAGGATGCTTTTAAAAACTACAGTTTAGCCCAAAGTCTTCAGTAAGATCTGTTTTTAGCACCAGAAAGGTATTTTTAGTTGTTTGTCTAAACCAGGAGTGGGGAGCCTGCAGCCTCAAGGGCGCATGTGGTCTTCTAGGTCCTCAAGTGTGGCCCTTTGACTGAATCCAACCTTCACAGAATAAATCCTTCGTTCTATTAAGAGCTTAGTAAGCTCTTCACTGTGCCTGCTTCAGTTCTTTTCATGACCTTTGGAACAAATTGTTCTCATCTGACCATTCCACTGGAGGAAGACTACCTTAAGTGCTGGCCATACAAAGAAAGTCAAGCACAGTCCCTGCCTTCAGGGAGCTCCCAGTCTAACAGGAGAGACAACATGCAAAACAACTAGGTACAAAGAAAACATATGCCCGATAAATTAGAGGTCAAGTCAAGGAAGGATACCAATAGAGAAGGTGACCAAGAGAGGCCTCTTGCAGAAGGTGAGATTTGAGCTGCGTCTTGAAGGAAGGTGGGGAAGTCAGGAGATTGAGACAACGAGGGAAAGCATGTCAGGCATGGGGGACAAACAGTGAATAGGTATGGAGTCAGGACAAAAGGAGTTCTGCCTGAGAAACAACAAGAAGCCAGAAATATTGGATAGCAGAGGTCTCGAAAGGGAGTCAAACATAAGAAGACTGGAAAGGCAGCTAGGGGTCAGATTGTGATGGGTTTTGAAGGGTAAACATGTCGAGTTTTAGATATCTAAAGGATATTCATTTTGAGATGGCCAATAGACAGCTGGCAATGCAAAACTGGAGGTCAAGAGGGGAGTTAGGTTTGAATAAGGTGATCTGAGAATAAATAGATCTGCATAGAGATAATTGAATACACAAGAGCTGACAAGATCTTCAAATGAGAGGATATAGGCCAAAGAGAAGAGAACAGAGGACAGAGTCTTGGTGGTTACCCAAGGTTAGTCAATATGTTGTTGTTGAGTTGTTTTTCAGTCCTCTCCAATTCTTTGTGACCCCATTTGGGGTTTTCTTGGCAAAAATACTGGAATGATTTTGCCATTTCCTTCTCCAGCTCCTTTTACAGATGAACTAACAGGGTTAAATGACTTAGCTAGGGTCACACAGCCAGAAAGTGTCTTTGGCCAGATTTGAACTCAGGAAGATATTATCTTCCTGATTCCAGGCCTGACATTTTACCCACTGTACAATCTACCTGCTATTAGCTGTCAGGTTCTGGTTGAATATCCAGTATAGGAAAACAAGAAGGAGCAGTCAAGAGAGGAAGGAGGAGAATCAGGGCAGAACACCTTCCCCAAAAGTTTGAGAAGAAAGAGAATCCTTAAGACAATGGCTGTCAAGGACAGCAGAAAAGAGATTCTGTGATAGTTTGCTTACTTCCATATTTTCCTTCAAGCAGTAAATGAGATGAAATTCTACATATATTCTTTTCAAGTGCTACAAATAGCAAAGTGCCTAGCATATGGTTTGTACTTAATAAATACTTTTTAAAAACCAACTTACATATGCTACTAGCCAGCAGTGATGGCAGCAACCATCAATTAAAGAAACCAGAGGGCAAAGAGAAATCGAATTGACCAATCTGCTTACTGTTGGTAGATACCAGATGATTTGTTTCATTTGCTGCTCACTAGCCACTTTTTAATTCCAGTAACTAGCAGAAAACAGCTATAATTAGCTGCCCTGCTGACTATATAATAACCACTGGTGATGAATATGTTCGTATCATTAAAATTTTCCTTCTCTTGATCTCTGTAACAGAAAGGCTTTCAAGCAGATAAAATGACTGAGGGACATTAGAAGACATTTCACTTTCTCTGATCTCAGACACAAGTGTTGCATTTTTCAGCAGACAAGACTGATTCAGGGAGGCTCCTCAAAGTAAAATGGGAAGTCTTCACTGACCCTCACTGACCATATAGTCTGGTGCAAATAGAAACATTGAAAATACACATGTAAAAGTAGCTGGCATGCAAGGGACAAATGGGAGGAGATTGCTCCTAGCAACCTGGAGATTCACACAGCTATTTAAATTGCCTCATTGAAGATTTAGGTTAGATAGAAGGAAGACCTTAATGAGAGGAAAGACTATTAGCAGGATCTTTCAGGGAGAAGGAATGGAGTTACCTCTTCTGTTACCCTTTTCTCATTCTTTGATGTAAAGGGTGACACTCTGGTATGGGAAATGAGAGTAACACTGTGGAATGGAGATGATGTCAGAATAAAAGATATCACAAAAATTTATTTTGTACCCTAAGAGCCTCAGTTTCTTTATTTGTAAACTGAGGGGTTTGAACTATATGACCTCTAATGGTCCCTCCCACCTCTGAATCTATCATCTGTGGCCTCTCTTATTGGATGGACAGAAACCACAACAAAAAGAAAGTGGATCGTCACCTATAATTAATAAAAACAATTATTTCTCTTTTGACCAATAAGTTCAACTTGACTGAAAGAAAAGGATGAATAAATGTGTGAGGATTAGGTGATCTCTCAGGTCCCTTCCAGATCTAAAGCTCTATCCCTTCATGCCTCGGTTTCCTCATCTGTAAAAATGAGGGGGTTGAATTTGTTCTAACTATATGATCCTATAAATTATGTTGGCATCTCCAGGGTTTAGGTTGCAGTGGAGTAGAAAGAAAAGGGTACCTGCTTTGGAGTCAGATGGTCTAGGTTCAAATCCTCCTTTAGGCAATATCCTGTGCGGTCACTCCCAGCTCTGGCTCTGGGATCTTATGCATTTCCTGTCTCCACGGAGCATTTATTTCCGCTCTCTCATATGGAGAGACTGGACTGTGACCCAGATTCTGCCCAGCTAGTGTTGTCATCCATGATGGGTCATAATAACTGACATTTATATAGCCCATCAACCTTCGTAAGGCAACTTTGCCTATATGGGGCGTCCCAGCAGCGAGAATAGTTTTAAGGTGTGTTACAGTCTAAAACCACACCAAACTTCTGGGGGCCCCTGTATTATGTCATTTGAGTCTCATAATGACCCTTTGAGCTAAGTACTTCACATATTACAAAGTCCATTGAATGTAGGAGGAATCGGAAATTTCCAGAGTTTACTTGAGCAGAGTCACACAGTCAGTCCATGTCAGAGGCAGGATTGGAAGCCAGGTCTTCTTGACTTCAATGCCAGCACTCTCTTCACCATGCCAAGCTTCTCTTCTGGGGACTCCAGTATGGAAGAAATATGAATACACAAAGAACTTGTGGAAGTAGAACCTCTAAGATGCCAATGGACAGGAGAAGTGGGTGGAGAAGGCTGAGTCAGAAGGCTGCCAGGTGTTTCCAGGAGATGCACATTGGCTTAAACTAGATTATACTTTTATAGGCAGGAGTGGCCCTCCTACAACCTGATCCCAATGACCTGTGACCATGGGAATGAAGCTGTCACAGGCATGTGAAATTCACAATTACCCCCCAACTTCATGGGGTCCATTAGTTTCAATTCTAATGCATCATTAACAAGAAAGAGTAGTTCACAGACTGCATGGGGCTAATTTAAATTTTACCATCTTTCCTTGTTTCATAATAAGAATGCTAACTGGTCAGTCAGTCATTGAATATTTATCCATTAAGTATCAGATATTGTGCTAAGCACTTGGAATACAAATTTTAAAAAAAGACAGTCCCTGCCCTCAAGAAGCTTATAATCCAATGGGAGAAAACCACACATAACAGGAAGCTGAAAAGCTAATATAAAAACCAGCTTAAATAATTATAAGCTCTTGGAGGGCAGGGAGTCTATTTTATTAATGTTAATCTTACACAAAATACTCTTGATAAGTGCTTTGTTGGGTTGAATTGAAATTGAAAAGAAAAATAGGAAGCTTGGGCAAGCAGCACCACACCTTAGAGATAATCATGATTGACTCTGTGTGTGTTTGTGTGTGTGTGTGTATGCACACCTACACCTCCCATGCATATGTGTGTGTGCATGTATGTATGTGTATATATATATACATATATACATATACATATATATATATATATATATATATATATATTTCAAATGAGAAAATATAACTCATTGGCCCAAGTCCAAGGAATTAACTATACACCTGCCAACTTAAAAATATAAACCAAGTGTCAGTGGGAAGATATCAGAATATACAACTTTGGACAGTGTACACCTTCATCACTAAAGGTAGCTAGGTGGTACTGGTCCTGGAGTCAGGAAGTTTTGAGTTCAAACTTAGTCTCAGACACTAACAAACTAGGTGACTGGGCAAATATTTAATCTCCACCTGCCTCAGTTTCCTCACCTGTAAAATTGGAATAATAACAGCCCCTATCTCCTAGGTTGTTGCAAGGATAAAAATGAAATGATATTTGCAAAGTGCTTGGCAAATCTTAAAGGACCGTGGAAACGCTAGGTACTATTAGCTCTCATTACTAGCTCTCTTGCTACATATCAAATTGTCTCACCTGGTAAGGTGTTCTACATGAGTATTTTGGCTCTACCTAAATGGCATGTGGAACCATTACTTTTCATGTCGTGGGAGCATCTTGACCCTTGCTTTTGCCTAAGAAATGCAAACTTATTGCCAGGATACCAACTTCCAAAAGTCCAAATGCTTTGCCACTAGCTGGGATTTCATTTTCTTGGCCATTTTGACAACTTCAGGATCTTAGGCCTCATAATGGAATGAAAGGAAGAAAGAAAGGAAGAAAGGAAGGAAGAAGGAAGGAAGGAAGGAAGGAAGGGAGGAAGAAGAAAGGGAGGAAGGGAGGAAGGGAGGAAAAAGGGAAGGAAAGAAATAAGCATATTCAACATATTGTGCAAATATTATTTCATCTGAGTATCACATTAACCCTGGGAAATGGGTACTACTATTATTCCATTTTACAGTTAAGAAAATTGATTCAAATGGAGATTATATGAGTTATCCAGGGTTATCCCAGCTAGTAAATGTCTAAGGACATATTTAAACTCAGGTTCTCCTGATTTGGGGCCCATCACTCTGTCCACTGGACCACCTGAGCACTGCTACTAATACACTATTTCCCATTAGTAAGTGGAATTATGAATTCATTAATTTTTGTTATTCCAGAAGTCATTTGTTCACTTTACCCGTAAACATGAACTATTCCTTAGCATCTGTTTGAAGATCATTGTGGTTCACCATAGCTACATGTACCATGAGATGGACGTCCAATGAAACGCGATAAGAAACCGCCATAGCATACTTCGTATATTTGAGACTATTAGTTTACTTTCATCTTCTCCCAGGCCTGATCTGCTTTCCCATAGGAAAACATAATGCCCTACTTCTTCTCATTCACAAAGCTGAGTTGGAACATCCTGGATTTACATAATCAGTGACACATAGCTAGGGAGTAAACCAGTCTTTATCGGTGATGCTGAGCCATTTAAGGGAAACATGAGTGGTTTTTTTATTGTTGCTAATTTCCTCATGGTTGGCAGAGATCCTGCTGACTCGCCACCAGATCCTCCCATGACCAGAGGGAGCTGCCAAGATAGGCATGCTATCTTAACAGGTAGAGAGTATGACTATCTACACAGATTGCTGATATGCTTGTAAGCCTGGCAGATCCAGTGCCCTCATCATTCATGAATTTTTGAATCTTATCTTAGTACATTATTATTAGAAGGGGAGCATGGGGGCTATTAACTTAGTACAATGTGAGCTAGACAACAAAGTTCATTCAGAAAGGGTTCTTGACTTTCAAGGGCAATGGATTCTGGTGGTTTTGCTATTTGAGATTATGGGTGGGTCATGCTTAAAGAAATTCCAGTGTAGGGAAAATACAGAACCCAAATCAATGAGAGGCTGATGATTTGTTTCACCAAAAAACTCTTTTAGTTACCATACTCAGTACAGAATGAGAGATTCTTTTTTGTCCATGGCCAATATGCAGATTGTTTTGCTTACATGTGCTTATTTGTTAGAAAAGCTAGTTTTTTTTCCATTTTAAAATTGATGGCTAGCAATAAAATTGTTCCCTCAAAAAAGAAGAAAAAAAAAGAAGAGGGTCATTGAATGATTTTTTAAAGTGAATACAAACTGAGAGAAAAAAATTAAGAAGGGGACAGAGATGAGCAAGACAGCTTTTTTATTTGAATTTATGATATATTTAACATATTATATACATAAACAGAAAAGAAACTGTACAAAATAGAAAATCATGGTTTTGCATACAAGCCTCATGATCTGCTTCTCTCATCACTCATATTCTATAATCCCATGTTTCTTCCAACGCTGGGATTTGATGCATCCATTACAGTTCTTTACTGAGTCTATGGATACCATGTTTGTTGAACACTTTCCTGTCTACCACTATTTAAAATTAGAATCGCAAACTGTGGTAATTCTTTGGCTCATCAGAAAGGTAACATAGTATATAGTTCAGGATTTGGATTCAGGAAACCTGAGTTCAAATCCCAGCTCTCTCTCACCTACTGTTCAAGGCAGATCCCTTGGCCTGTGTGAGTCTACTTACCTAATTCAAAGTCCAGTAGGGAACTCTGATCTCACAAGGTTTCTTTCCACCTGCCCTACTATTTATTTGGTATCCATTCATTAAATCAAAGGCACAGAGGAAAGCACTGAATTAGATGATATGAGGACAAAGCTCCCATCCTTCCAGAGATTACAAGGCCATTGAGTCTCCAATCAGGCCAAATCTCATTCTAATAAATCCCTTGACAAGGAATATTTCTTTAGAGAAAAAAAGATATCCAGCCCGAGTCAAAGAACCACTTATTTCAAGCAATATGCAAAACACCTAAATTCTTATTCAGCCAAAGAATCTGTCCCATGTCTTGGAATTTGTGATACAATCTAACAGACTTTTGTTAGCCATCGACCACGTGCTAGGCACAGGGCTAGACGCTGGAGATATAAAGATGGAAACAAAAAAAATCCCAGTACCTTCACGGAGGTGACATTCCAACAAGGAGTAGAATACAATCATATAGGGGCAAGTATAATAGAAAGGACAGAGAGAGGACTAGGATGTGGGAGAGGAGAATGTGGGAGGGCTTCTTGGAGAAGGGAGCAACTGACCTGAGTTGTAAAGGAAGACCAGGATTCTGAAAGACTGAGAAGAGGAAGTGATTTCCAGGCGTGGAGGAAAGCCTGTGCAAATAAGTGAAAGATAGATTATCTTGTTCAGGGTACGGGCTAGACATGGTCCAATCCAGCTGGAATGTTGTTTCAAGCAGGTGAGTAATATAAAATTAAACTGGAATAAGTAGGTCAGAGACAAAGTCAACTAAATTCAACCCAATTATCATTTATTAAGCACCTATTCTGAGGAGAACACTTAATTCTGTATTGGACTCTTAGTAGCTATGTGACGCTCAGCAAATCACTTAATCTCTGTTTGCCTTAATCCACTAGGAAAGGAGATGATAAACCATTCCAGTAACTTTGTCTGGAAAACCTCATGGATATATTAGTCTACAGGGTCACAGAGTTGGATACAATTGAATGCATCAATAATAAAAACAACTTAGTATGTGCCAGGCATACTAAATGCTTTATAAATATCATGTCATTTGATTCTCACTACAGCCCCAGGAAGTAGGTGCCTATTATTTTCATTTTACAATTGAGGAAACTGAGGCAGAGAGAAATTAGGTAAGTTATCCAACGTCACATAGCTAGTGTCTGATGTCTGATTTGAACTCATCTTCCTTACTTTCCACTGAGCCACCCAGTTGCCTCTCAGTATGATAGAAGTTAGTAGAGGATAATAGAAGCAGCATTATATTTAGATTCAGTTCTATAGGCTTGAAGCCCAGCTTTCCTCTTTATCACTTCAGGCCGGTCCCTTTCTGGGCCTCAGTTTCCTTGTCTACAAAATAAGGAATTTGGACTAGATGACTTCTGAGGTCACTTCCACCTCTAAATTTAGGATTTTATGAAGATTGTTGTGGCAGTTACTTGGGGGATGAAATAGGAAGGGAAAAACACGAAACAAGGAGACTCATCAAGAGATTAACCAATAATTCAGTTAAGAGGTGTTAAACATAGGTGATGACTATGCATGAAAAGGGATCAGATGTAAGATACCTTGTGGGGAGAAAGATTTTCAAACTGAATAGATACTGGGTGGGAAGGGGACAAGGAAACAAGAAAGCATCATGGATGAAAACAAGGGTACAAACCTGGGTTACTGAGAGACTGACAGTCACCTTAAGAGAAAGAGGGAAATTTTGAAGGAGGTGAAAGTTTATCAAGAGGAGATGATGCCTTCTTTTCAGGCATATTGAATTGAAATGTTGATGGGATAATGAAATATTCATCAATTAGAAATGTGGGATTGACACTCAGGACAGAAATCAGGGTTGAGTGGATAGATTTGGAAGTTATCTGAGTGAAGATAATTTAGTAGATGAGAAATTGATGAGTAGATGAGGTTGAAAAGCAGGATGTAGAGAGAAACAAGAAAAGAATACCCAGGATAGAATATAGGGGGAAAACCCATTCTTAGAGGATAGGAACAATTTAGCTTTTATTTTTGGATTCCCAGTGTAAATTTCTAACAAATGTTTCTAAAATGATTGTGGGGTTATGGTCATGTAAACTCTCAGAACCTCAGTTTCTTCATCTGAGTTAGAAGTGAGTCCGTCTAACAAGCCCGCAACAGTGAGAAACATGCTCACCTTAAACAAAGAACAATGCCTATTGTGAAATCAGGAAAGCCTTTATTAATCTTTGCATCCATTGCCCCTGAATGGTCAGGTAGCCTCCCCAATAAGGTTACAGGAAGACTAAAACATGTGCAAAAAGATGGGGCTTCTT
Organism: Potorous gilbertii; assembly: GCA_028658325.1. Lineage (NCBI taxonomy): Eukaryota > Metazoa > Chordata > Mammalia > Diprotodontia > Potoroidae > Potorous > Potorous gilbertii. Next base: position 70,990 of record JAQQSK010004549.1, read on the forward strand.
ATACTGTTTTCCTAACTTTGGATCTCCTGCGATATTGTCCCCTGGCCATGTGACTCCATGTTCTCCTCTCTGATAGGCTCTTCCTCACACAGCTCTTTGGGCCTGTGCATTAGTTTCTGACCTCTAACTTGTCCATGCTAGGTCACAAGCCTTATCACCTAGGAATGTGGACAACAGAACTTTCTTCCCACAAAACCCCCCCTTTTTATCTTTATTAAAATTTCTGTTTCCACACCTAAATCCAATCAATACCTCCTCACATTCTTTCCCCTATGAATTTTTTCCTTCATCTATCTCCTTTTTATGTGAATACGGGAAGGGAGCAAAATCGACTGATGCATTGACAAATTACAAGGGGACAGTCCCCTTTCACAAGTACAGATACAGAGATTCAAAATACAAAGAGATCAATGAATTGTCCATTCAGAGGTTCCATCTCATACAGCAGTCTGGAGAGGAATATCATCTGATTCAGTTTTCTGGTCTGGATGCTCGTTCAAGCCATCTTCAGCACAGTATCTCTGTATCTTCTTCCCTTTATCTTCTTATAGAAATCCAGGTGTCCACTCTCCTACAAAACTGACCTTAATACCATTTTAGATGATCTTTCCTAAGCTTTATACACTTATCACTCTCAGAAAATCAAAATTGGAACTTTGGCCAATTGTCATGTTTAAGAAATTCACATTAGAACTCAGTTTTTACATTTTACATTAATTCACTATTCATTTCCCCCATCAGGAAGATGAGATTTCACTAAGGAGTCAATACCAGGCTCCAGTACTTACATAAATGCAATAAATAATCATTTTTAACACAGTACATATCACATCACAAGACAATTCCATCTTCTGCTTATGTGATACTTCTTTTAAAGCATTTACAATATAGACCATAAATCATTTTTCTTTTAACCAACTGAGAGAAAATAATAATAGCTATGCATGCTAACCTCACAAGCCTTTGACCTGACTGTTTCCATGCAATCACTAAGAATTAACGGACCTTAACTTATTGTTGTTAAGTCTGAAATCTTAAACCTAATCATTTAATTTTTGACTTAACTTCAGATGTTCCCCTACCAACATTCTGCTATTTATAGATCTGGTATTACGCTTACAAAGCTTTTGATTATAGGAATTTGCCATTAAGAGTAGGGACATTGCAGGGAAACAACATCTCCCTAACTTCATGTCAGTTCCAGGCAGGAGTAGATTGTCAACTGGCATTCAGCCAGGCTTAAAGTCTTCCAGGTGTCAGTGGGCAAATTGAGTCAGGAGAATCCTATCTCAGCCCAGGCTGAACAGCTGCTCTCCCAACCTTCTCATGAGATCACCTTTTTACAGTTGATACCAGCATCTCACAGTCTCACTGGCATCATGGATCAGTGGCTCAGACTGTCTTTCTTGCTATCCATACCTGGAGTTAGACTCAGAACAGTCAGTTAATAATTCCATAAAATCTTAAAATACCAAGCTCCAATAGTCAGGTTTCAGATATGACTATAATTTCACATTGGCTAAGGAACATCTTTTGAAGCAAGTCTTAAGTAGCTTGTATGGCTTTCTATACTTTTTCTAGTTCTTGATTAAATAACAATCATAAAATCAAATTTACCATTATAACCATAAGTAAATGCTCTAATAGATTTCCATCTGTTTCCCAAACTATTCTATCCCTTCCTCACCCTGCTCAATATAAAAGAATGAGCTACATATATGATAAGTTCAAACACTAACTTCAACTTGTGTTTATTAATGAATTCAAATCAAAATAAACATTTAACTTTTCCATCAATGCCAAATATTATCAGAGGTTACCTGCCTCTTAGAAACTTAGACTGAAATTCTTTTCCCCAAACTAAAGATGTCTTTGATTTAGTCTCAGTAATTAATTCAGTCAATTGTTTTAATACATCATTTTGTAACATGTAAAGACATTATTCCAAGTTGGGACCTTTGTCTATTACTCCAAAAGAATTTTAGTGCCATTTGTCTAAAAGGGCCTTGGAAAAACCTCACCTTGTCCCATGTGAACTGGCTCTCTAGAGGCCCATAAACTTTCCCCTATCACTATGCCCTATCAATCCAAATCTTTAGATTACTGGTCACTCCCATCAAGACCATTCCTGGAACCCCCAGACTGATTGAGGCCACCCCAGACTCCTTCCCCAGAGTCCCTCTGTAGGTAAGATACATCTTGTTTTAGCATTACATGCTCAGATTCCCTAAAAGTTCACCCAATTTTGAGAAATCTCAACAAACTTTGACCCTCTTTGGTTGAAAGAAGGCTTGTGTGGAATTCATTTGAGCAGAACCCAGAAAGTTGCTGTCTTTGGGTCCTCAACATTACAGTTGGGTCCATACCATTACAGTTAACCTTAAATCCTAGTCTTGTTCTATGGAACAATGATACAATATCACATTCATACTTTGATTTCCTTTTCTTTATCTAATCATTCCCATAACATTTAAAAATAATGGTCCCAGGGATTTTTTCTTTCACAATACCATACCAGAGTACCCATTTACCCAATTAATGGAAAACAGCAAGATTTCACTACTTGCATTGAGCTTACAACTTAAACTATCTCTTTTCATTATAGAAACATGCCATGAAGATGAAAAACAAGGACCCAATTAGATACCATCTCTACTTTATAGTCAGACTCAGAAATAGTCAAGTAGGAAAACATTCCTTTCCAAACCAACACAATGGGGAAACTGGGCCAAAAGGATTCCATCCCAGGCTGAGGACATAATTGTCCCCTGAAGCTTGTACATTAAATGACAGGTTTCACTAATTAAAAATTTTACTGTGACTCACAACTTAAATTTGTTCTAAAAACCAATCACTAGAGATTATTTATCACCTAAGCAAATTCCTTGTTTAGGAATTCCATATACAAACAGTTTGCACTTTACATAGAGACTACAACTTTAACAAAGTGAGAGGTCACATCACTTGGGTGGTTATTTTTAACTCTTCAAGTCTTAGGGACCCCTGTTTTCTTTCAACAATAGAAAAGAGTTAACATCTCTTCTCTGAGCACCTCCAGTTCAGATTAGATCTTAAGAATTCCTTCTGTAATGACTGGACTTCAAAAGGAAAGGGAGATGGGGCCAGGAGACTTTTGGTCTTAAAATTATCACAGAGCTTCCTAGAGCCACAAAATTCCTGGTCTCCCTTATCTTGTCCCTTATCTTCCAACCCTTGATAAAACCTGAAGTTATTATAACTTGGTAGGTAAACTTTTCAGAAATCATACAAAAGATTTTATGAAACATTTCTTCATTCAACAAAAAATTTCCACTTTTAAGAACAATTTCCAATTTATCACAAAACCCTCGTGAACCTAATTGACAAAAATTACAAGATCTAAAAACCAAGGCCTTTTCACATTTGCCCATAAGCTTCATTTTATAAATATACTTTTGTAAATGCTTGATTTATAGCAAAAAAATATTTAGTTAAAACTTCCTTCTTAATAACAGAAATAAACTTTTAACATACTTAATACATCATTAGATAGAACAGGCTTGATAATCACACCCATATATAAAAATGTATATGTATATTTTTCCAAGGATTCTCATTTTCTCAAAAGGAATTCTACAACACAGAAACTCTTACACAGAATTCATAACAGCTTCTTTTAACCAATTCATCATTAATTTAACAATACAATTCCTAATATAACAACATTTCAATTTACTTAAAAATTTAAAACTATTTAAGTTTACTTAAAACTTAAAATAAACTATTACTCATTCAGGTGAATGGATTTCCACATCACCTTGCACAATAATTTACCTCCTTATCACCACATGGGCACATTCTTATCACTTTGATCAGATAGAGTCATCTCAAATTTGGTTGAGCTATTAGCTATCAAATCAAGTTGCATGATTTTTTTTTCTTTTCTTAAAATACTTCCTCACACCCTCACAACTTACTGAAATCATCTGAAACTGATCCACCCAGAACTATTCAAACCATATTCATCTTTCCAAGACTCTTAATCCCATTACAGATTATTCAATTCCTCCATATCTTAACTATAACGGTCTGCACTGGAATCCCTTTCTAGCTTAAAGCAAAGATGTTAACTCTACCATTATATACCAAACATCAGCATTTTCATTGTTTATTTATAACCAAATATAAGTTTCAAATTATCAAATTTCTATCACATTCTTTTAAAAACTCCAATCTATATATAACAAAATCAAAAGTTAAAAATTATGTAACAATTACATTAGATTAATGTTGTATCTAACATATACTGATCCTTATGTTACACTTTACAATCATAAATGCTAAATAAAAATAACTTTTTCTGCTTAATCCTGATAGGAAAAGCATTCTCAGATGCTGCTTGTTATTCCTTCAGGACAGATTTTAGCTTGAAATCATATCAAACCTAGATTTATCATCACTAATGATAAACATTTTTGCCCTCTTTGTAAAAAAAAATACTCTTGCTACTTAAAAGAAAACTTTATTTATAACTTCCCATAATATCTTTTTTTACTCTACTTCCTTAAAGAGCTGAAAGGCCATCTTCTAGATTCCCTTCCCCCTCCAAGGTCCACCAGAACACCATTCTTAGTCTCATTCCAATCTTTAAAATATATGGATGTGGAGTAACCTTCCCCTTGTCCATGTGGTCTGAGCACATGTACATAGTTAATGCTTCTGAAAGAAATCACTGAAATTCTAAAGTGAATTTGCAATTTTACACACATAGTTTGGTATCAAATATATTTACTTGAACATAAAGTACAGTTTTTGGTTTGAGATCTCATTAAATCAAAATTCAACTTCTCTCATCAGACTGCCAGTATTTTACTCTGCTAATTTCCATTACAAAAGAGATCCTCCTTTAGGTAAAGAACCTCCTTGCCCAGACAAATGGGCCTAAATAATTTAACACTGACAAAGGGTGACTTCCAAGCAAGAAACTTGGGAACTTAATAACTAGTAGTAATAATTACAAATCACAGCAAACAATTCTTAAATCCAATAATCTTCCATGACTTTGTCTATTGGTTTCCCAATCAGGCTAAACATTTTCTTAAATGGGATGGAGGGGGAGGGAGCACATGGTCTGAGCACATGGATACTCCTCCATCCCATCCATATTCAACCAAACGCTCACCATTTCTTCCAGCTTCTTTGTTCCTTAAAAAAAAACTGAGGTGTTAAGAGCCTAACCATTTAACTTATCAATAGAGCCACATTTTTAAAGTTAAATACTCTACAAAGAGTTCTCTCTCTCTCTCTCTCTCTCTCTCTCTCTCTCTCCCTCCAGCCCACCCACTCCTCTGAGGCTGCTGTAATCAGGAAGGGAAGGAGAGGGGAAGATTGAGACATAGCAAAATTCCAAGGGAAAGTCCAGCTACAGCCCTAGCTGATTGTATGGCTGTGTTTACCATTTAACAAAACACTCCACAAACACACAGACATACACAGAACAGATAGAGCAATACAGTTCCTCTTTTTAGGATATAAACTAATTTTAGATTAGATCAGTCAAAATTCAACTATTCATGTCAATTTACTCTGACTGATTCCAAGTCAATTTCCCAGAATCTAGATTCTCCCTCTCCCCTGTTTCTTTCTTCTCTCCTTCCAGAGCAGACATAGGAAGGAATATATCCAGCATTCCTTCAAACGGGTTTCTGAAGGAATACCCAGAGGGTTATTCATCCCCTCCCAGGTACCATTATCTTAAGAGTATTTACTTGGTCTCTTAGGACATATGCTCCGAAGGTCCCCGAAGATCCCTGAAGGACTAGTTGTGCCTAAGATCCCAAGGCAGATAAGGCAGTACTTAGCCATCTGTTTTCCTGCTGTTGCTTGGGTCCCTGACTTACACTGCTTCTGTCCATTTCATCCATTGTTTTACGTGTGTTCCTGAACTTGCAACAATTCCAAACAGTCCCAGAGAAGTTAGCAGTCAGAAGAAGGGAAACATGCCTATGGGTGTTTGGGTCACTGAAAAAAAACAATGGGCACACTCCCATCCCCTACAAGTGAGATTCCATCCTAATCATTCTGATGCTCAAGATCCTGGATGAGCCCCCAAGAATTGTTAGAAGTGAGCCTGTCTAACAAGCCCCCAACAATGAGAAACATGCTCACCTTAAACAAAAAACAATACCTGTTGTGAAATCAGGAAAGCCTTTATTAATCTTTGTATCCATTGCCCCTGAATGGCCAGATAGCCTCCCCAGGAAGATTACAGGATGATTACAAAATGTGCAGAAAGATGGGGCTTCTTATACTGTTTTTCCTAACTTTGGATCTCCTGTAATACTATCCCTTGGCCATATGACTCCATGTTCTTCTCTCTGACAGACCCTTCCTCACACAGCTCTTTGAGCCTGTGCATTAGTTTCTGGCCTCTAACCTGTCCATGCTAGGTCACAACCCTTATCACCTAGGAATATGGACAACAGAACTTCCTTGCCTCCCACAATCTGTAAAGTGGAGGTCATGATATTTTCAGTGCCTACCTCAAGAGAGGTTTAGTATACTATTAGTATACAATTCAGTGCTGTCTTTAGCTTCCAAAGACCTGGCTTTAGATCAGCTGCTGACATCTGCTCTCTGTGTCACCCTGGCAAAGTCATTTATCCTTTTTGGGAACAGCTAGAGGTAGTCCAATTTGACTGGAGTGTTGGTTTCAAGTGGATGAATAATATGAAATTAGGCTAGAATACAGCAATTGGAGACAGAGTCCATTAAATTCTACCCAATTAAGATCCTACTATAAGAGGAACAAGAATAAGTATTTATTAAGCCCCTACTATGCACCAGATACTGTGCTGAGTGCTTTACTGATATGGCAAGCAGTTCCATAGAACTAATGCACTAAGACCTAGCTTTGTGGAAAGAGTTCCCCTTCCTCCATCTGTTACACAAAAATCAATAAGTTCAAAAGGGATAAAGCAGGTGAAAAGAAAAAGAGAAACAGCAGGAACACTGACCAGAAGACTAGTACAGTCATCCAGCATGAAGTGATGAGGACCTGTACCAGGGTGGTGGCTCTGTGAGGTGATGTAGAAGAGAGAAGGTAAAAGGGACAAGATCTGGCAACAACTAGATGTCAGTGGCAGGAAACTTGAATTCAAATCCATACTCAGATACATACTAGCTGTATGACCCTGGGCAAGTCATGAACCTCTGTTTTCCTCAGTTTCCTTCCCTGTAAAATGTGGATAATAGCATCTACCTTCCATGGTTGGGCAGATCAAATGAGATGATGTTTGTAAAGTACTTAACACAGTACCTGGCACATAGTAAGTATTATATAAATATTAGCTATTTATTATTTGCTATTATGTGGGAAAATGAGAAATTGAAGATGACCCTGAGTGACTGAGAAGTCACTGAGTGAATGAGAAAATGGAGGAACCCTCAATAGTAATAGAGAAGTTGGGATGAGGAGGCCTCAGGAGGAAACCTAATGAGCTCTTTGGTAGATTTGGTCAACTTGAGATACATTCAAGAGGCAGTTGGTGATGTGGGAGCCTGGAGCTCAGGAGAGAAAATAGGGCTGTACATACATACACACATATACATATACATACATGTGTATGTATATATGTGTAGTTATGTTACATGCTTATATACGTGCATACAAACATACATATATATACATACAGAGACAGAGAGAGAGATCTGGAAATGACCTTCATAGACATGATTATTCAACTCCTGGAGGCTGAGATCAGCAAGGAAGATAATGTAGTGGGAAAAGAAAAGAGGCCTCATGATTAAGCCTTAAGAGACATGCGAAGTAGGGTGAACCTGACAAATATTCCACAAAGAAGAAGATGGAGAAGCCCTGTTTAAATGGGTTGGAGCAGAACCAGGAGAGACAGTGTCAGGAAAACACAAGCAGGAGTCAATCCTCAGGAGGAGAGTAAGAGATGGCATGAAAAGCACAGAGAAGTCAAAAGGAGTGAATATTGAGAAAAAGGCATTTGATTTGGCAATTAAGAGATCACTGGTAACTTTGGAGAAATAGTTTATGTTGAAAGATGAAGTCAGAAGCTATAAGCAGAGGGTGTAGATGCAAGTGTGAGTATAGAAAGTGGAGACACCTAGTATAAAATGCTTTCTCAAGGAGTTTAGACATAAAGGTTAGTTAGGGATGGAAGTGGGAGGAGGGGAAGATGATGGCATCAAGTTAGGGTGTTTTTTTTTTGTAAATAAGTTTTGTTTTCTTGCTCTCTTGTTGGATGAGGAAGAGGAGGAGGAGAGAGAATTTGGAATGGAAAAAAATTAAGAAGTCTCTGTACCTGTGTAACCCTGGGCAAGTCATCTAACCCTGCCTTGCCAAAAAATAGTCTGTGTCCTTTAAAAAGCACTAAAATTAACATTTTGAAAAAAGAGGAAGGGACACATGGAAATGTTTGTGGTCAACAAGGAAAGGAATCCTTCCGACAGGAAGGGATCTTTGTATCCCTAATGCTTAGCATAGTGCCTGGAACATAGGAAATGCTTCTCTTCTACTTTAGGGTTTCAGTTGGTGTTCTTATCAGTTCCTCATTATCACCTCCAATTTTTTGATCTATGTATCTAGCTCTAACCTCTCATCACATGTCCAACTGCTTTATTGGATATCTTGAATTGAATTGGATGCCCCATAGAGATTTTAAATTCAGCATATAAAACTGAACTCATTTTCATTCCCCCCACAAACTTTCCCATTTTCTGAACTTTTCTTGAACATCCTTTTACAACCTAGGTGACATCCTCTATTGCTTACTCTCTCTCTCCTTCCATATCTAATTCGTCACCAAGTGCTACCAACTTTATCTTCATAAAATTCCTTCTCTGAGCATTGACACCATCACCACCATGGATCTACATGACCCTCACCACTTCCTAACCTGACTATTACAATAGCCTTCAGTTGCTCTCATAGCCTCAAGTCTCTTCCCATTCCAGCCCCACTTCCACTTAGCTATCAAAATGATATTTCCTAAAGCCTAGGTCACCCCTCTACTCAGTAAATTCCAGTGGCTCCTTCTCATCTCTAGGATCAAATCCAAACCATTTTTTGGCATCTGAAGCCCTTCACAGACTAGGCTTCCCTTACTTTCCCAATCTTCTTATTCAGTGGTGGGGACCCTGTGACCTTGAAAACACATGTGGCTCTCTAGGTCTTCAAGTGTGGTCCTTGAGGGTCTTGGAGGCCTTGAGGCTACAGGTTCCCCACTGCTGTAATACCTTCCTCACTGCGCATCTTCCCCTGCTGTTCCTTCCACAAATCAATCCATGCATGTTTTACTGGCCATCCCCCATGCCTGGAATTCTCTCCCTCCTCATCTCAGCCTCCTGGATTTCTAGGCTTCTTTCAGGGCCTAGTTAAAATTCGGCCTTTTACAAGAAATCTTAATATCTCCAATTTATCATACCGGTGTGCATGTATATGTGTGCCTATATATATATACATACATACATACATACATATATATATATATGTCTAAACTCCTTGAGAAAGCATTATATACATATATATATATATAAAATACTTTCTTATATACAAATTATATCTATCTCTCTATAAATAGAGAGATAGATATAATTTGTATAGAGTTGTTTGTATATTGTCTCCCCCATTAGAATGCAAGTTCCTTGACATTAGGTGCTGTTTTTTACCTTTCTTTCTAACCTGGGCCCTCAGTACAGCATCTGCCACATAGTAGGTCTTCAATAAATGCCTGCTGACTGACTGAGACTGAGGATCATAGAGGAGGGGTATTAATATAGGCGCAATAGACTGGATAAGACAGAATGGGATGGAGAAGAGCCATCTTTCCCAGTGAGATAAAGCAGAGTGAGGAGATGGAGGTGGAGGGAATCTAGATGATGGAACAAGAAGAGGGGAGAGAAGGGAGGTCCCAGGGAGTGAGCTGAATATTTTCAGTGAGGTAAGAGATGAGGTCATCAACTCTGTGGTGAAGAAAGAGGAGAAGTCTATGAATGAATCCAGGAGGCATACAAGGAAACCTTGCTACACTGAGTGCCCAGAAGAGATTTTATTGTATAAATCTGTATAGGACTCAATCAGAAAAGTTCCATAATTTTTTCCTTTACAGTAGGACAACTCTGTAATAGAAATGAAGGAGGTGGGTGGTGGGAATAATTAACGGTTGGGGCTAGCCATGATGTGATCAACGAGTCAGTCAGTAAACAAGCATCCATTAGGGACTATGTGCCAGGTACTGGGTTAAGCACTGACTATACAAGGAGAGACAGAACTATGGACAGGGTGAGGTAGCAAGGCTTAGGAATTCTAGTTAGGAGGAATGTGGACAGTTGAACTGATTCACCAAGAGGTTGAGATAAGGAAGGCAGTGATGGCTTGGGAAGAGGGAGAGCCTGGGAAAAAACTGAGGGGTTAGAAGCTATGAGGTCATAGCTGAGGTTTCTAGAAGAAGCAAAAATATTGACAGCAGAATATGAACTCCTCGATGGGCTTGGAGTTACAGACAGCTGGGTTCAAAGCTGGTCTCAGATCTTGTGTGATCTTGGGTCAGTCCCTTAGGCCTGCCTGAGTTTCCTCATCTGAAAACGGGATTGCTGTGAGGATAAAGTTAGATAATCTTTGTAAAAGCACTTTGCAAATATATAAAGGTTGGCTATTACTATAAGATAGTGACTATAATTTGCATGATTAGTTTCTGGCACATATTAGGCCCTGGTTTTAATTTATTGATTATCCTCCATTTATATTGCAAATACCTTGTATCAAATATAGTTATTTGGGTATTTTTTTCTCCCTCTCTGTACACACACACACACACACACACACACACAAAAACACAGTTCCATAATTAGAATCTTTCTCTATATGCATATATATCTATATATTGTATATAATATATAATTATACATTATATATTTCTATATTTCCATATATTAAGATATAGAAATTGAGTGAGAGAAAAAGAGAGGGAGATCTGATATTAAGAAGTTTATGCTATTGTAAAGTTCACATACACATGTACCTAAATACATGCATGCAAACATGTATGTACTTTTAGGAAGTAAGTGTAAATGAGGACAATATATATGGATTAAATTTCCTTTGAAAGATACAGGAGTTTAAGAAAAATATAAATATGTCTTTGTGTATGTGGGGCAGCTCGGTGGTGTAGTGAGTAGAGTGCTGGTCTTGGAGTCAGAAACACCTGAGTTTAAATCTGGCCTCAATCACTTCCTAGTGGTGGAACCCTGGGCAAGTTGTTTAACCCTGTTGGCCTCAGTTTCCTCATTGTCAAATGAGCTGGAGAAGGAAATGGCAAACCATGCCAGTATCTTTCCCAAGAAAACCCCAAATGAGTGAAACATGACCGAACATGGCTAAACAATAACAAGTGTGTGTATATAGGGATATATACATGTATGTATGTATTCTGTATGTAAACTTTACCAGACTTCTTGAAGTCAGAGATTACCATCTACCTAGGCAAGCCCTTCGTCAACGCTTGTAAAATTGACTTTAACTATGTAGACAACAATCTTTTTCCTGGAGCAAAACAGATGGTGCTTTAGTAGGAAAGCCCTCATGATTTTTTGTCTCTTCTGGAGTCCAGATTTTTTAAGACTAGATCTATCAATAGATTGCTACTGAAACTATTTCTAGTTCTGTAGGACTTTCAAATTCATTGGTATCACTGGGAGTGTAGCTTATGTGAGGAAAACTCCAAATGTCTGAGAAGGAACTTGATAATGCATATGCTCTCATGGTTAATAAATATTTGGTGACTGATTGATTAAAGAACATAGTGAGCTTTGTATGCATTTGATAAATACTGCCTGGCTAACTGAAATGAGCAGGTCAAAGCAAAGAGACCTAGGAACAAAAGGGAATGAGCTTTCACTATTTCCAATGAGTAAACATTCATTGAATGAGTTATTTTCACCCTTCTTTCAAAGAGTCCATCTGCCTTGGGGGGGAGAGGGGGAGAGCAAAAAGGAAATCGCAAAAATGTCAAACAAAGTTTTGTTGGATGCCCAGCATAACCCTAACTTTGAAGTTTAGTTCATAACATTACAATAAGGAGTGAAAGAAAGAAACAAGTATTTATTCAATGCCTTCTACATGTATTATTATAGTAAGAAACTATACACTAAGGGCTTCTCCTTGGATCCTCACAACAGCCTTGGGAAATGGCTGCTGCTATTATCTCCATTTCACAGTTAAGGAAACGAACGCCAACAGAAATTAAGAAACTTGCCCAGAGTCATGCAGAGCATCTGAGGTCGGATTTGAACACAGGTCTTCCTGACTCTAGGCACATGGTGGGCCCATGAGGTCACCCAGATGCCTCAGTAATTAACAATAAACACAACGAAGAAGATTAAGGGTTGGTAAGAGTGATCAGAGTTAGCCCAAAGTGGAACGGTCTTTGTCTGGATGGGAACGGATCCTTCTCAGTGAAGGAAGTCATGCAAAGGCTGAATGACCACTGAGTCAGGTATGTGGTCTAGAGGCTACTTGTTCAGGTATGGTCTGAGGAAATGACCTTCCAACTCTAAGATTCTTTGAATACATTTCCACTTTGCAAAACCATGAAGATGCCCCTCCCAGGGCATTGCCGAATACCCCCTTGCTCTCTCCTCCTACCTTTCCCAACCATACATTCTTGCCCTCATTATATGACTCTACAGAAGAATGATGTCTCACCAACCAAACAAGAAACTGATAACACCACACCTTGCCCTATATCATTAACCCAAGAACTATTTGCTCTGGTGAATATGCTCTTGTGAAGGTGGACGGTTCATGAGTAATTTTCCTAGCCTCTTTCTTAGTCAAATCTACACTGGTTTTGCCCTGTTGATTAACCTGTGGTGAGGAATGGAATGTGACATTCTGTTGTATGCTCACGTTCAACAATCCCAATTCAACATCCTGTTTCCTAGAAAAACCTACTATTTAACCCTATGACCTTTTGTTGTCGAGGCATTGAAGGTCTTCTTGGGAGTCTTTTATGTTACTGCAGAACTCTTGTGAAGTTCTTGCTACCGGTGGGACTGGACTGTCTCTTAGCTAAGGCTTCCATTCCACACTAAGGAAGTAAAGGAAATGATTGAGGATCCTTACTAGTACTTTCCTCTGTTGTGTATTCCTCAAATCACCACCTTCCTGAACACCCTCTAAGGCCCCAGGTGGAAAATCATGGTGTCCTTACTGCTCAAGAGGGTTTTATCTTGCCTTTCCCACCCCCACTTGGAGCTAGTGTATGAATTACTCATGTTTCCCTAGAATTTGCCGTATGCCTAGATACTGGAAAATGCGACTAACAGAAGTCCCTACTGGATTTCCAGAGTAGGTAGAATTGTTCTCTGTCCTTTCCCTTCTCCCTCTAATGGTCTCAGCACAGATTAAAAATTCACAGTACCAAGCCTACTTGGCTGCAGAAATTACTCACAGAATGGTGTTGAAATTCCAGGGGCCCAAGCTGAAAGGGAATGTAATAAGAGAAGACAAGCAGAGCTGAAAGGTCCTAATAGGATTCTAAGGTGTGTGTGTGTGTGTGTGTGTGTGTGTGTGTGTGTGTGTGTGTGTGTGAATTGAGGGGACATAGTAAGGGGAAGAAGGATTCATAGTTGATTTTATAGGACACGAAGAATCTTGCAAAACTTGGAACCAGGGTTTCACTATGTACAGTTTGCAACTTTGTGGAAGAGACTTACCCTTTCCCCCTTGGCCTCCTTCTTTCTGGCCTAGAATTAAGCAAAATGGTAGTTTTCTTTCCAAGACTTAAAGGACTGACTCCATTTGTAGCACTCCCTGCTGTGGCACTGCTTCCTACTGAGTTTGAATCTGATCCTTGATTACTCAAGATCTTTTTCTATTGAAATTAAACACTTCACATCCTCTAAGTTCCTTCTGCTTGGTTTCCCCCTCCTTCCATCTCTTCCAGAAAAAGCCTAGCTCAAATGGCATTCTGGGGAGGTTAAGGGATCGGAAAACACTAACTATCTCTTCTTCTGTGGTATTCACCGGCTAGCCCCTATTGCACCAAACCAATTTTTTTCTATCAATTCTTAAACTCCTGCATATTTCAAAGGAAATGTAAGCCATATGTTTCCTCCTCGTTTACACTCACTTCCTAAAAGCATTATTTCAAAACAGCTATTTGATGTCCCAGGAGTCTTACAAGATTTGTGCCTTTGCAAAACCTCCTTAGACCCTCCTTTCCCTCTCCCTTCTGGGAACTGAGAAACTATTTGCAACCTCTAAACTGGATACCAGTCTAGCAGCATGCATGTGGATGCCAGGGAACAAAATGCTTGCTGATACATTTTTAACTGAGCCTTAAGGTACCAGTGTGACAGATATGCCTATCTATCTACCTTACACTTGAAAGGTATTTTCTTCATTTCTTTCCCTTTTCTTTATTATTATGTTTTCCTATACATTCAATTCAACCCAACAAACATTTATTAAGGGTGGATTATGTTTAAGGCACTTAGCTAGGCTCTGGGGAAACTAATGAAACCGGCACATGGAGAAGCAAAAACTTCAATGAATGGACAAAAACATTTTAAGAAAAGGGAAAAGGAACTGGTGAATTTAGAAAGTAAAGATCAGGAAAAGCCTTGTATACAGTGAAGTGCTGGAGCAAATGAGGAATTCTATAAGGTGAAGACGAGAAAGGACAGAAAGCATGGCCAAGGGTCATGAAGGCTGTGAATTGCTAGAGGACAATTCAGATGGACAAATGAATAAATGAGCTTTTATTAAGCAATTATGATGTGCTAGGCACTGTTCTAGGTTCTGGGCATAATAACAAAAATGAGACAGTTCTTGAAGTTTAAGGGATGCTCATATACTACATAGATGGGAATGGGGGCCAGGAAAGAGTCTAATCTAGAGATCATGAGAATGTGGAGGGCAGCTATGGGAAAATCAGTTGTCATAACTTTTTCAGGAGCAATGGTGTCCTTTATTCGATTACTGTTTCCAGAGCAAGAGCTGCTCCCTTTCCCTTTGGCAGCTGGTGAGATGGCAAGATACTTATTTTGGTCAATCTCTGGCTTCCTGGTGGATGGCTGGATGATCTATGAAGCATGGTCTGGAATCAGCTCCATATGGTGGATTAGGTGAGTTTTTACTGACTTTCTAAGGACTGCAGAGACTGTAAGGAGGAATAGTAGATTATAAGAGTGGAAAGGTGGGTGGAAGCCATATTGTGGAGGGCTAAGCAATTTAAGCAAGTGGAACAATTCCTAGGATGGTGTTCTATCCTCAACAGAATGATATCTGGTCACTAATGGACTAATCCAGGAGGTTTTAATTTCTTTATTACTTCTTATACTAGTAAAAGCAGGTTATTGCTATTAATCAATGGACCTTAATGAAAGAGAGTCTTGACATGGATCTCTGAGTTCTCCCAAACCCACATTTTCTTTAGTTCGGTAGCCCCGGGGCTCACATTGTAGGCCCTGGTGCTGGGTTCCTGGTGAGAGACCATGCAATGAAATCATACTCTAATGTTACAGATTTCAGCAGCTGTTAAAATTACACAGTGATTAGCCTTTCAGCCAGCGTAGCGTTACACTGTGGCAAAGTTGTTCTCACCCTGTATAGGGAAAGCTAGGAACTGAACAGATAGGATGTACTGACTGAATTAGACCTCAAGGACTGTTATTAGTGGTCCTTCTTCCCTCACCGCCCGCTTCTCTCCCAGAAGGGATGGGCTGCCAGATAAAACACTTCCAGCCAAAGCTTTCTGAGGTTCTAGATCCCCACAGACATACACACAGCTTCAGCCCCAGTGCTGGCACTGGTCACTCCCGGAGACTCACATCTTTAGGTAGAGGAGGACAAAGGCAGTCGATTAGCTATGGAGGAAAGCTCTGCCTCTTCCCAAACGTAAAAATGCTACAGACAAAGTGAGTAAGTGAATCCCAGTCCCTGGTTCCAAATTATTGGGCTGGCTAAGTGTTATTCCAGCTGGAAACCTTATCATCTGTGAAGCCCTGGGAAAGTCCCTTTGACCAAAAATATCACTCTCACCAATGCCTGAAATGCTGGCATCTGGAATTCTTTCCTATTTGTCCTCCTTCAAAGGTTCACTTCTCCAATGCAAACATTTTAACCTAGGATCCTTTTGGTTCTCTATAACATCTGGTGGAGCAGAAAAATGTGTTGCTCTTGAAGTCAGGAGAGATCTGGGTTTGAATTCTGACTCTGACGCTGACTTTAAGCAGGTTGTTTTGATTGTTGAGCCTCAGTTTCCAAATCTGTAAAGTAGGGATAGAAATACCTACAGGGACAACCTTACAGAATTGTTTTGGAAAATAAATGAGATAATGCATGGAAAGTTCTAAATAAAGCCAAAAAAACAACCCCAAACCCCTCTTTTTAAATCATCCTAACCATTTCAAACATTCTGCTTTTTATAATAAATAGAAATACATAACTAATGTTTTTAGTACCTACAGATTTATGTAGTAGACTGTGCTAAAAATGGCCAAATTCTTTTGAAATGGGTAAAAATCACAATGTATGAGGAAACTTTTTTCCTTCATGTCTAATTTACGGAGGAATGATTTCCCTCTGAGAGAAATATTCATAAATTCATAGCTTTAAATCTGGAAAGGACCTTGAAGGCCATGTCATCCAATACCTTCATTTTACTGATAAGAAAACTGAGTCCTGAAAGAAATTCCTGACAGGCTCAAGGTCCCACAGAGACCAAGCATCAGGGTTAGCATTTGAACCCAGGCCCCTGATTCCTTCTTTAAAAATTGTTTGCTTTGTTCCTGTGAATTTAGCAACCATCGCTAAATTAACCCAAAGATTTCAAAGAACAAGAAAGTAGATTGTAGAGGAGCTGTGAACAATTAATACAATTTTGTTTTTTAAGAGATGTTTTTCCATAGTCAACAAAAGATGAGCACAGGGGGATCTTATATTTGCGACATCTTCCATTTGATTATTTGAGTTATCTTTAAAGAAACAGGTTTACTTAATTATACCGTACACACATAGGTGTACTATATTTTAAAGAAACACACATATGTAAACATACACAAATGCCTATGTGTGCATATGTGTGTGTATAATATACATATATACATATATACACATATATGTATGTTTCATTAAAAACAACTCAAACTATCAAATAAATAGTAACACAATTTCACTAGTTAGTGTCCTCTTAAACTTTGCTAGTTGCTAGGAGACATAATGAATGGAATGTGGTACTTCGAGTTAGGAAGACTTGAATTACTAGCTGGGTGACCCTGGGCAAATCATTCAATCTCTCTGAACCTCAGTTTCCTTATCTGGTAAAAGGGAGATTCACTAGGTAATTATGAGGCTCCTATGAGATGACACACATAAAGTGCTTTGCAAACCTGAAAGTGCTACATAAATGCTAGTTATCATGTCTTATGCTGTGTCTTCCAATAAATTCATGCCTCGTCCCATGAATTCCACATTGCTGTCATAACTCAGAGAACTATAGACATTGATCAATTAATGCTTGATAGTTTCCACTACAGGGTCATCATGAGTCTGTATAGACGTCAATCAATCATCAAGCATTTATTAAGTGCCTCATAAGTGCTGGGCACCATATTAGGTCCTGGTCTTCAAAATGTGGCCCATGTAGGTAGCTCATGCTGGATGTTGTCATGTGGAAAGGGTCCAAGCAAGTGGATGATGGAATCAACATGTGTCAGGACTTGGAAGAGACAATTTCTGGGCCTGTGATAATCTGCCAGTTTGTGTCATCTCTGTCATCATGACGCATTCTTCCCCTCTTCAAAAAGAACATCAAAGTTCCCTGGATTTCCACAGCAGCAACTTGATTGTCTTGGTATAAACAGAAGTCATAGTCACAATCTCTTCACAAAGGGGTTCAGCAGGATCTTTTCTTTCTGGAATTCCAATTAAAAAAATAAAATATAAAAGCTGGTTTCCTGAATACCGGATATTCAAGAGCTTTTAATTTTTCCTGCCTTTCCAGGTTATCTTTTCCCTTCTTTGGTCTTCAGAATGATTTTTTGTTTTTGTTTTTGGCAGGGAGGATGGAGGGGAAAGGGGGAAGGGACAGGGAGTCCCCTTAGTTAATTTTTGTGACATCTTTGCCCCTTTTCCCTATCTTTAAAGTCCTCCCCCCACTCCTCCAAATCTCATATTTGCTAATTCCTTTTCTCTTTATTGTCCTGTATTTTCCTCTGTCTGTTTGTGTTTCAGGCTTCTGTGGATTCTATTACAACCTTCTTTTAGTTCCTTGCATGCCTGCTGCGTTTTCTTCTGCCTCCCCACACCATCTTCTCCTGTCATTTGGTTCTTAAGCTCACTTTTTTGTCCACCGCCATTTGGAGTGGCTCATCCCTTTCAGCCGTGCCCGGGTTTCTCTAATAACAGTGCTTACCTTCCAGGATTCTGGACTTCTTTCAAGGAAAGAACCAGAATGTTGACCTTATGTACATCTCTATTGATGGGGATTGTTTATTTCTTCAGTGCTCTTGTTTAGAAAATTGGGGTCTTTTCTCCCCTTACCACAGCTATTCTGTTTACTGGAATCTAAAGACAATCAGCCTTGTGGTTGGGGCATAATTGAATCAAGAGGGTTAACAAAATAAAGAAAGTTGGCAGCCAAAAATCAGTCTGAGATTCCTAACCAGCATTATATGTTTTTTGGTGGGTTTTTTTTTGTGGAGTGGCCTCTATTTTTTCCTGGGGTCATTGTGGGACTAGAATCAAATTCAACTACAAAGGCATTTTTTCTGATCTATACCTACCAATGAAATCCTTATAATTTTGAAAAATGAATGGAGGAAGCATTTCAGAGATAGGTTTCTTTTTAAAAATCATGTCTAAACTTTGAATAAGTTTATAGCATCACTTTAATAAGATTATGTGGTACCAGCAATATGGCCATTTCAAGAACTCTGAATTGGCCATTGGTGGATTGGCTGAGTCTTGTCTTCCCCATCTACTTAGGCCATGGATCAACAATCCCATCTTTCTGAGCCTTAGTTTTCATCTCTATAAAATGGCCATGATAATACCTGGACCACCCAGATATCTACCTCCCAGAACTGTTTTAAGATAAATGGTTTAGAAATTGAAAGAGGCTATGGAAAGGTTTTTATGGATGTGTTTCACTTTTATATCATTTTCATTTTCAAATATATTCGTCCCCATACTTCTGACCAGAAACTACCAAGGGAATTAAAAGAAGAAAGCAGTTCAGCAAAATTAACCAACACGTTGCCTGACAATATACACAATATTCCGCACTTATAGGCCCCCTCACCCACCTCTGCAAAGAAAGGTGGGACATGAATTTTCTCAACTCTTTTCTGGTGCCAGTCTTAATCAGTATAATTACATAGAGCTCTGACTCATCTTTCCCTTTTCAGACTTACATTGTAGTTATTATTGCATATGTTGTTTTCTTGGTTCTACTTACTCCACTGTACTACTGTACATCAGTTCATAGATATCTTCTCATGCTTTTCTGAATTCTTCACATTTCTTGTTTATCATGCCACAGTAAATGAGTTGTTATTGAAGGTAGCAACTATTTTTTCCTGGTTTTGTCTGGTCTTGTATTCCTAGTACTTACCATAATGCCCTGAACCTAGTAGGTACTTAATATTTGTTGTATTACACTTTATCATTAACAACTTTCCCTCAAAATCCTTCCTTGAGCCCCCATCTCAAAAGTTAGGCCAATAAGAATACAAATGTGGGCAGGTTCTACCCTTCTCTCAAAGCTACCAATTGTCCAGAGATTTATTACTGAAGCGTTGGCTAATGGCTGATGAACTTTTTTGACCCCAGTAACTCATGAAATGCTCTAGATAGGTGTGGAGAGGTTGAACCCTGTTTGGGTGGAGGGTGCATAGCACTTACATAGATCTTGAAGGAAGGAGTGTTACTGACAAAAATATTTGAGGATTACTGAGAATCCTGGGTGGAGTTGAGGAGAGTGAATAGCATGGAATGAGTAGATATGAAGTACAAGATGATAACAATTTTTGAGGCAAATTTACAAAACAAAGAGAGAATAGGGTTAAAACCCAAGAAAGACACTCTTCTCCTTGGTACCCCCAGTATGGTCACATGACTCCATGGGTAGGATTCACCCATCTAAGATCCCTTCACAGGCATCTAGTGTCTTAATAAAGAACCACAAGAACAAGTCGCATGCAGGTGTTAGAAGGTCAAAACCTATCCCACACACGTTTATTAAATGCCTAATATGTCCCAGTCAGTTGGAAGGAAGAAGACTGTCAATATTCCTCAAGGAGCTCACTTCCAATTAGGAAGATAACATGCAACAACTTTTAAAAAATTAGATATATATGGAATAAATAAAATCTAACCTTATAATGCTTCATAATCGGAAAACAATTTCTGACCTACAAGTGCATGTCTAAATGTTTAAATGCTGTGTCCCCTCTCCCTGCCCCACCCAATTGAATGTAAGCTTCTTGAGGACAGGGACTGTATTTTACTTTGTCTTTGTTATCTCAGGACTCAAGATCATGCCTTGAACAGAGTAGGTGCTAAATATATACTGGACCACCTAAAGAATGGCATAGACTCTTTCACTGAATTGGAACTGTGTTGTTGTGAATATTGTTTGAGATCAATGGCCACAAGGCTTGAGGTCTCTTTTCTTGTTCAGCAATGCTCTTTGGTAGATTTACTAGAACAGGATTTGATCTGATTAAGAATTAGACAATTTGATTAGATTAAATAGAGAGGATTTCATTAGATAAAGATCTGGAAGACTTGAATTCAAGTCCTATCTTAGGTATATCCAGGCTATAATCACTTAAGTTCTTAGTGTCACCAGGAAACTCTCTAATAGGATTAATACAGAAATTGGTGGAGGGAGTTTACCATACTGAGGATTCCCTCTGCCAATAAAATCCTGTCTGGGACGGAACCCCCATGAAACTCAACTGAATCGTGAACTCTGGAAGGATGGGAACTTTGCACTCACATCGTCCTACACAGTACTTTTCCCATGCCTTTGAATTAATGAATGAGTAACAAATAGTAGAGCAGTTGGAAGGGACCTTGTGAAATGTGGGCTCCCTGCTGGATCAGGGATTAGATAGGCAGCGACATACATGCCAAGGGATCTGTCTTCCCAGATTTGGTTTCAGTGGAAGAACTGTAGAAGTCAATCACTCAGGTCTAATGTACCCACAGTGACTCAAAGAGACTAGCGGCACTCAGGAGCCAAGTTCCTAATATAGACATTATAGTGAGCTACAAACAAGCTTGAAGGGGATAACTTTGTAAGGACACAAAGGCAAATCACTTATGGAGGTCTAGCAGGTCTCAAGCCAAGTCCTCAAAATAGCATTTGTCAAGTCACCTCCTTTGCTAGGCACCAAGGGAGATCTGAACCCAATGAAATGAGAACTAATAGAATCTCTGCCTTGAAGGAGTTTACAATCTCATGAACTTCCCCTCCCCCTCAGATGTGATTGGGTGGACAAGACCAGGGGAAAATGAAAGACAAATAAGAAGGCTGCTTCATTTTAATAGACTGATGAAGAAGGAATTTTTTTAAGTAAAACATGAAGAACAAAGGCTATATTTATAATATTTTAGAAGTGTGCATCAGGAAAGCTGGGTAAGCACCATGCCTACAGTGCCAGTGCTGGTGTTAGTCAGGAAGACTTGAGTTGGAGTGCTGCCTCAGGTTGTATGACCCCAAGTAAGTCATTTTATCTCTCTTTTGGCCTCAGTTTTCCCATCTGTAAAATGGGCATGATAACAGCATTCACCTCACCTGGGCTGTGGTGAGAATCAAATGAGATAGTGTGAGATAGTGCAAAACAAGGGACTGTGTAAATGTTAGCTACTGTTATCTGCATTTATGTTATAATAACTTGTGGTTTCTTTCTGGGTACTTAAATTTGAAAAACAAATTTACTGTTCCCATCCAACAGATGTATTTTTTAAACACTTCTTGAGTTTGTAGCCTTATAATCCAAGGCGGTCAGAGAATACTAAGAGGAAAAAATTAGGGAAATGGTATGTCTTCCTTGCTGTCATTTCAGTCATGTCTAGCTCTTTGTGACCCTCATTTGAGATTTTCTTAGCAAAGGCACTGGAGTGGTTTGCCATATTGCTTTTCAGCTCATTTTACAGATGAGAAAACTGAAGCAAACAGGGTTAAGTGACTTGCCTAGGGTCACACAACTAGTATCTTCCTTAATCTAAAAATACCAGGGGGGCAGCTACATGGCGGAGCAGATGGAGTAATAACCCTAGAGTCAGGAGGTCCTGAGTTCAAATCCAAGCTCAGATACCTGATACCAAGCTGTGTGACTCTGGTCACCTCCAGTTCTACTTGTCCCCTCTCCCCCAACCATAATAATAAAATGAGATAAGACGGAAGTTGGCACATAGTAGGTGTTTATAAATGCTTTTCCTTTTCTCTCTACAATGCTAGTTATTGTAGATTAACTGCAGTTAAATAGATTAGACAAGGAATATTGGGCAATGCAAAGAGCTCCGGATTTGAAGTTAGAGGACCTGGGTTCTAAGGCTAGTCTATCATTTACTCTACCTATGTGATCTTGGCCTAATTGCCAAGGGGGAGAACAAGATGACCTATAAAACTATTTCCAGATTTAAGTCTGATCCAATGATCTCTTCTTGATTATAAACTTTTATCCAAAGGTCATTTATCTGGATCTTTTGTTAAAACTTCTCTGCTGATCAAGGCCCATGAGTGTCCACTATACTTCTAGCCTTTGGGAGATAGGGGTTTTCAAATTTATTTTTAAAAGAAAAAAAGTTTGGAAACAGCACACACTCTTGGTGTCACACCAATGAACAAAAAGGCAGTAGCTTGTGACTATACAAGGGTTTTGTTTTTCTTTTCTTTTTTTCAGAGGGGCAGAATAGGAGAGAAAGAAAATAAGTGCTTGTTAATTGAAGAAAATAATTGAGAATAGTTACAGCTGACATTTGTATCAATACCTTAGGGTTTACAAAGAACTATCTTTCCAACAGGTAGAAGTAAGATAGGTATCATTAACTGCATGCTATATATGAGAAAACTAAAACTCAGAGATGACTTTTCCCAAAGCATATTAGCTGGCAAGATGGCACCAAAATACAGTATCTGGAGTCAAAAAATCTGGATTTAAATCCTGACTTTTTATTTACTACTTATATGATCTTGGGAAAGCCAATTAATTAATGTCTTGGAAAGGAGGGTATCAATCCCATTTGAGATTTTCTTGGCAAAGATACTGGATTGAAATCCCATTTCTCTTCTCCAGCTTATTTGACTGGCAAGGAAACAGGCAAACAGGATTAAAGTGATTTGGCCAGGGCCAGATTTGAACTTCCAGAAGGTGAGTCTTTCCTGATTCCTGACCCAGGGCTCTATCCCCTGTGCCTCCCAGTTGCCCATTAAAGAAGTTAGCCTTGTCTAATGGAAACAGTCACATTTGGAGTCAGAGGAATGGAATTCAAATCCCAGCTCAGCTGCTTACCTGCATGACCCTGGGCAAATAACTTCCCCTTAATTGCAAAATAAAAGGGTTGGACGAGCTATCTCCGAGATTCTTACTAGGTCTAAACTAAATGAACCCAAATCAGCAGTATCCTAGAAATTCTATGGTAGAGAGCAGCCTTTATGTGAGTCTGGGTTGTACTAGGTGGCCATTGAAGTCTGTGCAGTTGCATTGTTTCTGATAGTCTGCTGTAACATACTTTATTTACTCTAAATATTATTTTATAGTAGCCAACTATTTATTGACCTCCAGGTCTAATGAAGGGGTGGGAATGGAGTTTAACACCTGCTGCAACGTGCTTAAAGTGTGTCTCTGTTTCAAAGACTAAAGAACCCTCTCTCTCTCTCTCTCTCTCTCTCTCTCTCTCTCTCTCTCTCTCTCTCCTCTCCTCTCTGTGTCTCTGTCTGATTGTCTCTGTTTCTGTCTGTGTGTGTTTCCCTCCCTCTCTTTCTCTCCTCTCTTCCCTTCTCTCTTTGTATCTGTCTGACTCTCTGACTCCCTCCCTCACTCTCTCTCTCTCTTTTGGTTTCTCTCTTTTCCTCCTCTTCTTTCTTCTCTCTCTGGTCTTTACCTCTGGAATGTGACTCTAACTACATCCAAGGGTGTTGACCTTCAGGGCATGGTGAAAAGCTCATCTATTTTCTCAGGCTTTTGCCTGATAAGGATGACAGGAATAGTGAGTAACGATTTATTACTTGGGAATCGATTTGTGGGTAGGTGTCCAGAGGTAGCGTTTGTGTTCCAGGCTCGTTATCCACTTGTGCTCAGTCCTTGGAATTCCAAATCCCTCTAATTAAAAAGAAGAATCCCTAATCCCAATACAAAGTTAGTTTGTACCTCTTGGCTTCAGCTTCTGCCTGGATTGGTCCCCTGCTCATGGTGCTGGCCCTGCCCTGATAAGCGCTCAGCATTTCTGGAGTAGTTTATGTTTGCAAAATGCCTCTCAGTTATGTTCATTAGTAATTCAAATGTCATAGGCTGAAGGAAATGGGGAACATGCCTCAAAGGTGTGTGTGTATGTCTAATTTTTAAAAGCCAGGAAGCCTACTTTTATGAACTTCCCTTCTCAAAATGTGCTATAATTATCAGGGAGAGTAGAACATCTGATTGGGCAACTTTCTCTATTTGAGATTCTAAATTTTGTGGGCCAGGAAAATGCTGGTTATAACTGAAAACTATAGAATATGTCAAAATATGTAGAGACTTAGAAAAGAGCTATGGTCTGATGTACCGCAGGAAGAAACTTCCCTTGTTCCATCATTCCCTCCTTCCCCCTACTGAATCCATTTCATTTGAAGTTCTGTTAAAGCTTCAGTTTCCATCAAAGATGTACTGTCTTCTCATACTCATCTTTCAGAATCCTTGTCACCTCCATGAAACCTTTCATAGTACTCTCAATTGCTAGGGCTGTGTCCCTCTATGTCTCTTACACTTACGTTTTGGTGTTTGAAACACTCTTCGTTGTTGTTCAGTCATTTTCAGTTGTGACCAACTCTTTGTGACCTCCTGTGGTGGGTTTCTTGGCAAAGATACTAGAGTAGTTTGTCATTTCCTTTCCCAGCTCAGGAAACTGAGGCAAATAGAGTTAAGTGACTTGGCTAGGGTCACACAGCTAGTAAGTGTCTGAACCCACATTTGAATTCAGGAAGAAGTTTAAATCTAGCCTAACTAAATGTCTGAGATAGGATTTGAACTCAGGAAGATGAGTCTTCCTGACTTCAGACAACCTTCATAGTTGTGTCTACATATTTTAAAATTTTCCCACTAGAAGGTAAACTCCCTGAGGGTAGGATTTTTGGATTTTTATCTTTTCAACTTATCCACTGGTCTCTAATACTGCTCTGCATCTATTAGGTTAAATTTCATTTCATTTGAAGTGAGTTGAAAGAAAAATCCAGCTAAAATGTGTAATTGTCTGAAGCCTGTCTTCGGTCAACCATCACTTCTTTTGTCTGAGAGGATTAGCTGATGAACCTTTGTGTTAAGTGTTTCTATCTGTGGGTCAATATTCTGCATTTTCCTTAATGTTCTGTATTCTACCTAAGAATAGCTACTATTCCATTCACTCAGCAATTGTTTCTCGAGCCCATATTGTGTGTTCAGTGCTATTGTTAGGCTCTCTTGGGAGTAAGAGATAAGCTAAAAAAAGAAATGAAAAATAAAATCAATTTCCATGTATCAGGAAAGTCAACCATATTCTTAACTTACCAAGTGGTATAGAAAATAAATATGGGGCAGCTAGGTGGTACCGCAGATAGAGCACAAGGTCTGGAGTCAGGAGGACTTGAGTTCAAATCTGGCATCAGACACTTACTTACTGTGTGACCCAGGTCAAGTCACTTAACCCTGATTGCCTCAAAAAAATATGCAGGTATTTCCAGTGCCTGTAAATTCATCAAAGTGCAAATCCCTTCTGCCAATGAAGCCTGTAATCCTTTTATAACATAATACATGGTGTTCAAAAGGTGCTGTGGGCAAAATTTCATCCACTTGTAACTGCTTTAGTGGGAAGCCATTTTGAATTCAGGATTGTGCTTCCAAAGACAGAAGGCCAATTTGGTTGAGATACAGGGTGTGGGGCATGGGTTAAAGTACAATCAGGGTCAAAAGATAGTTTTGGGGCAAAATTGGGAAAAACTTTAAAAACTAAACAGAAGAGTTTATATTTGATTATAGAAGCAAGAGTATATTGAGTAAGGGAGTGATATAGCTAGATCTGTGCTTCATTGCTTTTGTAACAGTATGGAGTATGGCGTGAAGTGGGGAAAGACTGAGGCTGGGAAGCAATGTGGTTTTATTGCAACAATCAAGATGAGATATGAAAAGGACCCAAGCTAGTATTACCCACCCCAGGACAGTATGCACTCTGTCCACCCTTTCCACCAATCTGTGCTCCCTTTTATCACCCCTCCTTTTTTCATCCCTTTCCCCTCTATTTTTCTGTAGGGCAAAATAGATTTCTATACATCATTGCCTGCACATCTTATTTCCCAGTTGCGTGCAAAAACAATTTTTAACATTCATTTTTAATGTTTTGATTTCCTTATTATGCAAGACTTAGCAACTTATGGCTATGGGTGGTAGTGGGGATGGTGAGAAGGAGGAGCCAAAGATTTCAGATTACAAACCAGGGAGAATGGAGATTTCTGACAGAAATAGCCAAGTTTGGGAGAAGGTCACTTTAGGGGGAAAGATGGCGAGTTCTGTTTTATACATGCTGAGTCTGAGTTGTCTTTAGGACATCCAGTTTGAAATTCCAATTGATGATGAGGGATTGAAACACAGAGGAGAGACTGGGGCCAGATCTATGGATTTGGGAGCCATCTGCATAGAGCTAGGGATGTACGGGATGTTAAGGAGGGATTGGCACCTCTGCTATGGGGGTTTGCCAAGCACTTTTCAGGGCCAATCATCCACCTCTGATGTCCACTTTTCACTCAACTCTCACCAGTGACTCTAATAAACTACTGTAGCATGGCCATACCACAGTAAATCATCTCAGTAGACTGGCTAAACCAGATTGAGGATAGCCAACAGGCTTATGGTGGCTTAGGGGGATATCTATTCCAAGCAAGGGAAGACTTCCCCAGGTAGAATGGGCAGATGAGAACAACTTGTTCCAACAGGCACGAAGGTGACTGAGGCAGATCCTGTGGTGTGTCTAGAGTTTGGTCAGACATCAAAGACGCCAAGGTCATCTGCTGTATCCTGGGCCATCGCCAGTTGTCCTGACTTTTGTCTAATCACTGGACTTTCGTGACTCAGGAAGAAAGAGTGAGACTGATGACTTTGTGCAACTCTGCCTCACTTAAATCCAATTCATTTGTAAGTCAAGATATCACCCCATGATTGGTCCTCTTCCAAAATGAAGGACAAAACAATAGAGATCATAAAAATCCATGGGAGCTGGTAAAGTCACAGAGAGAGAAAGTGTGTCAAATTAGAAAGGTAGGAGGCCAGGAACAGAAACTTCAGCAACACCCACAGAAAATGAGTGTGATCTGGAAAATAAGTCAGCCAAGGAGACTCAGAAGGAACGGTCGAACAGGAAGGAGGAGAAATGAGAAAGAGGAGTATCACAAAAAATCCCGAGAAGACATTGAGAGGGTCAAAGTTCTTAATTCCTCATCAATAAAGTGAAGGATTGGACAAAGGGACTTTTAAATTCTAGCTTTAAATCTATATCCTTATTATCCCCTACCCTGTATAGGATCTGTTCCTGGGTCCATGATAAAGGAAATAATGTTTAAGAATATATTCAAATTGTCCAGTTGTTATTAAGCAAAGACAGATACCATGGCCTACAGAAACTATATCCTATAGAAGGCATTCAGACTTTCAGTAAGCTCACTAGCAGATTCTGACATCCAAGTGTCAGACTCATTAAAAGAGGAATGGAAGGACTGGAGCCCAGATGGCCGAGTAGAAGGACAGACTTGCAGAGGTTCCCCTCCATAGCCCATAAAAGAGGAATAGAAGAATTCAGGCAAGCCTGGCAAGATTCATATGAAGTGACTTAAAGTGAAGAAAGTAGCTCCAAGAAAAAAAATACAGAGTGACCACATGACGGTCTACTCAATACTACCAAAAGGCAGTCAAGTTTCAATGAATTATGACTAATTCAGATCCTAGAGAACTTGGAAAGAATCACACATCTCACCTGTCAGTAGATAAGAGGGGATAATAGATGTGGAATGTGGCATGTTCCATTATTAACTGCCCCTGTGTTCCTTGTGTGTGTGTGTGAGTGTGCGTGTATGTGTGCATGCACACATGCTGGTCAGCCAACAAGCATTTATTAAATGCTGACTATGTGTTAGGCATTATGTTAAACATTTGAAATACGCGGCCCCCCCCCAAAAAAAAGCAAAAACAGTTCCTACCTTTAAGGATCTCACATTACAATGAGGGAGAGAACTATGAAGGGGAATAGGAAAGGAATAAACCTTTTTTAAGTGGCTACTGTGTGCTAGGTACTTTAAAAATATTATCTCATTTGATACAACAACTTTACAATGTAAGTATGTTGTTATCCTTCTTTTACAGTTGAGGAAACTGAGGCAAACATATTAAGTGCCTTACCCAGGGTCATACAACTAGTATGCATGTAAGGTCAGATCTGACTCTTCCTGACTCCAGGTCTGGGCTTTATCCACAGCTCCAGCTAGCTGCCTTAGCTGTGTACCTACAAGACAGATGCAATGAAAAGGTAAAAGAATTTCGGGGGAAAAAGGCACTAGTCAGGAAAGGCGGAAGATGGGATTTGGATTTGAAATGAATCCGTTGTTATAAGAAATCTTCAGTATGGGTGGCAGAGCACGAAGTGAAATGACTAATAATAAGTAACAATATAACTGTTTTAAAAAATTTATTACATTTAAAAAACTATTAAATGGGAGGAAAAAAAATCAAGACTTTTTTTTACGGCAGGGTAGCCATTGGTAGGATGACAAAGTCTGACCCCACTTTATCCCGCACTTGCACAGATTACAGTCGAGATTGCTTCTTTTGTTCCCTATCAGACATCCCTCCTTTTTTGTGGTCAAAACAGATGTGACCCTACCTGAGTGGAAGCTAGGCAGCTGGAAACTGTTAGAATTCCATGGCAATGAAAGGCAGGAAGCAGAGGATGAGGGAGAACGATTTTTGAGGTCCCAGGCTCAGGGATATAAAGGGTGTGCCAACGTATTTGCCAGCCTCCTGAGATGACCAAAGGGATGAGCCTGGGATCAAGGATGTCAATTTATAGCTGTTGCTATACGGGGGACAGGTGGCTAGATGGCATAATAGATAGACATGAGTTCAAATCCAGCCTCAGACATGTAGTAGATGCATGATCCTGGGCAAATCATTTAACCCTATTTGCCTCAGTTTCCTCATCTGTACAGTGAGCTGGAGGAGGACAAGGCAAACCCCAGCAGTATCTTTGACAAGAAAACCCCAAATGAGATCATGAGGAGTCAGACACAATTGAAGAATAATACTGGGAACCCAAATGGATTTATGGTCTTGGAGGGCAAAAGTGATTGCATATCAATGTGCCATGTAGAAGGTAAGGCCCTAAGGTTTGAGGGATATTTTCCTTCCTACCCTCTCAATTTGTGCCTCCTTAGTTGTTTCTTGTCCTTCCATCCTCAAAGAGGACCCAAATGACATCATGGTGTCGGGGTCAGCATGTCCAGCTGTGACTGATCAGACCAGTAGAGTTGGGAAGGCTCTACCCCACATTGGGCATAAATAGTCCATATGACCATTTGGGAGGGAGGTGTTTGTTTCTTTGGAACTACTGCAATTCTGTTTTGCTTACAGAGTCTAACATCTAGTCATCCTAGGCAGTTGTGTGCAGTCTCTCCCACGTCATGGAATCAATTCCAAAGTTCTTCACAAAAAACCGCTTCATTTACTGTTGGATCAGGGCTTCTTAACCTTGTTTTGTGTCATGGATGACTTCAGCACTTTGTTGAAACCTCTGGACTCTTCAGAATCATGTTTTCAAATACGTGGGATTATGAAAGAAACTAATTATATTGAAATTCAGTAATCAAAATATAATTTCTTAAAAGACAAGGGCAATGTGAATTCCTGAAACCTATCCAAGACTATTCTTAGAAGTCAGTGGATCCCAGGTTAAGTCGCTTTGTTAGATGGCCAGTACTTTAGATCAGGAATTTTTCCTTAATTGCTAACAAATTTAAACACACACTTCCCCACAGAATCCTCTCCTAATACCTCTCATTGTGGCATATCCAGATCCTCAAAGACCATGCCCATAAAATGTAAGCTCTGACCAATCCTATCAAGCTAGAAAGGCCTTGAGTATGGATCCAGAGATGGCATTTTTGTCATCTAAGGACCAATTTAACAAAGTCTGGAGAAACTCATCAGTTTGGTTGCAATTTAAAAGGCAGACATATACATACATACATATATATATATATATATATATATATATATATATATATATATATATATATGTATATAATTGATGTTCATTTACTTTTAAAAAAAGCATCAGTCTCACTTCTCAATGACTCCTCATCTCTTTCCTTGATAGAAACCATGCTGAAGACAAATATGGTGGTTAATCCAAACAAATCATCCTAAAAGTCACATTTGACCATGGATGGATTCAATACCAAGTCTTCCCCCTTGACTTAAAGAAGAGAGAGGCCTATTTCAGTTCACTAAAGTTACAATTTCACTGCCTTCCTTGATCAGAATTTCTAATGTCTTTCTACATCCACAGGAACTCTTGAAGAGCCAAGGTGATATAATGAAGAGAGTCCTGGATTTGACATCAGTTTCAGAGTTGTTGCTTTACATTTGTGACCTTGGAGAAATTACTTAATCTCTCTTGATCTTAGTTCTTTCATCTGTCAAATCGGAGCATTGAAACAGATGACCTCTGAGGCCCCACCCAGCTCTAAGTCTATGATGAGTGAAAGACAACATGACGAAGATGCTAAACTGACCAGAATCCCAGACCCTGGAAGTAAAAGGAGAATAGAAAGAAACTTTCTCCTCCATGAACAATTATAAAAACCTCATAGTGGAGACTATGAATGAGTCTTCTTTAGATTAAAAGAAAAGATTCCAATTTTATTTTATTTTTATTTGAAAAAAAACTTTTCCTGTCAGAGATAGGCTTTTAAAGGCTGTTTACCACTGAATTTCTTTGAATGTGTTCTCTATTAAAATTCCATGTTGTGATAAGGGGGAAGTGGGGGAGGGACGTTGATAGTTCCCACTCACATTTTGAAGCAGTTTTCCTTTCTAGGCCTATATAAAAACTCATGTGAAGGCATTCATATGCATGTTTTTTTTTGGAGGGGGGTGTAACAAGGGGGCGGGAGGTGCTGGAGGCAAAAATCAATTGTTTTGGAATCCAGTTTCTTTGTCTCTTTTTAAAAAAATTACTTTTCTCAAAGGAATTCTGTTCCTGAAGTTTCAGAAAGGAAAATTTCATCACTGCATTCCACTGAGGCCCTCCTACCAAACAGACCCTAAATAATGGAAGGTGGGGGCCTGCCATATCATTTCTGGGCAACCATTCCAGGCAAGGGAACATCTGTAACCCAATCAGCATACTCACAGCTGGAGCAAAGATCCATTTTCCCTGGTATGAGGGCATCTCATTGCCGAAGCCATTTTATTTCCCCTAGAATGACAGAGCCTTTGTTCTGAATATTTCTGGCAATGTGTTGGCCAGCACATGCTATTAACAGATGGTGGAAAGCATAATTGGAATTTTTATCATAACATATCTCCCATTTTTCCATCATGATTGGACGAATTGTAAATTCAAGGCTATCGACTGTCTTCTCTTACAAAGAGGGACTATAACCAAGTGGGGGTATCTAATCGAACTGTATGTAGGTTTCATCCCCTGTTACCATTTCCTAAACCTCAAGATAGTCTACCCAGCTTGGCTCTACATTCCTTTCATCCAAGTGTCCAGAGTTTGCCACTACAGACAACTTATCACTATGGAGCCAGATTCCTTTTAGTATTCATTTTTTAACAGGACCAGAAGATGGCCTGACCAGAGTAGCATTTGTCTGGTAAGTTGAGGCACCCATCTGTGCTACATAGCTGGGCTCAGAAAATTGGCACAGTGCCATGAACTTTGTACAGAGAGTCAGGCATCAAACTGTCACATATATAAATGTCCTAGATGCAGCCTCCCTTGCTTAATCCCATACTTATGAGCCCAGTGAGTCAAATAGAAAACATGGGGAAACAGTAGAAAAGGCCTTATACTAAGGAACCACAGTTGCAAATTCAGCATTTTTATCACATTGCACAACGTATGTATACATGTGCTTCTATCTCAACTAGAAACTGAAAGATTTTTAAAAGGCATGTATGTATTGCAGAGCTTCTGAAAGAAAATGAATTCCTTTAATATATAGGCTTGAAGAGGAGCACATACTTGCATGTTCCTGCTAATCTGGAGGATTTATATGGCCCCTTTCAGCCAAGGAATTAAAAGCATCTGTAAATTATGTTCATAAGACTTTTACTTATTTGTAAAAAGAAAAAAATTCCCAAATTATCTGATTGCAACTAATATTTACAGAGAGTATAAACTTTAAGAATATATAGTAGAAAAAAAACCTGAGCAAATCAGAGAGTGAAATATTGGGTGGTCAGTGGAGAGTTGATGAATATCAAAGTATGGAGAAGCAGTATAGGATTGTGGATGGTGAGTAAGCCTCAGAGCCAAGAGCACCTTACTCATACAGGCTACATGACCCTGGGCAGGTCATTAACTTTTTAGTACTGTTAGTCAGAGAGTAACTCCCAATCTGCACAGGGAGAGGGAATTTCCTTACTGGGAATTCTCTATACCAGTGAAATACCAACTGTAGGCACTGTACAGTACTAGACATAAGTCTTGGCTTCTCAGAGGTATCCATCTCCAATGGCGGTGATGGCTTTTGTAGAATGGTCTGAGCAATGAGCAAGGAAGAGACCAACGAGGACTGCAGACAGCAAGAATAATGTTGAAAATAATATTATTGATGGTGATGGTGGTGATGAGGACGCCATCATTTCTATAGAACCTGAAGGTTTATGAAACACTTTTCCTCTTGATAATCCTGGGAGGTAGATATTGCAAGGTATTGCAAGATTATATTCCCCATTTACAGAGGGAAAAACTGAGTCTTAGAGAGATAAAGTTACTTACCACTTCACTAGCAAGTGCCCCAAGACAGGTTTTCCTGACTCCATGATAATATGCTGTCACTCAGAAAGTTTAGAAAACAGAGAGATGCTGACTCATAGAATACCAGAGCTGGAATAATAATGTCAACAACTGACATCTTTATGGAGCTTTAAGCTTTGCAAAGGGTTTAGAAATCATCTCATCCTTTCTCCCCATTTTACAGATGAGGAAACTGAGACTGAAAGAGGTAAATGGATGGGTCCATAATAGTAGCAGAATGGTAGTAATATATTACAGTATATGATATAATATATAATAATTATGTATTATAAAACACATTAATAACAATAGATGACCAGGGCTCTCTCCTCCCTTGTGTAACATTATCTCAGTTCAACGTTTTCACTCTTGTTCTGTCTTCCTATTAATTGGTTTTCATCTCTGGCAAACTTTTAAAGTTACCTCCTCTGGCAGGAGGTTTTTGGAAGTAATCAGATTTACAGCATGAAATTCAAGTGGAAACTCTTGGAGCACCAATAATGTGAGGGAATGGATGGTGATATCATCTTCAGGGATCCAAACTCCTGTGGTGTTGAATTGAATCCATTGTTGGATGTATGCAGTAGTAAAAAAAAAAAATAGTCAAATGGCCATTGGTATATTAAAAATTTTGAAAAACCCACCAAAAACAGTTTCTCTAACATGGGGGAAAGATCACCAGAGATCTATTCTCAAGAGAGCTTTTAAAGAAGGTTTGATGTGGGAGTAGAATGAAACAAATCCAAACAAAACTGGAAGAATTCTCTTTCTTTCTTTCCACAAACCAACCTTGAGAACTCCCTTGCGCAGAGGGGAAGGGAAGAGAGAGTTAGGAGGGAAAGCAAAAGAGAAGGAAAGGAGAAACAAGGTAGGAGGAGCTAAGATGGGTCTATTGGAGCAAGTTTTACCTGAACATTAATCAGACATAAATCAAACTGGAAAATATTTGAATGGTTGCTATGTGCTAGGGTTTGCATGAGAGCTGGAAGTAGTTAGAGGGTACAATTTAAAAAGTATAAAATATGGTCTATACCAGTAGTTCTCAAAAAGACCCCTGGACTGTCCCTGAAACCTTTTTGGGAATTCCTAAGGTCAAAACTATTTTTAATAAATTACTAGAACATTTTAATTTCTAATGTAGTGAATATCAATAGATATACTCTACATAAATAGAAGTTCATAATCATTTTTGAGTGCAAAAAGAAATGAAAGAGAAAAGAAGGAAGGAAGGGACAATGGGAGGAAGGAAGAAACAAGGGAAGGAAGGAAGGAAAAGAGGAAAGATGGGAGGGAAGAAAGAAAGGAATGAGGGAAGGAAGGGAAGAAGGAAGGAAGAAGGATAGATGCAAAGGAAGGAAGGAGGCAAGAAGGAAAAGGAAAGAAGAAAGGAAGGAATGCTATGGGGGTGGGGTAGGGTGGAGATTGGGAATGGTCATTAGCCCATAATACTCATAATACCAATCTATAGGCTGTGTCCTGAAGAAAATCAGTCTAGTTCTGAAAGAAATCAACAAGAAAAGAACATTGAAATGAGTTTTAAAAGTAAGATTAAAGGTCGATGAAGTAGTGGAAAGAGCACAGAATTTAATCAGTGAACCTTGGTTCAAATCCAAGCACTGCTTCTTACTGCCTTTGCAGAATCAGGCCAATCCTGCTACCTATTGAGACCTCCTCTTCCTCATCTTTGAAATAAGCAGGTTGTGCTAGACAACCTCCATTTTACCTTCTACTTCTAAAGCTGATGATGTTATAATCTTATGATCTGTCATCTTGGATCACTAATGTTTCCTGATTTTAGCACTTAGCTAAACATCTATTAATGAGTATCTTTATTCTATTCTAGTAGGTGAAGTGGTTACTAACTTTATAGCGCACAATTTGATGAACTTAATAAACAGTTGTCTACGTGTAAAGGTGATGCCACAGAGTGATATATTGGAGTTGCTTTTTCCATTGGTGATGATGGATTTACCCAGAGTTGGTTTTACCCTCCGTTTCTCTCCTTGATGACCAACGACTGAAATTGATGAACCTGCTTCTTTGGTTTAGGGGAACAGTCCATGCCTTGTGGAACCAACACACTCTTGGTGACCAACAGAGCAGAGCAAACCAGCCCCAAACAAACAAAGCTTAATAGGACATAGAAATACATTTAGGGTTTTTTTCTTTGTTACTTTGGTCTCTAACACCAAAATATTTCAATTGTTTTCAGGAATTTTTTTTCTTTCTTGTATGTGGGAGCTTGAGTAGCAGTCAGAGAGTGAGCCTTAGAGTTAGGAAGGCTGAGGTTCAAATCCTACCCCGGGCACATGCTGGCTGTGTCACGCTGGATAAGCTACTTAACCTCTAGGTTCTTTAGGCAACTCTCTCATAAGTTGCAGAGATTGACAGGGGGAGATCCTTGTTTGGAGTTCCCTACATGAATGGAATCACAGTAAATTTTTTAAAAGTTTGGAGGCCAGTGGTATTTGATACCAATGAAACTGGGCACTGCCTTTTGTGGCATATCAATAAATTTGTCCATAAAATATATTCCTATAGCTACTACTAGAGAAGCTGCTCAACAGGTCCCATTATAAGGATGATTCTTTCACTGGGTGATGTTTCCTCCTCCCAGATGACTAGGAAATCCTTATTTGCAAATTTCTAAAGTAATATGACAGAATGCTTGACGTCTGGTTCAGCTATAGATTGTGAAGTTGGGCTTCTTTGATAACCCAATATTTGACACTTCAGTGTACAGAGGGATGAATTTGGAGTCAGAAGTCTTAGGGTCACATCCTAGTGATGCCAGCTACTGATTAGTGATGCCAATTACTAGCTCTACATAGTCCAACCATTTTCCATCTCTTTATCTGTGAAACAAGGTGGTTGGATGTGAGGGACTCTAAGGTTCCTCCCAGCTGGAAATCGATGCTCTGAGAAAAAATCGATGCTCTGAGGAATCTGTGATTTCCTTGCTCTGGGCATTATCTCTATCTCAGGTGGGGGATACAGGAGGATGGAACAATTCTTGTTGATATTTTCTCATAAATGCACCACAAAATAGTCACCGTAGAGCAATAGGCTGGAAGTCTTCCACCCAGTGGAGCATTTATGAGAATATGTATGTATGTATTCATATATACACATACATCTACACACAATACTTATATGTGTATATAATGATAATATACAATTATTATATACCATATATTTAAGTTGTATGTAATCTATAACCTCTCTCTCTGCCTATATATAGCACATATTAGTGTATCACTTAAGCTGTTTATCTCTTTTGCTCTTAGACATGGAAACAGAGGATTTAAAAATAGTCTGGACTTCGGAGATCATTGAGTCTAAGCCCTTCTTTCTCATTTTATAGATTTGGAAACTGAGGGGTCAGGGAATCAAAGTGACTCATCTGAAGTCATATGGGTCATGAATAGCAGGATCAGGCTTTGAATCCAGTTCCTCTGACATTGATCCCATAGTGCTTAGAGGCAGCTAAGTGGTGCAGTGGGGAAAAGTATTGGACTGAAGTTAGGAAGATGTGAATTCAAGTCCCACTTCAGATACTCACTAGCTATGTGACCCTGGGCCAATCACTTAATCACTCAGCCTCAGTTTTCTCCTCTACAAAATGAGTATAACAGTGGCACCTAACTTCCAAGGTTGTTATAAAGGCTGAATAAGATATGTATAGTGCTTTGTAGACTTTAAAGTGTTACATAAATCCTAGCTATTATTAACATTTGCATGGTACCTTGATGCTTCTGGAGAGCAGGGCTCCTTTGAAGTTGGTCTCTCCCTTGGTTTGGCCACAGTTAATGGGCCAGTTCACAGTTATCTGATATCAGGTCATAAAGTAACTTGAAAGGTAAAGCTGATGGTAGAGTGGCTACCCAATTGCACCCTTACTTACCTTTATTGCCTATATTCCAGACTGAAGCCAGGATGGGAAGGGAATCTATGATTGCCCCCGGAGAGGATTAAACCGTTTACAACAAGCCATATTTGAAAAGGCTAGTTCTCTTAAAATGCTAACAGTTCTACTTTCTTTACTCTTGTCTATATAAATATGAGAGTTTTCCCCTGTAAATTAGGATAATTACATATTAAAAGTAAACATAATAAATATCCAAAGATGAAGGTTCAGTGGCAATACCATTGACTCTGAAGTCTGAAGACCTGAGTTCAAATTCCAACTTCAATGATAATTTAGCATCCTCTTTCCCTCCTATCCCTTTCCCACAACTTCCCTTAACCTGCTTGGAATATATACTTAGCATTGGTATCTCCAGGTCAAAAGATATGGAAATAATAGTTCCTTTCTTAACATAATTCCTCATTGCTTTCCAAAATGGTTGGGACCAATTCACAGCTTCAAAAGTAGTGCATTAGCTAACATGCCTGTCTCTCATCCATCCAACACTGGCTTTTCTCATTTTGTGCCATTTTTGACAGTTTGCCTGGATGTGAGGTGAAACCTTTGAGTTATTTTGATGTGCATTTCTACTATTATTGATTTGGATCATTCTTTCATATTTTTGTTTAAACCAATCTATACTTCACCTTTTGAGAACTGTTCTCAAAAAAGTCTATGAACCATTTATCTGTTGAAGAATGACTTTTAGTCTTATTTGTGGAAGTTCCTTGTATATTTTGTTATCAGATCCTTATCAGAAAAAAAAATTACAGAAGAGTAAGAAGAAACTTTTAGAGCTACGGCTTGGGACATTAACCTTAGGAAATTCTTAATCAAAGAAGGAACAGAGGTGATCACAAAAGATTAAAGAATAATGATAGTAAATCAATATTTGTAAAGTGCAATTAGGTTTGCAAAGTGTCTTAATATATCATCTTGGTTCATTTTCAAAAGAACTCCGTGGAAATAGATGCTGTTATTGATGAATCAGTCAGATCACAGTCAGCAATTGAAGGCCTATTATGTCTCAGGTACTATATGCAAATAACTATATCCTCATAAGAAATAAACAGGATTAATTGGTGGTAATCTTGAGGGAAGGCACAGGAGAGTGGGGACGGAGAAAGAAAGTAGGCTTTGAACTAGTAGGATCTTGGAACTAGAAGTCAGGGAAGATAGTATATGGAGATAAGGAGGGAGAACTTTTCAGGCTTGTGGAGGAGCAGCCACGTCAAAGGCATGTAGTGGGGATACTTAGCTTCCAGTCTGAGAAACAAGTAGACCAATGTAGCTAAATTATAATGTGAAGGGGAGGAAAGAGAAGACTAGCCAAGGAGTGAAAGGCTTTAAAAATCAAATAGAGCATTTTATATTTGAACCTGGAAATAATTGGGATCTGCTGGTTGTTGAGTGGGGGTGGGGGTTAGAAGAGCAACTTGGTGAGCAACATGGTCAGACTTGCACTTAAGGGGAAAAAAATCAGTTTGGCTGATGAATAGAGGACAGATTGGACTGGGGAGAGAGGCAGGAAAACCAATTAGAATTCTATTATTTCAACTGAAAAGCTTTTCTTTGAATAAAATTAATGCAACTAGCATATGAAGGGAACTGGTCAGCTGGGCAGAAACTCTTCATTATAAAAGTCCATTTTCTATTCACTTCCCTTCTTTCCAGAAGTGGGAGATTATGGGTGTGGAATACTGTATACAGACACTTGATTGATTTTGCTGAAGTGTTGTTTTTTTTCCTTTTTTTCTTTTTTTATTCTTTGTTACACAAGAGATGACTTTCTGGGTAGGGGAAGGGGGTAAGATTATCATTATTTTAATTAATTAATTAATTTTTACTTTTCAATAGTTACTTCTATAAGCTTTAAGGTCTAAATTTTCTCCCTCCCTCCCCTCCTCCCCAAGATGTCATGTAATTTGATATAGGCCGTACATGTACAATCATATTAAGCATATTTCCACGTTAGTCATGTTGTGAAAGAAGCATAAGATCAAAAGGAAAAAAAACCATGAGAAAGAAAAAAACTGAGAGAGAGAAAATAGTATGCTGGATCTGCATTCAGATTCCTTAGTTCTTTCTCTGGATGCAAATAGTATTTTCCTCCATGAGTCTTTTGGAATTGTCTTGGATCATTGTGTTATTGAGAAGAGCTACCCCTATCAAAGCTGGTCATCGAACAGTGTTGCTGTTACTGTGTACAATGTTCTCTGGTTCTGCTCACTTCACTCAGCATCAGTTCATGTAAGTCTTTTTGGGTTTTTCTGAAATCTACCTGTTCATCATTTCTTCTGGAACAATAGTATTACATTACATTCATATACCACAACTTGCTCAGTCATTCCCCAATTGATGGACCTCCCTTCAATTTCCAATTCATTGTCACCATGGAAAGTGTTGTTATAAATATTTTTGTACATGTGAGTCCTTTTCCCTTTTTTATGATCTTAGGATACAGACCTAGTAGCGGTATTGCTGGATCAAAGTGTAAGCACAGTTTTATAGCCCTTTGGGCATAGTTCCAAATTGCTCTGCAGAATGGTTAAAACAGTTCACAACTAAACCAACAATGTATTAGTGTTCCAATTTTCCCACATCTTCTCCAATATTTATCATTTTCCTTTTTTGTCATATTAGCCAGTCTGATAGGTATGATGTGATACCTCAGAGTTGCCATAATTTACATTTATTTACTCAATAGTGATTTAGAGCATTTTTTCATATGGCTACAGTGCTTTTATTTCTTTGTCTGAAAACTTCCTGTTTATCTCCTTTGAGCATTTATCAATTGGGGAATTATTTGTATTCTTACAGATTTGACACAGTTCTCTATATATTTTAGAAATGAGGCCTTTATCAGAGACACTAAATGTAAAAATTGTTTCCCAGCTTTCTGTTTCCCTTCTAATCTTGGTTGCATTGGTTTTGTTTGTACAAGAACTTTTTAATTTAATATAATAAAAATCATCCATTTTGCATTTCATAATTTTGGCTATCTCTTGTTTGGTCATAAATTTCTCCCTTCTCCATAGATCTGACAGGTAAACTATTCCTTGCTCTCCTAGTTTGCTTATGGTACCTCCCTTTATATCTAAATCATGTCTCTATTTTGACTTTATTGTGGTATATGGTATAAAAGGTTGGTCTATGTCTAGTTTCTGCCATACTATCTTATCCCAGAGGCTGGAGTCTTTGAGTTTATCAAACAGTAAATTACTATTGTCCTTGACCTACTATGTCTTGTGTGTCTAACCTATTCCACTGATCTAACACTCTGTTTCTTACCCAGTACCAAGTAGTTTTGATGATTGCTGCTTTATAACACACAGTCTGAAATCTGATATGGCTAGGCTACTTTCCCTTGCATTTCTTTGCATTAATTCTCTTGATATTCCAAAACTTTTGTTCTTCCAGATGAATTTTGCTATTATTTTTTCTAACTCTATAAAATATTTTTTGGTAGTTTGATTTGTATGGCACTGAATAGGTAGGATTGTCATTTTTAATATATTAACAAGCGTAATCATGAGCAGATGTTTTTCCAGTTATTTAGATCTGACTTTGTTTGTGTGAAAAGTGTTTTGTAATTGTGTTCACATAGTTCCAGGGCTTATGTTGGTACACAGACTGCCAAATATTTTATATTCCCTATAGTTACTTTAAATGGGATTTTTCTATTTCTTGCTACTGGGTTTTGTTAGTAATATATAGAAATGCTGATGATCTATGTGAGTTTATTTTATATCCTACAACTTTGCTGAAGTTGTTAATTATTTCAAGTAGCTTTTTAGTTGACTCTCTAGGATTCTCTAAGTATACCATCATATCATCTTCAAAGAATGATAGTTTGTTTTTTTATTGCCTATTCTGATTCCTTCAATTTCTTTTTCTTCTCTTATTGTTAAAGCTAACATTACTAGCACAATATTAAATAACAATGGACATCCTTGCTTCACAAGGGGTGAGATTATTAACAAAGTAATATAGCAACAAATAAGTTTTTTGGAAAAGTATATTTTCTTTGTTCTAACTAGAAGCATCCTGGAATACCCAGGATATATGGTGACTGGAAACAGAGCTGAGCTCAGGCTCCTCCTCTGTGAAAAGGGAGAATTGAACTAGATGATTCCCAAGGTTCCTTGGATCCCTGACAATCTAGGGTTCTTTTACTGTGCCAGGGACCCAGGAAAAGAATAAAACTGGAATCACTTCTCTTTCTTCTAAATAAAACGGCGACCTCCCAATTAAATAAATAGACTAGCTGAATTAATATAATGACAAACTTAGTTGGAGAAGGGATAGAATTGAGAAAAGGAAATAAGATATTCATCCACCCAACGGGGCCCCTCAGCTGGTGATGAGGTCATGAAAGAGTGTTAGACTGTCTAACCTGCATTTCAGTTTAGCAGATATATATCAATCTGCTCAACTGGTCTGGCCCGCCAGGCTGCTGTCGGACTAAGGCCTGCTAAACCTGGAAAAGACATCTTCTTCCTTCCTCTGGTGGCCTCTACCACTGTGAAGACAGGAAGACTAGACCTCATTTAGGCAGAGATTCACCTCTGGGACATATTTCTGAACATTTTAATTTAAGAACATTCTAAATAAAAGATGGAAAAAATGATGGAGGGCAGAACGTAACACCTGAACACAGGCATAGTTAAAAAAAATTTTTTTTTTGAAATATTTTGTTTTTTTAAATTACCTACACTTCCCAATGTCCTTCTCTCCTCCCCCCAGCCTTCGCTTATAACAACAAAAGAGTGGGGGGGAGGGGAGGCAGAGTTACACAAAACTAAACAGCATATTTAAAACGTCGGACAATGTCTAGTTTTTCATGCTCATGGTTTTCATCTCCACAAAGAGATGGGGAGAGGCACCTTCTCATACTTCTTCCTTGGGGCCCAGTTTGGTCAGCACAACTTTGTAGCATGTAGTTTTGGTTGTTTTGTTGCAGTTCTTTCCATGTACATTCTTGTGGCTACTGTGTATCTTCTTTTCCTGGTTCTTATATCATTTTGTATCAGTTCATAGAATCATATATCAGTTCTCATGCTTCATCACATTCATGATTTTTTGCAACACAGTAATATTCTACTGCATTCATGGGCCATATTTTAATTAGCCTTGTTCCAATCAATGAGCAACTACTTTGTTTCTATTTCTTTGAGGCTACAAAAAGTATTACTATAAATATTTTGGTATAAAGGAGGTCTTTCTTTTGGTCAGTGGTCTGAGGATGCTTGCCTAGAAATGGAATCTCCAAGTCAAGGAAAATGAATATTTTAGTCACTTCCTTCACATAATCCCAAATTGATTTCCAGAATGGTTGGACATATTCACACTTCTACCAATAGTATGTTAATTGCAGGCACATTTTTTAAATATCTGAAAATCTGTGAAATGGATTCTCAGTCGGCATCTCTGCTTGGCTTAACAACATGCGATACCATACACAGTTACCAGATAAATTGATCCCTGAAATCTCATCACTAGTCAGATTGACTAACATTTCCATACTCATTACCTTTTCAACTCCTCACCCTCAGTGGCCTCTTCTTTAATATTTGTTTTCAGTGTTCTAC